>JAVXUP010000805.1:0-345494 GCA_033070095.1 Escallonia herrerae | reverse complement strand
TGTTGTTCTTACTAGCTAATCATTTCCTAAGTTTAGTATTATACAGTAATATTTTAATTTGGATCAAATATCAATTAGATTCTCACATTTTTCCTCAATATAATTGCTTAAATATAATCATAATTTTTTAGCCAATTGAACCTCAAAAGATTAAAGCATGTTGTCTACCAGGGGTTTAACTTACACTGATTTCGACAAATCATCGAGTCACTGGATCATACTTCACAGCTAAGTGTATGAAATTAGAGTGTCAACAAAGGTCTTGATTCAACAAGCAAACTTATTATTCCTTCCGTCTCACATATGTTGATCAACTTTTTTTTTTGGGTCATCTCACAAAAATTACTCATTTTCAAATTATGAAAGATAGTGCGGGTACTTTTACATATTTTATCCTTTCTACACTTTTTTAATTTTTATTTTCCTTCCCACATTTAAATCTCCATCGACTCATTTTCTTTCTCCTCACCCACTTTCTTTCACTTTTTTATTTATTTCTCTCTTTACTTTTAACACTCCACTAACTCTTTCCCCTCCTCTCTGTAAAGGGGTAGAATGAAAAAAACACAATATATTATTTAACATCCTTAATCTGCTTGCATAAAGAAGATGATCAAATTATTCCAATTCCAAATGACCTAGTACAAAGATTTTAAATCACCAGCACAGAAGCATATATGCCCTTTTACATGTAGCAATGAGAACCCATGACCATGACTGAGAGATAAGCAACTGTAAGATTTTGGCTTAGCAGATGATCTTCAAGGAGCTTGATGTAAGCAAGTGCTAACTTTCTCGTCTCCACCTGCGTGAGAGTTTCATCTGCTTCAGTCTCGTAAATCACCTTAATATCAATCAGCGTCTCAGACTCTGTAGTTGCAGTCAGCTGATAAAATATTTTGTAGTAAGAGAAACCAATGGTGAGATGCCGCCCTTCTATTACTTCAAGCCCAAATTGATGCAGGGACTCGTCAAAATCCACAATCTTTTCCTTCTGGTACTTAACCGGTACATCTGGCATTCATTTGGAGAAACAATTTAGAACCAACATCACATATTTCATGCAAAATTCAAGTTGAAATGTTGATATGGTATGCAAGCCTTTTAAGCTAGTTGAACTCACCGGAGCAAAGATGGAAAAAGTATACAGTACCAAAGCCACCATCTCCTTCAATTACTTCTATTTCTTTCACCAACTTTGGTAGGACAATTGGAGTCAAAAGCCTTACATCCTTGGCCAAGGCCTTCCAGAAGGCTTCAATCCCAACTCCGACCTTTGTTTGGGTGTTGGCTTCCTTTCTCACGGCTTTTGATACAAGTCCGTCGGTTGATGAGTGATAATTTATACGCACTTGAAAAGGAAATGAAATTATTAGAGAAAACAGTGACCGGGAAGCATCTTTTTCTTGATGGGACAACGATGGTCTACTCTTTTGTCCATGGACCATACGTAAACTTAGCCAAAAATAAAAATGGAACGTAACAATGGATAAGAAAAGATGCCAGCAATCACCCAAAATACCATAAAGATACAATCTTTGCTGAAACCTTTCACTTAATCAATTTTGCGCTAAATGGCTAGATGTGGATTTGTAACTTGTGAATTGTCACGCTAAGGCAAGGTACCAAACCCCCAAGACATTTGTGAAAGACAAGCGCGCTCGACAAGTGAGATATTTCATCTTGCTATAGGAGTGGTTATATAATTAATGCAGCAAGTTGGAAGGTTGTGAGATCGAGAGGTTGATGCTGAAATAGAGCAAGAAGCTTTAGATATTCAACTGAGCGAAGATAGGCAAGAATCCTGGTCCTAGTGGAGCAAAACAATGTATGCAACCATCAAAGTTCCCGCAGCTGCCAGCCTAAACAAGTATGTTTTGTTCACATGGGTCTTGCCCCGTGAAACTAGGCACTTCCCTTATGTAATCACTACATTAACGAAGTCATTACCATGTTAAGCTTACCACACTAATTTAGCACGAACACATTCGACTCCTCTGCCTTCTTTCTTTGGTGGGTGGGAGTGGGGGTTTTTGGGGGTGGGGAGCGGAGGGCTTGGGGCGGCGGCCAAGGCGGGAGTGATTTTTGAGTCTCGAGATTGAGCGTCGTAATCATTCTGTCAATGATGATAATGGTGCTGTTATAGTGGTGATTCCATAACAACATACTTGCCAAAATAACAAGCTGACTAGACGCAGTGACTTTGGTTTCATTCCATTCGCATTTTCTTCTGTTCACGGACAGAAGGCATGTGATCATCTCTCAAGCATGTTGGGAGACATCTTTGTCAACTCTAAACTTCCACTCTCAAAACAAGTTTTACAAGCTCCAAAGCATTGACCAAATTTTATATAATCCCGCTGAACACTAGCTCCATGTGTCCTTGGTTCCATATTCGAGTAATGAGAATAGAATAGAAGTTTGACAAGCATAGAAATATCATTTTCTAAGATTCCACTGTAGGAGACCTCTATAAGAACAACAGGGAAAAGAGTGTTGGATTATCTTCGACTTCATCTCCTAGATATGAATATCTTAAGCAGCAGCTGCTTATTGATCATTCTGCTAATATTTGTGTATGGTGTTTCAGTACAGGTCGATGGAGAAACAGTCACCTGCAGCCGTCCCGGCCCATGCTTTCTCAGGCCACTGAGCTGCCCGAGTGAATGCCCCACAACATATCCAAGTGACCCGCAAGCTAAAGTTTGTTATGTTAACTGTAACTCACCTGTATGCAGGGCCGCGTGCAGAAGTAAGATACTTTCACAATGCCCTTTACCACGTTTCTCTTTTACCTTCTAATTTTGTACTTCAAGAACGTAACATGTTTGATGACTTACAGACAGGAAACCGAATTGCAACGGTCCTGGAGCAGCATGCTTAGATCCTCGCTTCATCGGTGGAGATGGCATTGTTTTCTACTTCCACGGGAAGAGCAACGAACATTTCAGCCTTGTTTCTGATCTCAATCTCCAAATTAACGCCCGGTTCATCGGCCAGCTAAGGCCAGCTGGACGACCCGCGATTACACGTGGATTCAGGCGCTAGGACTTCTTTTGACTCGCATGCCGTCTCAGTCGAGGCCACGAAGGCAATGGCATGGGATGATGAAGTTGACCACATAAAACTGTCTTACGAGAGAAAGGAGCTGCTCATACCAGAGGGCTATCCATCATTATGGAAATCCCCAGAGAACGACCTTAAAATAGAGAGAACATCTAGCAAGAACAGCGTTCTAATTACTATCCCTGAAGTTGCAGAAATCTCAGTTAATGTGGTGCCTGTGACCAAGGAAGATGACCGGATCCATAACTACCAGATACCTTCCGACGACTGCTTTGCTCACTTGGAGGTACAGTTCAGATTCTATGGCCTCTCCTCAAAGGTCGAGGGTGTGCTTGGCCGGACTTACCAGGAAGATTTCAAGAATCCGGCCAAACCTGGTGTTGCTATGCCCATAGTGGGAGGCGAAGACAAGTACAGAATCACATCACTTCTTTCTGCAGATTGTGCTTCTTGCAACTTCTCTCCATCTGGAGTCTTGAAACAAGAGGACTCCCCGGCAATGAACTATGGCACCCTAGACTGTACTAGTGGACCCAATGGAGGTAATGGTATCGTCTGCAGGAAATAGCGTAAAACGTTTCATCACATTTTCAGAGGAATAACCGGAACTTCTGCTTCCTGATGTAGTAGTTCGTAGGGAAAGATGTGCCTCTTGTTTTTTTCTCCAAGTAATGCCATTTCAGTTTGCGTTAACTGTCACGTACCTAGTTTGTTTCCATTGGAAAATCCTCAGCTTATAAGGATTTTGTAATGTGTACGCTCCGCTTCAACCACATGTTATTCTGCACTTTCATCTACAATTGCATGTACAAGACGACATACAAAATTTGCAAGACCATACTACAAATTCAGCAGCAGATATGGAGGACATGAAAATGAGAATTGAAAACATGGCTTAAAAGAACGGAAAAAAGAGCAAAAACGATCATGGAAAGCTAAATAAACGTCAAGAAAAGGTATCTCGCTGTTGACACCCAAAAAAAAAGATCTCAATCGATAGGTCATTGGCATCAATAGTCACTAAAAGTTGATGGTTTGTCCTCAAGTAATTGCCACTAAATGGCTTTAATGTTCATATTATTGTTTGCAAAAGGCCCACACATTTGAATCAATTTGTAGGGGGGCGCCTACAAATTGATTGTTTGTTTGCTATCGAGCGCAAACACTCACCAAGAGAGCTTGGTGTTATATTGAACATGGCTGCCTCTAGTTCTAGTCCATAAAGTTTCCAGGCCAAGGCATCTCCAATACCCTACAACAGGGAATGCCGAACATAATTGAGCAAATACGAGAATAAGCAAGAACATTATTGTCAGAGTTTCGCCAATTAGTTCAGCCAAAGAGATGATAAGAAACGCTTTGATTTTCTATACCGCTTTAGGAATGAGAGATTACAACATAGGATCCATATCCAGTGCTCATAACTGTTTTGCAGGTGCATGGATGGCTGAATTCCCTTTTGATACATGTGAAAATAGTATTACAATCCTTGGGGCAATTTACGAACAGTCTGGGGTGGATTCATTAGCCCCACTATCAAGTACAATACATAGCAAATTCTTTATTACGAAAAATTGAGGTAGAAAAAGAATCAGTTTCACCTATATGCGGTATCCAATCACTAGGGAGGCCAGGACGGTGTGATTTCATAGTGGAATGGATCTGTAGCTTTGTTCTTCTCATCTGCCGCGAGGATTTACCAATTGAGAGAAAACAGCACTAGTGGCAGCATCTTCTGCGTCATCATCCGTCCCGGAGTTCACCCCTTCAATCATGCTTACGCTGTTGTCGAAAGGCTCAAGTGGAGTCAGCGGAATATCAGGAATATGGTTTGTACTGTTATCTTCTGGTTCCAAGAGAGCTGATGAGGTCTCTTCAAGCTGGAGAGCATACTCTAAATTCCATAAAACATCCCCCATTGAAGGCCTGTCAACCCCGTGCTCGGCCAGGCACTTCTCTGCCGTTTCCCCAAACTTCTTTAGGGAAGCTGAATTTACTTTCCCCGCGAGATTTGAGTCCATAATCTGATCCAGCATGCCCTTCTTTTGCCAAGCCATTGCCCACTCAGCAATATTGACCTGCTCTCTAGGAAGAACAGGGTTTAAAGCTGGTCTTGTACATAGAACTTCCATTAGAACAACTCCAAATGAATACACGTCTGATTTCTCTGTGAGCTGCTGCCTTCGGAAGTATTCAGGATCCAAGTATCCAAAACTACCCTTAACAGCAGTACTCACGTGGGTCTGGTCGATAGCTGGTCCTGCTTTGGAAAGGCCAAAATCAGCAACTTTAGCGACAAAGTTCTCATCCAAGAGTATGTTTGTTGTCTTCACATCCCGGTGAATTATACTTTGAGCTGCACCTGTGTGGAGATAATGAAGGCCCCTAGCAGCCCCAATACAAATCTCAAGACGTTGCTTCCACGAGAGAGGTGGGAGATCAGTTCCATAAAGATGGCTTCTCAAAGGCCCATTTGCCATGTATTCATAAACTAGAACCATTTCTGACCTTTCGTCACAATAGCCAATGAGAGAGACAAGGTGACGATGACGCAGCTTGGATAACATTTCAATCTCAGTACGGAATTCTGCAAGACCTTGTTCAGATCTTGGGTTTCCTCTTTTGACAGCTACATTTGTCCCGTCTTCCAGTGTCCCCTTATAGACCCTACCAAAGCCACCAACTCCGAGAAGCAAGCTCTCATCAAACTTGTTAGTCGCCTCCATGATTTCTTGAAATCCGAATAATCGGCCTAGATTGCAGGAAGCTAACGAGATGCAGCTTGCTGTACCACTCTTTTGAGAAGTAGTAGACATTTTTGTCATGGTCAGAGAGTTTCCATATAAGGGCAGAGGAAGCCATGGATGCCCCTGGTGAGTAGTCTTTGACCTCCGGACCACCAAGCAGCAATAGCACACAGCTATGAGCAGCAGTGCAGCTGAAGCTCCTACAACCGAGCCAACAATGATTCCTGTCTTGCTCTTCTTCTGCCGCATTACGAGGAGAGTCTCAACAGGTGAAATCCCATCCAAGCTTCTAGCTTCATTGCTAATCTTCATAATTTCCAGACCATTCAAAATTGCATTAGGAACATCAGCATTTGGGTCTGGACCAACACTAATGGTCAAAGTATCTGATTCACCCGAAGAGTTGGAGATAAAGTCTCTGTAATAGGGCACATCCAAGTTACCAGCTAGAGTTGACAGGTCCAGACTTCCAAGAGCAATATTCGCGTTAATATATACATTGAACACCAGACTGTTAAGAGATGTGCTCACAATATCACAGAAATGGACCCGGACAAAATATGTGAAATTTGGATCAACCGGGAGGACCCAAGTTATATTGAAGTTCAAGTTGGCTACATTAGGATCTCCCATGGTTTGAGCTGTGGCATAAACCCAATTCGGTGCAGTATCAGACGTGGCAGAAGCTGTATACTTTATGGTCGCTGGGCTAACCGAAACATTCACCGCGGAGCTATTCACATGAAGGTACTTCTCATCTTTCGCCCAAGTTCTTCCTAGGGTGTCATTTTGAGCTGTTACCAATGGACCACCCATATTCAACCGGTATACAGTTTCAAGGGCAAGTCCAGAAAGGCCACTAAAAGGTGCGGATGGGGATAAAGCCATTGCCTGGTCAGGAAGCAACTGATCCGGGATAGAGACAACTTCAATTGCATTAACGAATGCAATTGAGTTGTTTGAAGGGATGAAGGTAAGAGCCAAGTTATCAGAGGTCACGTTGATCGCAAACTCCTTAAAGAGATAAGAACCATTATAGTTCTTGAAAGTGAAGTTATTCAATAGCACGAAGTTCTCGGTGACAACAGTAAATGTGGCAGATGTCAAGTTGTGGCCTGCGCTAGGAAGAGGGTAAAAATGGAGACGGACCCAATGTCGACCCTCACGCTCAATGTCAAATTTGTAAGATCTGGTACTCGAAAAAATTCGAGCAGACTGACAGATAGGAAGGGGGATACTAGAATTTGAGGTGGTAACAACAGAATTCCCCAGACCTTTCAACGCAAGTGAAGATTGCACTGAATCAGGAACATAGGTCTGACCAAAGAATGTAACATTTTGTGATGAGCCACAGGCAATCAAGAAGTTATCAACAGGAGTGAACAAGGCCCATGATCCATGACCCATAAAAACAGATAGTATCACAGCCAGAATTAGAGATGACCTCAACAGTTCCATTTTTACCATCGTCGGTTACCCTGAGCCTCACTCCTCAGCGCCCTAGGTAACAGAAACAGCCCAAAACTCCACCAATTCGAGTTACGAACACAGCAAATAGTAAACTAGTTAAATAAAATTGATAACAGGATAAACTTTAAAATTTATATCCCAACTAATTTCCCATTTCTTGCAGACCCAACTCCTTATAACTAGTGCCAAATCCCATCCTCATAAACTCCCCAGATCTGTTTTTAGCAATGCCAACCAAACTAGCCTCAACAACCAAGAAAATACAAAAACACTAAGATTCAGGCAAGTGACATACAATCTTGTGACTCAAAACAAGAAAGAATAGAAGCTTTTTCAGTGCCCTTACCTGACCCAGACGAGCTTAAGGGCTTGTAATGGGGGTTTGGTGAAACGGGTATGTCAGTGAGAGGAAAAACCCAGTAGAGAATTGATCAATGCCACCATGAAAGCTCATGAGCAGAGCCTTTTAGTGCAAACGCCACCAGCTCTTTCCAGGCTGTTGATTAGGCTGTCACACGCAGACAGGGAAAAGGCAGTGGGCCCACTAGAAACTAGACTAGACTATGGAACTTATGCAAAAACGAACCCAATTAAACACAGCTGGTGTCAAGAGATTTCGGGATTTGATTGCGACGCTTGTTGATATCATTTGGAGATGGGAATGAAGAAGTGGAAGCAGCCATGAAAGTTCTGCAATTGAGGTTTTATAATTGATGTGTGGCTGTGGGGGTTTTACATGGAAATATTGGGTTTGTATAGTGGCTCGGCTGGGATCCAACCGATTTGTCGGACCCACATTTACCGAATTACAATTACGCGACTTTGAGGTACAGAAGGGCACGGTTGACGGCGTTAGTTGACGAAGCTGAAATGGTTGCTGTTAGCGTAAGACGGAGTTTTGGCGGTGTCCAAGTACATGTGGGTGAGATTTAACATTTTTGTCCGGAAATATTGTCCCCAAAAACAATTTAAATTTCTGTCATTATTACCAACTAATAGTATTAAAAATTATACATTATTATACCGATGAACGTACAATTGTCATATTATAAGATTAAACGTACAAATTTTGCATCATAAGACTGTTTTAAACTCCTTTATGATACGTCTTAGAAAAGTATTATACTTTCTTTTTTTATATAAATATGCTACGTTATCTTAAAGAATTATACTTTAAATCGATAAATGAAACCTTAGACATCCTTCACTACATACATTTTATGAAAGAAACCTTGTCATAGTGATAGTGCCCATCATTGCATCTATGAAAATCACAACTATAAGAAAATTCTATTTTGAGCAAGAGATATATTATTGTCTATTAATTTTCAAGGTAAGAATCAAAGATTTCAATAAATAAAGAGAAGGATATAGGCATATATTCAGTAGTTTCAAAAAAGGTTTCACATGAGGATGTTCTTCATTAATTATGGTATAGATACTTTTTTAAACTTCAGTTTTAAGTTTTTGTTATCAAATGGAGCAAAATCAAAACCACTGCTAAACGTGGATTTTCTAGCTATAGTTTTCTATAGTTGATTGTTACTTATGTTAATTTCTTTTGTAATTTTTCTCTCTTCTCTTTTCCTCCATTTCATATATATATATATATATATATATATATATATATATATATATATATATATATAGGGAGCTGATCAATTGATAGCGCTAGCAAAATAGGACAAGTTGCTAGCGCGATCTGGCCGTCCATCCCGAAAGATGGACGGCCCAGATCTTTTTTTTCTCGTTTTTTTAAGTACGTCCGCTACATTATGTAGCGGACAATTTTTTGTATTTTTTTGACAATAATACCCTCCAGTCCGTCCGCTACATAATGTAGCGGACAAGTTTCCGTTACGTCCGCTACATTATGTAGCGGACAAATTTTCAGACTCTGTTATGTCCGCTACACAATGTAGCGGACGAGTAGCACATTAATTTTGCTGACATCTCTCTCTTTCTCATCAATTTCTTCTGTCTCTTCTGTCTCTTTCTCTCTCCTTCCTCTCTCTTTTCTCTTCTCTCACCACTTTTCTGCTCCTCTCTCCTCCTTTCTGTCTCTTCTGTTTTCTTACCACTTTGTTAATCAGAAATGGGATCTTCCTTTCGGTATACGCATAAAAGAGTTTGAGCATATCGACCCTTAGAGCATGGCTTTCATCTACAATTTCAACGGTTCCATTCACTTCGAAGCAGAAGCTATGGTTCCACAATTTCGTCGTTTCATGGTGTGGCGGTTGCTTTTCACTTTGATTCACAGGTTGTGGCCGATGGGAGGCGTAGATGGTAGATCTGCTCAAGCTATGTGCCATGGGGTGCCTTGGCTTTTAATCTATTCACATTCGGTGGTTACATTATGAGCGTTTCCATGCTTGATCTATGCTCCGAAGCTTCTTCATTAATTGGTTCCTCCGGCGCCCCAAAAAACGGGTTGAGTAAAACAAGCCCGGACAGAGAAAGAGACCCACGAACAAGAACGAACTTGATCTGTACATCAATCCAATACAATCCAATTTTGATCCAATTGTGCTGGTGATGGCGGTTGTTTTGCTGTTTTTGGAGTTGCTTTTCTCGTGCTGGAATCGGCTGCAATTTGCTCCTCTTCCCTTTCTGAAGAGAAACGAGAGAGAGAGAATTAATAAGAGAAGGAGAGAGAAAGAGAAAAAATGATTAGAGAGAGGAGAGAGAAATGAAAGAATGTCGTGCCATTAATGAGAGAAAGGAGAGAGAAAGAGAAAAAAGGTAAAAAAATTTGTCCGCTACATAATGTAGCGGACGAGAGAAAGGAGAGAGAGAAAGAGAAAAAAAATGTCAGAGCATTTATGAGAGAAAGGAGAGAGAAAGAGAAAAAAAGTCAGAAAACTTGTCCGCTACATAATGTAGCGGATGGGATCTTTTTAAGTTGGAGGGTATTTTTGTCAAAAAATCGTCCGCTACATAATATAGCGGACGGACTTAAAACAAACGTAAAAAAGATCTGGACCGTCTATCTTTCGGGATGGACGGCCAGATCGCGCTAGCAACTTGTCCTATTTTGCTAGCGCTATCAATGGATCAGCTCCCATATATATATATATATATATATATATATATATATGAAATGGAGGAAAAGAGAAGAGAGAAAAATTATATATATATGAACGTTCTTCGCATTGAGCTCCTTCGCTCAGTAACCAAAACCGCCCCCACCACCAGTAATACATGCCATCTACCACCGGTCGACCCACTGCTAAATGTAGATTTCTTTTTTAGTTTTAAAAACTGCATAAAAATCTGAACACAATAATTGTTTCGAAAGTCACCTATAAATGAACTCTATTTTGAGTAGAGAAACTTTATAGTCTCTTAGTTGTTGAGGATGAAAACCAGAGATTTCAATAAACAAACAAAAGAATATAATCAATACTCTATAAACAAATTTATTACAAAATGCTCTCCATTAATAACAAGATAAATACACTCTAAACTTTAAAGTAATTACTTATATACTACTCCATCCGTCCCTTAAAGACTAATCCATTTGACTTTGCACATATATTAAGGATTTAGGTTATATATTGTGTGTCTTTCTCATACCCTTTCGAGAGATCGGAGAAGAGAGTGGGTCATGAGAGAGAAAATCGGTTGGTAGAGTGTTAAATGTGAAAAGAGAAATAGAATAAAAAAGTGTAAAGTGGTGGGTCAGGAGAGAGAAAATAAGTTAGTAGATAATTAAATGTGGTGAGAGAAATAAAATAAAAATATATAAAAATGGTAAATATGTAAAAATACCTACAAAATCTTTCCTAATTTGAAAGTGATCAATTTTTGTGGAGGCCTAAAAAAAATATGATCAATTTTTTAGGAACGAAAGGAGTATATACTAGGCAAAACACTGACAAGGTATTACCAAATTAACGGGACATTTGTCCAAAAGGGGGACCGTAGAAATGAATCTTGCTGTGAAGACCGCTAAGTGGCATAGACGCCTTCGATGAAGTCTTTTCTTATTAACTGCCTTATTCAAAGCACATGGCCACGAAAGAAGCCACTGTCTCAATCTGTCTTCTATCTTTCGTGTTCTTCCTTTCCGTTAATCCCTTTTTAATTAGTTCTTTCGAGGAATTAAATTAACGGTTTTTCAAATAACATATTTATTTTTGTGATAAAAGAATTGCCATCGATCTTTAGAAGTGATTAATAACTTGCAGGTATCAGAATCGTTAACCATGAAAAGCTCAATTATTTTTTTGCGATAAAAAAATTGTCATCGATTTTGTACATTGGATTGTGAACTACCTTTACACTTTACTCTATCGGTTCACTTTTTCACGCGGAACGAGTTATGAGTTATGCGTAGTTAAGAGAGAAAAAATTATTACATTTATCTTAATTAGCGTAATTTGTGTCTTTTGTTCTGAATTAAACTTGCTTTTGATTTGTATCAACACTTCAACGCGCCTGGAAACGAATTTAATAACTAAATATCCAACTTCTTTTTTTGGTAAAACTACATATCCAACTTGAATGCAAATGGGACAGCTATAAATCGTGAAGAGTGGAGTACAAATTAAAAGTCAATAAATTTGGAGGACTTTGAACTGAACTGACTCATTTGTCATTCGGCCAACCGGGTCTCTAAACAGTAGCGATAGCAGTAACCACTGAGACTGTATGTGACCTTTTCTTTACTTCTTTTCACAGAAATAATATAAAAAATAAGCCTAAAGTAGTTGAATTTCCACGTAGCAAAGCTGCATGTTACCTTGGTTTGGTCGCTATTGTGATGTTACGTGAGCAGATATTCAAAGAACGGACACCGCCATTCACGCTGTCGCCGTGAATACAGCCGCGCGGCGCGTTTGGACTTGCTCTAACTTTGGACTTTTGGTTTAAGAAACAAGTTTTTGTCGACTTTGAAAAATATTTGATGATTGTCTTACGTGGCCTCATCACTATAATAAATAATAAAAAATATATTATGTATTATTCTGAGTACCATATTTTTATAAACATTAAGAATATATATCCTCTAAGAAACTAAGCTAATTGATTTGCCTACAAAAAAATTTGCACTTCTGCAAACCCGCAGAGGATCCAGAAACTAATCCCATCGATTCCGCAACAAAATTTTGTTGATATAATTTGTTTCTCTCCTAAACATCTCAATTTCCTTTTCTTTGGAAAATTGTGCAAGAGTAATTATTTTTTTTGTTATTATTTCGATGGTACTGCAATCTATGTTTTCTAGAGTGGAGTTTTAGATCGATAAGAAAGTGGGGATTAGATGAAGCTTTGGCCACTAAGGCATGTGAATCCCAAACCTTCGTCAATCAATGGTAGGGGCTACAAGGGGAGCCTGCTTACCGTTTCAACATCTGCATGTGTTCAGTTCCCATTCTCACCTTGAACTTTTTTTTTAGCATAGATTAGGGAAGTAATGAACATCCAAACACCGGCATAAGATTGACGATTACAAAGGAGACTCATCAAAATTTCGACGGATTAGAAATACTGTCTTGCATGGCTGTCGAACATAAAAAATATGAGAAGGGAGATGACAAGAAAAATGAGATAGGGAATGAAGACAGAAATCACGATTAAAATATATATTGAGCAAGTTTTCTATTTGAAATTATGGGCGGAATATTCAAATTTTTTGTTGAAATTCAAATTTCATCCTTTGAGATGTAGTTTGGATAACCACGGTTAAGGACTGGTGTCGAGCTGGATGGAGGGCCCAATCACTAGTAAAATGGTCTAGGTGTTGCATTTTGAGTGGATGTCTAATACCATGTAAGCAAATGATGTGGTGTTAAATAATTACTAAATATTTTCTCCTTTGGCATTGCAACTGAAATGCTCACACAAGTGATTCTAAAAGTCTCCAAACGTAAGGACTGTCACACAAAATCAAATTTTAGATACTAAAAATTTAAGCACAAAATTTTTAATAATTAAAAATTTTAAGTGACCGAACTTGTAATACTAAAAATGTATGATAATTATTTTATTTTACAAAGTTACTCATATTACCGAAATCATACATGTATGTGTAATACCCCGAAAATTTCTTTTTCTTGTGCGAAATTAGTATTTTTGAATAAATAAGTTGTGGTCTTTTGTTAAAAATAAGAAAACAAATTGGGACTGTTTCTGAAATTTTTGGTTGAATGAAAAGTGTTTGAGATTTTGATAAAGAGGTATCTGAAGGTTTTAGTCGATTAAAAGAGTTTTCGGTCGACTGAAAGTGTCTCGGTCAACTAAAAAGTATTTAAACTGTGTAAAAATGGCTTTTTAAAGTTTTTAGTCGAATTAAAAGGTTATTAGTCGATTAAAAGAGTTTTAGTCGACTAAAAGTATTTTCGGTCGACTAAAAAATTTTAGTCTATGAACATCAACTTTGAACAGTGTTTTTGAGCAGTAACTTTGAACAGTACTTTCAGTCGACTAAAATGTGTTTTCGGTCGACTTAAAAGTGTTTTAATTTAAGAGAAGAAACGGCTGAAGGATTGAGTCGACTTAAAGGTGATTTTTGGTCGAATGAAAACTTTAAAATTTTGTCCCCTATAAATAGTATTTTATTTCATTTATAGCCTTTTTGGGGGTCTTCTGTTTCTTTTCCTTTCCTTTGCACGAGAAAGAGAGAGAGATAGAGAAGAAGACTTGGAAAGTTTGGAAGCTCTAAGAAGGAGCTCAAGGATTTGTGGCTCTTAAAAAAAAACTAGGGAAGTTTGTTCCCTTTACCCTTGCGGTGGAAAGAGAGAAAGAGAATGCTTGATTAAGGTAAGGGTTTACTTTCGAAATTCAAATCAGCGATGGACCAATCGCTCATGTAAGTCTTTAGATTCTTTTGAAATCTGAATCTCTTCACATAGGGATATGCGATTCTTCATCTCCTTTTTGTTTTGAACTTCGTTAAAAATGACTTGTTGTCAATTATATGATTTGTGAAAAAAAATCAAATTTCATCGGATTTGTTTGACCTCAGAATATTGACATTGTCGTTTCAGTTATTTATAATCGTTATTATTTTTGTGAACTCCACGTATTGTTTGACAAGTTCGTTATTTGATAATGTGATTTTGAAACTTTTGATTATGGTTTGAATTGTCCCACATTTGATAACGGTTATTTTGAGATTTTGTTTTGGTGATTTCATGAGCCATATCACAGTGTATGTGACTTATTTCTGACTTACCCACGTGAATTGAAACGTGGGCTAGCTTAGGGGAGTTGAGCTAGAGATCGCGATCTTACTTTCTGAACCGGCCTATATGTCAGGAATGACGTATGTGACTACTTTCTGAATGGCTCTCTAGTGTCTGTTTCCGTACTCAGATATATTCTGACATTTGATATATGGTCTGATAGTATCTGTTTCCGAACTCATATATAATTTGACATTTGATATTTGGTCTTTAGTGTCTATTTCCGTATTCAGATATATTCTGACATTTGATATATGGTCTGATAGTATCCGTTTCCGAACTCATATATAATTTGACATTTGATATTTGGTCTTTAGTGTCTATTTTCGTATTCAGATATATTCTGACATTTGATATGGTCTGATAGTATCTGTTTCCGGACTCATATATAATTTGAAATTTGATATTTGGTTTTTAGTGTCTGTTTCCGTATTCATATATATTCTAACATTTGATATATGGTCTGATTGTGTCTGTTTTCGAACTCAAATATGTTTTGATATTGGATATTTGGTCTGACCTCTATTCATTCGAAAGTAGTGTGCCTTTGAAATACTGTCTTTCAGATATAATTTGACATTTGAAATTGTGTTTGATTATCTGTTTCGTTGAAACAAATTTGGGGCTTCCGAAATTTCGTTTCTCAAATATTTTTGGTTTCCGACTGATTGGTCCTTTGAGCGACCTTACTGGGCATTTGGCTTATTCCCTTAAAGATTTTCCTTTCAGGTGATTAGTAGGTAGGATTTCGGATTCGAAGGACTAGCTGGATGACCAAGAGTTAGCTGCATTATTTCAGAGTTAGTATTGACATTAAGTGTATTTAATCAAGACAAGTTGGTATTGCTTAGGTTTCCTTTTGAAACTCTGTGTTGGAGAAATTTTAGATTGTATAAAAGCTTTGGACCCCTATGTCAGATATTGATATATTTCAAGAATTATTAGTATATTATCTGATTTACTAATTTGAAGTCTTCTGATAATTATGGAACTGTATCTGATCTCTGTATATTTGGTATTAACGCTCCGTAAATAAATTCGGACGTTACATGTATTTATGTATGTATGTTATAATCTTTTTTCTTTCAAAAGATTTGTTGGTTGTGTTGGTAGTGATAGCGGAGATGGATTAATAATGGAGGTAGTTGCAAAAAGTATCTATAACAAAAGAAAACATGATCGAGAGACTAAGCGGGCAGAGAGCTGTTTATGACATAATCACTAAAATGACAATTATGAAAAAATTATCATCAGTTTGCTATAACGTTAGCTAACAACTAAGGCAACACAAGGACACGTGTTCTGACACCTGGCAACACAAGGACACTTGTTCTGCACCATATGCAATGGCGCGCATCACCTTCACTGCAGCAGCTCTGCCAGCCGTCGTCAGCGCCAGACCACTAGCTTCCATCACCTACTGTGAAGTCGGAATCACCATCACCAATTGTTCACCAGCATTGGACCCAACAATAACCGAAAATAACCTTTAAATATCACCACCACACAAGTACTGTCACGACCTGAACTCACGGATAGGCCCGTGAGTTAGGTCTATAAGCGATCGCAAGGCCCGTCGAACTCTCAACAATGGCTCTGTCAAGCTTTACTTGCTAAAACTAATATAAATTACAGCAAAAATTAAAAATCTTGATTTCTTTAGAAGTGCATTGTTAATTTCATTACAATCATCGACTTTTCTTGCAGTAACACTTATAGAACTCAAAATCCACTCTTACGATCTCCAAAGATCCTCTTTCAGAATTTCAAGCCCTTTGTCGTCGCCATCACCTTACTTTCACACTTGAAATGTTAAGTAATGGATGAGTTTCCATAAGTTCAGTAAATAACTAGTAATTTAACTAGTTGGACCATAGCATGTCATAAAATAAACTCAATTTACAAATTATCAACTTTATGAGATAATATATTAGGGAGTTAATAATTGTTTCTCAAAGCTAAAAAATGAGAATATGTTCAACAAAACGTAGTTAAGTATAAGGAACAAAATCTGAGGGCATAAAAACATTCAACATGAAAGCTACGTAAACATAAAGTCTCCAACTCCAAAACCAACTCAAATGGTATATCGCGGTTAACATACATAGCCCTAAAGACTTGGGCCTGGAATTCCATCTCTAGATTAGCATCACTGTGGAAGCAGGGGCGACGATTTATAATAGTAATGCGCATTACGTCAACATACATATCCCCGTTGACAAGGGTCAAAAATCTATTTTTTTCCCTTTAGATGTGGGGCACAACAAAGCAAAAACCCCTATTTGTTTATCCTAAATCAAATCCTTAGAGCAATGTTGCTCAAACCATCCCACTACAATGTGATATTTCTCGAAACAATTCAGTTCCAAATCCAACAACCATACACTTTGCACTAGGAATTTAGATAAACTCAGTAACAATCTCTTGAATATATATTTTTAACATGCTAGTCTGGTTTTAAACAAACAATAAGTGTCACCAAAAGCATTTTGGTAAACAATTCTTTCTTCTAGGAAAACAGATAAACGCCACTCAAACAATTCATTTCTTGTAAACATTGTTCATTCAAAGATAGATAAACATAAAAGCTATATATATGAAAAATTATAATGATCAAAGGTCACTTACACGAGGCTAAGCATTTTCTCAATCCAAAATCATACGTGATGATCACGCTACTATATCTGGCAAAAACACCCATCAAAGTTGTTATGAGCTCCTTTCAAACGAGCTAACTTTTTATAGTCTAATCTATGCTCCTTCCAAAACCATTTAATTTGAATCATATTTCTTCCTACAAGCTCTTTCATTCTCTATCACAGATTTCTCAGTTCTGAAAGTGCATTAATACCGTCTCTCAATTTCTATCGTTCTCGGCATTTAAAATGTGTATCCACTAAATTTCCTATTTGGTATAAAAAAATTACGACAACATCCTCCTACCATATGTAAAATTATCAAAATACTCACTGGCGGCCATTGTACTAACAAAAATCTCAAAACTACTTCAAAACACCCTTTTAAGTAACCTAAACTGGTCTCTGTGTTGCACTTTGCCAAAATTTGAGCATAAACTATCTTTAAAAAATGGAGTTTAGAACAACATATATATATATTAACAACCAATAGTGACGATTACACTTAGTATTTCAAATTACACAAATTAAACAGACACATGCCATGACACCTTGAAACACGCACACTCTCTCCTACATTCGGCCGAACACACACGACACTTATACACACACCACGCAATTTAGCAGAACACACGTACACATACAAGCCCCACCCCCGCACGGGAATACATAATACACACGCACACACCCCCTGTGTACACATTAGACCTGGCAAAATGTTAACCGTACCCGTTACCCGGACCGTACCCGGTCCAAAATCCGGGTACGGGTAGCCATTTTCACTACCCGCTGAAATTGGACCCGGACCCGAACCGACCCTTAAAAGCCGGGTAAATTCGGGTCGGTTATCGGGTACCCGGGTTACCCGGTTTAATGCATATATATAATATGTCTAGGGTTTGTTTCTCTCATTTTCTCCCCCACTCGCTTCTGCCTCCCTCACAGATCCCTCTCACAGGTCTCCTCTCTCAACTCTCGCTCTCTCTCACAGATCTGCCAAACTCACGACCACCCTACTCCACCCACGGCACCACGTCGGTCACCCACTAGATCTACCGCATCTCGCCGCCACCGGTCGGTCACTTAGTCTCCCCGTGGCCCCGTCGCCACCAATCGGTCACACCTGTGGCCCTGTTGCCAACGATCGATCACCACCGTGGCCCCACAACACCGATCTGTCACCACCGATAGGTAGCCACCGTCGCTGATACTCCGTGGCCACCAATCAGTCACCCCGTGGCCCTGTGGCCACCGATCGGTCACCACCGTGGTCCCGCAACACCGATCCGTCACCACTGAGGCCCCGTCACCACCGATATGTCGCCACTGTCGTTGACCGTCACTCCGTCGCCTTGCGGTTGTTGGGTAGACTTTCAGTCAATGGATATTGATGGACGATGATTGTCGTGTGTTCTCGATCTGCAAATTGTTCAGATTGTTTTTTTTTTCAGATGGATGGATGTTGAGATTGTTTTTTCTTCAACAGAAAGATGTTATTTTTGTGAAATGAATTTTGATAGATAAACAATGAATTATTTGACTTTTGGAGGTTAAAATATGTCTAATTAGTATGTAATTAGATTATGTTTAATTTAAAAAATAATTAATTAGAAATTAATGATTTACCCGCGAGTAATACCCTACCCGCCAGGGTAGGGTACGGATCCCAGATATTCGTACCCGGGAAAACCCGGGTATAAATTACCCGACCCGATTTTACCCGGATCCGTCAGGGTATTACCCATACCCGCGCGGGTCGACCGTTTGCCAGGTCTAGTACACATCACACACATAGCGTTTACACACACGCACTTTCCATGCTCACACATCTGCGTAAACAAAACATAAGCACAACATTGTGTCTATACATACAACACACACCCAGACACGGCTGCATAGGCAAGGCCACCCCCCCCCCACAAGCAATACAGCCCCTCGCACAACACCCACTTGTCAACGTACACACTCACACTCTCTACGCACATGCACACACGGCTGTACAACGGCCCACAAGCACACTACGCAGGAACCACACCCACACCTCGCCCTCTCTCTGGTTCCTGCTTCTCCCTCGAAATCTCTCCCCCTCTCTATTTCTTTACCTCCCCACACCTCGCCCTCTCTATTTCTTTTCCCTTCTGCTCTCTCCTCTTCTCTCTCTCTCTCTCTCTGTATGTCCCTCTATGTTTCTATCTCCGTGATTCCTCCCGTTCTTTTTTTTTTCTTTTGACTCTTTTATTTTATTTTACTTATATATATATATATATATATATATATATATATCTGTGTGTGTGTGTATATATTTGCTCCAAACTCTCCTTTTTCTCTCCAAATCTCTCTCTGTCATTACAAAATACAGCCTCTTTCTCAGTAGATCCCTCTCTGCCATTTTAAGATGACCAAAATGATTGATCAGATATTTACATAATAAATCTTAATTTAATTATAAATTCCCAAGCTACTTGCTAACTTTCATTAGTTTTTATTGCACCCAGTTTCGTTATTTCCAGCCTAAGGTTATTACAAATTGTCACTCAAGGACGTAACTAATATTGTTCGCAACAATTGTTGCTAAAGTCCCTAAATATCACTTGTAAGAACTACTGCTAAAGAAATAAATATCAGTTAGAAATTATCATAAAACCAAACCTAGACTCTAGTTATCACAAAGAGGCCCTCTAACCACAACAATAAATAGTGCCAATCATTTAACAACAACGCTAACATTCCATAGACAGCCAAAGCCCTACCCGACCACACAACAAAATCACCACAATGCAAGACACCTACCGCTACCAAGCCAAACCAAAAACTTTATTGTACAACGAGGGAGGGTGGTCAATAAGAGAGGAGGGGGAAACAAAACCCTAGCTGAGAAATCCCTTGGACAGACTCAATAATCCTTCTCCCATTATCGGCACCACTACACCACCACCTACATAGGGCAACCACCCACAGATAGACCATCTTTATAACGCCTTTTCACAGAACAAATTCTCAGGTCAATATACAAAAATAATATTACTGAATCAGCAAATAATTTAATACCTAGTATGTAATAAGAAATTAGCGTCAACATGAATTCAAAAAACCGAAATCAATTAGGATTTTAATGACAAATAAATATGATGATATCAATTCATCACTTAGAGTTCAAGAATAGCCACAAACGAAAAGAAAGAAAAAATACGAAGAGTTATCGAATTTACTCAACATGCAATAAATGATGAACATCGATAAGAATTCAAATATCTGATTCAATTTCAATATTAGGGTTTCTTTGGTAATAATATATTGATACTAATGCGTATCTCAGAGTTCAACAATAGCCACAAGCAAATGGAAAGAATGTTTACAAATGTAAGTTATCAGGGTTTCGACATAAAGCCTTACCTAGGGTTTAGATAAAACCCTTATTTAGAACCGAAAGCTAAACTATCATAACCGAAAAGTCTTCTACTTTAACCTAAATGGAATAATCAAATAAATAGAATATAATCTATGCTGCCATTCTATAAACACCAATACCAACTCACTCATATTTTCAGAATGACCCCCTCGCCAGGCATGTAAAGTCACCAAAATACCCTTCATGTGTAAATTACCAAAAGCACCCTGCTCATATCTAAATCACCAGAACGTCTTTCCCATATGTAAAATTACTAAAATATCCCTACCATATATGAATTTATCTAAAAGTACATTTTTATAAGTAAAATTATCAAAACACCCCTTTTGGGTTGGCAAATTATCCAAACACCCTCTGGTGCCTCTTGCACTGGGGAAAATCTTAAAAATATTGTAAAAACATCCGTTTAAGCATCCTGAAGTCATTTTTGAGCTAAAAGGTGTTTCAAAATTTTTGCTCAAAAATTCCGAACCGTGTCGGGATTGAGTGCTTAGAAGCCAGTTCCGCTAAAAATAATTATCTATACTTCGAAATGGCACGAAATTTTAAAAAATAAAACATATCATTCTCCTAAATTTTTTAGATAAAATAAATAAATTGAGAACCCTTTTTCATTGATATACTAGTTTAACGTCCTTTGCAGACACAGAAAAATCACAAAAAACTTTACACAGTGTGCATCTTGTAAAAACCAGACCACCCACGAACTGGTTGATATGCACCCAACCAACCCTGACAAACCCAACCATCAATTCTTCTTACCCACACTCTGACACCCATTACAAATTAACCCACGGCTTTAGACAACGGATCAATAACTGTATGGCTAAGGTTAGAGGTGTCAAATAGGCCAGGCTTGGGTTTGTTCCAGCTCGGGACCAGAAGGCCAGAAAATGGGTCTAGCCTGAGAAATCGGCTCGAGCCAGGTTGGGAAATCCAAGCCCTAAGCCTTAATTTTAGGGCCGGGTCCGAGCCTACTTTTTTTTTTTACATTCTTATTTTGTGTTGCGAAAATATTAACATACGAAATAAATTTTTTGATAAACCCTCTTCCTTTTATGCTGGCTTAGGATCGGCTACTTGTAATTTTGGAAAAACAAGAATGATTAACAGTTGATTAGTTAAGCATTTTCATCTTATCTATTTGTTCCTACTTTCTCTTATCAAGCATTTTCCACTTTCTCTTGACTATTACACTTAATTTCATACCACTACTTTTTGTTATCTAAACTCAACAATGGATACGTACAAAACTTTTTCCAATAATATCTCTAAAAATTTTAACTCAAACATTCTTCTAGTTTGCATTTTATGTAGTACTAGATATCTCATTAGAAGCATGCATCATTAGACCACTTTTATCATGAACTTTTTCGTGCTTTCTGGAGTTATGTCCCCATTTTCATTGCCTAAATTGTGTTGTTTCTAGTTCCGAGACAAATAAAGATGTATTTTCTCTTCATAATTTCATGAAACTAGTATAAAAGAGGATTGCAAGTAAAAGTTGATAAAGAAGTAGGAACCATCATCATGAGCTGAAAATATATGTGCATGTCCAAAAAGTTAAATAAAAATAGAAAAATATGAGGTAGAGAGAGAATGAGGCATGAGAAATAAGGGGAAAGAAAAAAAATAAGTCACTCAAAATGATTTAGGGCCAAAAGGCCGGGCCAGGGCAAAAAAGAGGGCCAGAAACCCGGGCCGAATCGGGCTAGGGCCAGGCCTAACCAGGACCTTTTTAGGGTTGGGCCGGGCTGGGTTTTTTGGAAAATTTCATGGCCTGGCCCTTGGCCCTATGGACCAGGGCCACACTGTTCACCATTTGGGTCGGCCTGCCCTTTTGACATCTCTAGCTAAGGTCATAAAGGTACCTCCATAGGACTCCCAAAGAAAACTCACAAGTAACAAATTAAAACGGAAAAACCTTTGCTACCATGCCACCATACGCCGAAGATGACCGGTGGCAAAGACATCGTGGTGGGGGGGATGAAGCTGGGAGAGAAATGTGGTTTCGGGGAGAGAGAACTTGAGTCTAATTCATCAAGTCATATTACTCTGTATTTAGCAGTTGTTTTATTAGGTTTTTATTTGTCTCTTGTTGTAAACATTTATTCATTGTGAGCTTACACTGGAGAGATATTTTCATTGTCGTCAATACACTTACCTCTAGAGTTTTAACTCTTACTCATCTTCTTCTGAAGAGTATCTATGGTACAATCTTCATTTCAAAATAGTTATATCAAAGCTTGGGATAGTCAAGCTTTACAACTTTGGGTTTGTCAAAGCTTGTTCTTGGTGTTTGGATATCATCAAGAGCTTGTACGAGGTTTGGTATTGACCCGTAAGGAAGACCGTTGTAGTAGAGCTTACAGCTTTTTTAGGGACTTCCGTAAGGGTGGACTTAGGCTTGAGGGGAATTTAAACCGAACCATCTAACTCTCTATTATTAAGTATCTCTAAACCTTTCTTTCTTTACATTATTACTTTATGCTTTCTGTGAGATTGGTTAATCCACATATTTGATATATTGACTTCGAGATACATTCCTTGAGTATACTGAGTGTTATTTTTACACTCATTTGATTCTTAAAGTTACCTACTAATTTTCCTAATTTATTCTTAAAAACTTACCCCCCCTCCCTCCCCGTTATTCTATTGGTTTGAGCATGATATTATAGGTTATTTCAAGCCTCGATCCAAGTAAAACAAACTGTCAGTCTAATGGATACGGGCGAGGTAGTAACCTTGGACAAGGCCTACTCTGATACCATGTTAATGCTTGGTGTCGAATCCAAACACATGCTCAAAAGGAGGAAGAGCTTACCAGGTATGGGAGTCAAATCAAATCCCTATTTATAGTCAATGCGAGGTTCATCGATAAAATTCAATGACAATTGAATTCTCAGATAGGGATATCTTATACCATTTTTTCTTCAGGCATACTAGTGAGTATTTATTCTTGTTGCAAACATGTAACGACTTTTGTTGTGATGCCTAAGCGTACACTTAGGTAGGTCAAAGAAACACTTTTATAAATGTTTAAACATATTAGAATCAAATGGCATAAAGCTCCAACGCATGAAAACGCATATCGGTACGTATTGCATTAGGCTGCACCAATTAAGGAATGACCCATTTGACCCATAACTAAATGGGTCTAAATGAGTGAGTCACCCATTTATACCCAATCCGTTTAACTCTTACCCAAACCCAATCCACCCACCCATTTTGCCACCCCTAATGCTGTAAGATAAAGTTTGGTAATTTTTGGCAGAACAAGGCTTGAGAGGGAGCTTTAATTGTGGTGCGCGCGTTCGTAAAAGTTTGGTGAGTTCTAGTATTCTTTGGTTTCTTAGCTAATTCTTTAGTTTAAGATATTTTTATCATGGAGGCTGAGTTCCTGCCGAGTGGACCTTTATATTGTGTCATGTACGTGGAGTTGCCTGAGCTTATACCAAATTAATTGTATATACGAGCTTCAAGCCACTAGTCACTCCCGAGCAGGTCAAGTTAGGTCCAAGCTCGATTCACGCCCGATGTGGGACTTCCGACCCAAGACATTATTTGGGTAGGTTAATTAGCGACCATTGATAGGTGATTTATTTAAAATTTCCTATTCAAATGATTGACATACACAAAAGATAAGTTAATCTTAATCCCAACGATAAAAGTCTTTACAAATAATATAATCCAAAAAATAAAATAAAATAGAACAGGCTACATAAGGTTATAAGTTACTACTAACTTACTAGCTTAGTTAAGCTGAATGTAATGCTGGCCTATCTTAGTATAAGAATCTTTTTTTTTTTTTTGGGTCAAAAGGAGAATTGCATTGAAAGATACAAGAGTTACAGAGTTAGCCATTTCGGCTATATAACGTCTTACAAAAGAAACAGATTATAGTGCTTGCATTAATACAAAAGCAAAATGAAAGCGGATATAGATCAATTAGAACAAAACTCATTAATCCAGTCCTAATATACGGCTACACGGGCATGACATGTAAAAGCTGCTCGTGATCTGACCTCCTTTAATCGGAAGCAATTGGCTCTGGCAATACTAAGATGATGCATGTAATTAAGTAGCTTACAGAAATCAAACATGATCGGCACCACAATGTCTATGACGTGTTCAAAGTTTGTGAACTGAGAAAGTAAAAATCTTGAGTCAGTCATGAAAATGAAGTGAGCAACATGGTTAGATTTCACCAAGTCGTCGCTAGTAGTAGGAACTTTGCGTGGACAGACATCCAATCATAAGCCTGGAAGAGAAAGCTGACGAGGCACATCTTAAGTTTTGGTGGTTAAAGCAAGTGAAACCTATTCCTACTTTCAGCGGTTCTTTTCGGAAGCGACCGCAATGAAAAACGAGATAGGATGTGGGTTGGGACAAGTACAAAGAGTGGTAATGTATTGGAAAGTACGGAGTGGTTATAGGCTACTGGGAATAAAAGACACATTTTTTATTTTTTAGTTTTTTGCAAGTTAAAATTTTGAGATTTTTGTCATTAGTGCTAGTTTGTCACTTATTATTACTCTAGGTTTGAACTCATTGAGCCAAAAAAATGCAATGGTTTATGTGGAGCCAAATGCACCAAATAGTGGTTAGGATAGATATAGTGGGATTCCATAAACTTGCTTTAGTTTTAGTTGTCAACAACTATGCAATCAGTCATTCCCTAAATGGAGAAGAAAGGTCATCTGTTTTAGTCTCAGCCAGTCCTCCAAACCAAACTTGCCTTACTGAGGGACAATTTATGAAGAGCTGATATATTGTACTTTCCAAGAGTGAGGAATTTGCAAAAGCAGGGCTTACATGTCCTACCGAGGTCCGAGCTAAGAGAGGAATTTGCAAAAGCAAGGCCTACATATATCCTATTGAGAGAGGAGCTTCCCCACTTTCAAAAGCCTCGCAAAATAAATAAAAAAAACAAAAAAAATGGATTTACCTCACCACTTTCTAGGCTATATAACATCAAGAACGTAATTATAACATCAAGAAGGCTCATCCTGATGCGTCGTCGCGATATATAATGAACATCGAAGACAAGCTTGGTGAGTCGAGACCGAAATCTAGAAAATTAACGGCAAGGGCATACCTTTTGAAAGGGCTCAAGCTCAAAAGCACAAGTTAGGAAAAATGAAAAACAACTAGCGCGCTATTGCCCTAGCCGTGACAACATATATCTGATGCTACTGACGTGCTTCTCACTTCTTTCAATTTGAACTCGCGAAGACCATAACGCAACTCCTTTCAGAGTTCGGATCTGCTGGACTACTTGGCAGATTTCCAGAAGGGAAGACTAGCTTATAGAAGGTAGAAGCTTTGAGATAATACTGCACAAAATCCGTAAACATGTACTGTACATTAACAAAGAGTACTACATGCGACCGAGGATTATATATACCACAACCTTGGTTTAACATTCATCTGTAAGATCTAAGAATAGCTCCACATAAAGCACATACAATAGCCTTCCAAGATTTCCAGTAAAACGGGACGTAACAAAATCTTGTTGAGGTTTTCATGTCGGCTACTCTTGCACCACCGCCGCACCGCGAACATATCCCTGCCGCTGGTTTGGTCCTCCTTATCTTCCTCTTCTGATCAACTAGAAAGCAGAAACAAACCATTTGTTCAAGTTTTCTTTTCCTCGCAGTTCTCAGGTGTTCCTTATGTCTTGGCCATGTATATATATCATGAGATGGCCTTCAGGGTCGAGCAAGTCTACTCCCATCAGTATTTTTGGCTCGAACCGTTTGATGGTTGCCACCTGTTATCAGGAGGGTTTGTTTGTAGTATGATCACGTATTTGTAGGGGAACCGGCTTCAATTTCATGATAAAGGTGTGGGTAATTGCTTTGTATCATTTGTTGTTGGCCTTTGAAATTATTGTCCAACGACTATCTCGCTATCAAGTTATTCAGCGAGCCTTAATTAGTTTACGGAAGTCATTCTTAATCGTTAGAGTTGTTAGAGTGATCATTTTTTTTTGGTTAAACACCTCTAACCACTTGATTTAATCCGTGATCACGTTAAAATCGCTCTCAAGCTCCCTCAAAGACTATGAAGTGATGTCTAGAAAATTTGTGACTTATTTAGCTAACAGCGAGGTAAAAATGGTTGGGCACGGTCTAGAATAGGCAAACTTCGCCGCACCATGGTTTCACTTTGACATGTAACCTCACTCTAGGTAACTTGACTAGGAAACTGTGCCATATGCACGGTGTTAGAATCAATGCTTCCATCAATATGCATCAACCCAGCCATGAGAGTTTTTGGTGTGGCAATCATCACGTACGAGATACCAATTTAATTCCTATCAGCTTGGTAGGTTTCTCTCATATTCACTCAATTTTCAACAAACGCGGCTTAAAAGTCCTTCCCTTGGAAAATTCAAATGGTTCACTAGTGTCACACAATACTTGGTATCTGATGAGAACATGCAGTTCAAATCCAACCCCACCCCGCCCAACTTTCACCCTCATATATTTATTGAGAAAGAAGAATTCAAAGCAGGAAAGAAGGAAGAGAACAAGCCAAATTAGTGGTAGTCGATGCCTGAGTAGTCAAATTACTTCTAATGCTGAAAACGAATCGCTCCGTTCTCGCGCGCTCTCACTACCAAATATACGAATATTTTATTCGCTCTTGTACTCTTGCTTTCACTCTTGCATGCACTCTCACCTAACATCCCGACAGCCTTAATCGACCGACCTAATCTAAAAAGTTTATATGTTCATCTGTAATTATAGTTCTATTCAAATACTGCATAATCCCAAACAGCCAAACTGGTGCCATACTGCCATTGGGTGGCTCAAAGCCTCAAACTAAGCCTATGATTGTAACATATACTTTAACATCCCTGTAGCACCAGAGGGTTGGACTAAACCTCCTCCTACTTTTCGAAATGTGCACAAACCTTAACTGCAGCGGCATAAGCCATTGTTTCTAACAAATTTTGGATGAGCTTCATTTATTATCGTCCAGAGAAAGGTATGGACTTTTGAGAGTGACCACTCATCAATTCCTTCGCATATCCATTCAAATGATTTCAATAAATAACCATGAGAATGTTAGCAAGTTTGGTTCTGACTCTTCCGCTGGAGAGTCCCCATCCCCCTGTTTTCCCAATGTTTGGCTAGTCAGTCCGTGTTCTAATTTTTGCATTCTCCGAAATATTTGTTTTCATTTATTGTTTCTCAGATTTTTCCTTTAAAGATTGCCAAACTTTTGTTTTTGAGAAAGTTATTTATAAATTTGTCATTTTCTCCTGGTGATATTCGTCCTACTCATTCTCATAAAATAATGCTTTGACAGATATTTTATCTTTTACTCCAAAGAACATTCTTTTATGCAAATAAAAACTCGAAAAGGCTAACCAAAGTTCTCGCTAACGAAGCCTTGGCCAAAGAAGATTTGGCAACGAATGCAGGATGATTTAAGCTATAAAATTTTATAGCGTACACATGCATTCTGATGTATAGACAAATCTTATTGTCAGAGCAAGGACTATATATATTTGTTATGAACAAAATTGCCCCTTCCCCTCCTCGCATTACGTCTAACTGTCACACTCTGAGACTGTTATGTTTCTTAATTTACCCAAGATGGTAAAGTGAGGAAGAGAAAGGGGCAACTTTGTTGATAACAAATTTGGCGATGCCAAAGCAAAAACTAAGTTTGTTATGAAAAGAATAAATTTGAATTTAGGCATAGTCTCGAGATACGATGATGACAAAATGCAAGAGCCAATGTGCGAAGGCTGCAGCTGCAGCATGACAATATCAATTTTCAGTACAATTAACATTGTAATAAATTGCTCTAAGCAACGCAATTTCAATACCTGTGATAGTGGATGAGAAGAAAAACATGTCTTGTGGTGGTTGTGCCGCGTCTTTACTTTTATTTTCACATTTCTTTAATACATGTAAATAGTAGTTTTTAACGTTATTTATATTTCAAAACACAGATTTCTCTTCTCCAAAACTCCATTGTCGCAGAGTCGCACTTTCCTGCCATCATACCACCATTAGAATTCTACACTCTGGCACTTGTTCACTCGATCCAACCACCATCGTTACCACCAGCCACCTAACACCACCATTGTCGCACTGCACCCACTACACCCAGTATTATTAGTTGCGTCACAACTAGCCAATAGTAGCACCAAATACCTCATCAAACTATTGATTTTTTTTTTGTTTTTGTAAAATTGTAAGATGAATACTAGTATACTCCCTCTGACCCGAAAAAATTGTTCCATTTTTACTTGACACCCGTATTAAAATTTTGGGTAAATTACACACGGCACCCCTGAGGTTTATCCTAAACTACACACAGATCCCTTATCTTTTTTTAATTACACTCCATTTCCTGAGGTTTGTACCTGCATTTCACGGAGCTACACAAATTTAACGAGGACCCTAACTCTGTTTGGAGATTCCCTGACACCTTACTTTTTGATTTTTTCATTCCCGAACTACCCTCCCTAATTTATATCATTAACATCTATTAATTTAAAAAAAAATCCAAAATCTCATCAAATCCCTAATTTATTGCTACTAAAGTTCCACACCATCATTGCCACCCAACTACACCACACAACGCTGGTGAACCACCACTACAACCCAGTCACGACGACCCATCAACGTCGGTGAACCACCACTGCCGCACGACCATCACTCCCAATCGCCATCAAAGCCCACCAATCGAGCACAACAAGCACACACATACACACACACGACAGAGACACACACCACACTCACTGTAAACAACAGACCGCAACTATCACTGCGACCCAGTCTTCCGTCGTCACGATGACCCATCGCTCGATCTGGCACGACGACCCAGTCTTTGATGCGTATCATTTATATTTGTAGGGGACAAAATTGTTTAATGTAAGAATGGTGACGATCAGGATCACGGCAGGCTAACTTGTGAGTGCATTGAGAGGAAAAACTCTGATTTTGACTACACATCTAAAAGTGGATTCTAATCCCTCTTCAAGCTTCTGAATCACGTATCCAAATGTCTGCAATTCCTTCAGCAGATTTTGCATTGCCTCAGAACTGATGCCTTTACTTTTTGGTTGCACGAACTTGTAAATCAGTGACCAGCTCCTTTGCTTTGATATTTTCTTTGTCTCGAATACAGATTTTAAGACCAAAAAACTGATTGTTTCCACCTCTCTTACCACATTTACAATAGCCATAAGATCTCTATCGTTGTCTAAGGGTATTGCCGGACACTTCTCATAAGTTTTAAAATTTTTGATGCACTTGGAGGCAATATTATTTAGCTTTTTCCTTGAAGTCAAATAAGCACCAATTTCACATGGCAGGCCAGCTTCTCCTCTTTTCTTCCGAAGAGATGATTCGAACTCTTGGAGGGATTCGTTTGCCTGCAACAAAACATCTCTAGCACTACCACAAATATCCAACAACCTGAGAGATCCGCGAAGGAACTTATCCGCCCTATGTTTTTCATTGGAAAGCATTTGCTGGACTGATGGTAGATGGATCCAATCACAAAGGCATTCGTGCAAATCTTTGAGGCTATTTAATTGGTAAAATATTGAAGATGGTGATAAGGATGTGGTTTTAGAGGCATTTTAACCTGAATAAATGATTCTCTACACTTGATGAAAGAGGATGAGATCGAGCATGGCAAGCACCTGCAAAGAGTTGTTAAGGGAGAAGGGGAAATGCAGTGGAAAATGAATAGGGTAAAAATGTCTTTTTTGCGTCCCACCGTTAACACCGTCAAAGAAATCGAGATTCAAGGAGCGGAGTGTAATTAAAAAAGATAGGGGGGTTCGTGTGTAGTTTAGGATAACTCTCAGAGATGCCGTATGTAATTTACCGTAAAAATTTAAGTCATACATTGTGTGTTTGCCATTCTACCCCTAGAGAAAGAGGGAGAAAGAAGTAAGTTAGGAGAGAGAAAATAATTTGGCAGATGACTAAATGTGAAGAGAGAAATATAATAAAATAAGTGTAAGAAAGTGAGTAAAGAGAGAGATGAAAATGAGCTGGTGGAGGGTTAAATGCGGAGAGAAAAAATTGAATAAAAAAAATAAAAATTGTTAACACAGAAAAATACTCACGGAATCTTTTTTAATTTAAAAAAATATATTTTTTAATTTTGAACAAGTGATTAATTTCTTTTAATTGAGTTAAAAGAAGTGTGAGTGACAAGTCAAATTATTATATAAGTAAAAAGGTGAATAGAACTCCTTAATTACATGTACGACTACTACGATGATTATGCCGTTGCAAGCGTTGGACAAAATTTTCCTGACCAAGCTAAAGAGTATCTAGTGGTCCTCAACACTCCCCGCCGTTCTCCGCATTCTGCTTTTCGTCCTCCAAAACCATAACCCCTTTTTAAGCACGCTTTCGCATCAGTTAGGTCGCACTCGTGAGTCGTCATGTGGGAATCTCAATCTGCAAAATTCCAGCGTCGGGTCTCACCAGAAACGTTGATACCCATCTGGGCCTGAGCCCAAATTGTAAATGATGGAGGAGGAGGTTAAGTACTCCAAAGAGCTGGATGTGGCGGTTAGGGCCGTACACATGGCTTGTTATCTGTGCCAGAGGGTGCAAAAGGGTTTAATTACTACCAGCCCTGATCAGGTTAAGTCCAAGGACGATGATTCGCCCGTTACTGTTGCAGGTACTTTTGATTCCTTTGTTTTTTTTCTTTTTCTGCAGAGTTTGGAATTGGAATTTCGATTTCGATGATCTGCATTTGATTCATTTCATGGCTGGTTTGATCTCTTGGGTTTTCTTATTTGCTGTTTGTACTGTTTGGTTGCTGATAAAATTTGGGAGTGCAAGTATTTTGCGTTGGGAAATGCTGAATTAACACTTTGTAATACTGTTGCTAATTGTTGAAACATTTGTTTTTAATGTAACCTTTAAAGCGTGGAGGCATGAAATGTCTTGATTCTTGCAGTTAAAAACAAAGATGGAACAGTGTAGCGTATGCAGTATAGTTAGGAGCGTAATTCGCAGGAGCGGAGCAAGAGCTACAGTTTTTACCCTCTTCTTAAGCATAAACATTTGCGAGAATGGAGTCAACCCCCCACTCCATAACACACCCACTGACAAGTATTTTCACTTGGCCAGGGTGACGGACGAATGTTTAGAAACAGTGTTGTTACATTTGACATAATATATAATTGGAAAAATGAGTAGGAAAATGATGAATGAAACGTCAAACTTTAAAACTGAGTTTCCAGCCTTAGATTATCTAGGCAATGCATGTTCAAGATTGGAAACTGGCTAGTAAGGCAAGCAATATGGCACTTGGGTGTGACTTCGCGTCTTGAGGGTGGTGTTTACTACCACAAGTACCAAACTAGGTTTTCCTGTAAAAAGTATCGCTCTTCTTTTTCGATGTTTTCTTTCAGAACTCTGATTAAAATCAATGAGAAAAGGACATGAATTTATGTTGAACACTGCGGAGAATTGTTTGGATCCTGTCTTACTAGAGATTCATCAGGATGGTAGTGCTAAGTTGCAATCATGGGCTTGAAGCAGAGATGACTTTCACTCCAAACTTTTGGAAGGAATCAAATTTTCACAATCTATAATTGATCTTAAAGACATGAAAAGCATTGGAGGTTTGAGTAGCCTCGTACATCGTACAATGATCATAGACTCTGACGTACCTGAACACAAAGTACTATGAGCTTTTCTGCAGTGAAAATACATATCTTCGTGACCACTGACCAGTGACCAGCTCCTCTAGAGCCTTAACATCAAGTTAGTTATGGAAAGTATACAAATGTGGATAGAAGTGGTTTCTCCTACTGGTAATATCAATATATAGTAAGAGCGATATTCACGCAATGATCAGAATTTTGTTTCAGAATTTTTATTTGGGGGAAAAAAACTAAAAATTTCCTGCAAAGATTATAGACACGAAGTTTGGTCGGGGGTTTAACTTTATGCTAGGGATTGTAATTTTTCCTAGTTTGGAAAGACCAGGAAAATGACTACTGGTGGAATGGATTGGCACCCTAACAAGCTTATATAGGGAATGAGAAAGGGGAAAGGAGAAAAACGCTCCCTTTCAATCAAAATTGGTTCGTCGCTGGACAGCATGACTCGAGTAATACGTTCCACTTCCGAGAGAGGTGGAAGTTGTGCATTAGGTTGTTGCTATTTCCTAGTAAAACAATGGGATTACTAGAATAGTTTAGTATCATTCTCGTTGATAATCGCATCCTGCCTGTATTCTGTTTTATAACATCTCAATCCCTTGCATTCAAGCTGTTGACACAGTGCAGTTTCCCCAACAATGGTTGTAACAGGCCCTGCTTTATCGAAGTTGTGTTTTCTTGTCGTTTAAGTCCTTTCTATGTTGCGCACTAGATGACATAAGAGGCTTGGATTAATTAGAGTGATAAATATTCGTGAATGAGAATTCTATGGTGCCACAAATTTGAAAGCTGATTCTAAGTAATTGGATTTGCATTCACTTCGTGGAATATGGTTACATAGTTCTGATCGCACAAGGCTAAAGCCATGCACAAAGGTGGATGGTTTATCCCCGAATCATTGAGCAAATGTTCAGTCACTAGCGCATTTGACTGAGTTCCAGTGGACTTTTTGCTTTGTAAAATCACTTTAATTAGATATACATTGTCTTATGATTGACAAGGGAGGAAATGAGCTTATTTCCCTCATATATTTTTCCAGTTGTTTCCATCAACATATTGTGTTACCTCTAGTTTATGTGTTGTCATGCTCCCAAATAAGCAGAAGGAAAGATAGAGGAAACTTATAAAGAAGGTCTTCTTACAAAATGCTAGTAGAGATTAGACTTGCCAAACGATAAAATTGCTCCAGTATGACCTGGAGATCTTTAGTTAAAAGCACGGAAACAGCCTGTCATCGGTGTTGGGGTTAAGGCTGGATGGTGTATACATATTGCCCTCTCAAACCTGAGTGGTTGGATCTACAAACCCACCGTTCAATATCGGTTATCTTATGACCTAGTAATTAGGTGGAACAATATATTGATCTCTCTCTCTGGCAGATGGCTATTAAATGAAGGATTATATGAAAGTGAGAGGTCATGCATGAGTTTTTTTTTTTCTTTCTCTGCCCCCTTTAATTTTAAGGATGTGCTATGCCAAATTTCTCTTGTGTAACATTCAGATTGATCTGACCCTTCGAATAATTCAGTGCCAGTTAATCATTTCGATTATCACCATTTGACTGGCTGCACGCTTTCATTTTTATGTTCATTTCCTTATTAAGAGGTTCGATAGTGTTTTCTCCTGTCATTCCTATATTGCATTTATATTAAAGCTTATTTTGCATGTGTTGGTGTTACTCTTTGCGACTGTCAACTGTAGATTCCTCAGTATCCAACTCCAAGTGCATCATTCGCTATCATGATGCTCCACTTGCTGATCTTTTTGTCTGTTTATTTTTCAAAATGGAACGATTTTGTGCTCTTATAATAAGTCCCTATTTATAAAGGCTTGGAATTGTTTCATCTGTTTACTTGCATCATATGTTATTATGCTCTGTTGGGTAGCGTGCATGCTTGATTCTCTATTCTCTAACACACCACTGCATGAACAGATTGGAGTGTGCAAGCAACAGTAAGCTGGATACTATCAGAGTGTTTTGGTAGCCAAAGTGTTTCCATCGTTGCTGAAGAAGATGTCCAAACTCTTTCTAAAGCTGATTCAGCAGGTCTACTGGAAATGGTGATAACCACCGTGAATGAATGTTTGGCTATTGCACCCAAGTTTGGTCTTAAAAGTCCAGATGAAGCCCTTGGGGCTTCACAAGTTCTTGAGGCCATCAGCCGATGCAACTCAAATGGGGGACCTGTGGGAAGGCATTGGGTCCTTGACCCTGTTGATGGCACACTAGGGTTTGTGCGTGGTAATCAGTATGCAGTGGCACTCGCACTGATTGATTGTGGACAAGTTGTTATTGGAGTTCTTGGGTGCCCTAATTACCCAATGAAGAAGGAATGGCTAAATAATCATGAGCAACACGAGCGAATTGTGTCAAAATTGTCATCACCTGGTCCTGATTTGTGGGAAGAAGGTTCTGTGATTTACACAAGGAAAGGTAGTGGTGAAGCTTGGGTGCAGCCATTGGTTCATAGTGATAAGAAGTTTGAGTGGCCTAATTTTGCAAAAAAAGTTCAGGTGTCTCGAATCAATGATCCAGCACTGGCAACCTTTTGTGAACCTGTGGAGAAAGCTAATTCAGACCACTCCTTTACAGCAGGACTTGCTCACAGCGTCGGGCTCAGGTTTGCTTGGTTGGATCTCTCATATTGCGAAAGTAGCTACTTATCAAAACAAACAATGAAAGTAGATGCCTTCTAATTGAGCAGTTGAAGCCTTTTTTTTTTATCTATCTCCACGTTCAGCATAGAAGTAAACTAGCATTCCTATGGCCGAGGTTAGTAATATAGCGAGTTACTTATCAGAGAAAAAATAATTCGAGTTGGAGAAATTGCAGCAACATAAGTTAACCCGAGCTTCAGATGTTGAAAGTCCCATATTCATGTTGGTTGTTTTTCAATTAAGACACTCTTTCTTTTGATCCTGCAAAGATTGGACATAAATTCTAGTATATTTCCCTGTCCAGTTGTTGACTGGAGTTGGTAATGGGAAGTTTACAGCTAGTTATATTACCATTTCCTTTCTTTACTATTTTGCCTTATTACTTGGATTTGCTGAAAAATGATACTCGGGTGGAATGGCAGAAAGCAGCCTTTGCGTGTTTATAGCATGGTAAAATATGCTGCTATAGCCCAGGGAGATGCTGAAATTTTTATGAAGTTTGCAAAAGCTGGATACAAGGAGAAGATATGGGATCATGCTGCTGGTGTTCTCATTGTACAAGAGGCCGGTGGGGTGGTAACTGACGCAGGAGGGCGCTCACTGGATTTTTCAAGAGGAATATACCTAGAAGGTCTGGACAGGGGCATAGTTACTTGCTCTGGGATCAGCCTACATGAAAAAATCATTGGGGCTGTATATGCTAGCTGGGACTCATCTAACTTATGAGCCTGTTTTATTGTCTAAGTTGCTTATGTCAGTATGTTGATGTGGCACCAATTCACTACCTTTGGCAGGTAAGTCCATAACCATGATGGGGGGTTTCTACTGTCTGAGTGTTTGCTTATCTGTTAGTGTTTTTGCTGGATTGAGACATTTCTAGAGGGCCTACAGTTATAGCTATGTGACCCAGGCTGCTTTTCTAAGATGGCTCGACTTGGTGTTTTCTCTTTTAATTTTCTCTAGGAGAGGCTGTCCATTGGTTGCTAAAGGCACATTAGTGACATCCAACTTTCGGGAAAAATGTTGTGCTGAATTGGAAAAAGAGTGTGCAGAAGTAGTCCCTCTTTCTTCTTTATTGTTTTTCTCCTATAGTTTTTGAGTGGGGCGCAAAAATTTCTGCATGTGATTAGTCCTAAATTATGTCTTCCTTCACTTTCTTTTCGTTTTTGTACACTCTCAGCTGTTGCTCACTTTACAAAAGTTTGTCTTGGTTTCCATTGGTAATGGTTTGCCTCGGTAACATTTTCTTAGTGAATCAAAAAACAGAGTAGGATTTTTAAATAAGTACTTCAATTTTGAGAACCCTCCACATTTGACTTTTCTCATAATGCTTTTGTCCCCAATGTCCAAAAAGTGACACTTTGAAGTGTCACTAAAAATACATTTTGGAGCACAAATGACCAAAGGTGGAGTGCCTTCATAATAGTTATCCGCCTTTACATTTATACTTTCAATTTAAAGAGGCTTTAAAGTGGTCCTTTTCTAGCTCAAATGTCATGTTAATCTAAGTTGCATTGTTTTTCAGGCAAGTAAAGCTGCTAAAGATTATCTTCCTTACAAGGAATGTCATTTCCGACACTCACCATTTTGAGGGGATGAGGGATAATTAAACCCTCCTTTTTAAGCACATTGCTTCTCTCGGTACGGATTGAAGAGCATCTCGTAATGCAGCTCAGTTCCTTAAAGGTATCTTCCAGTGTAGAATCTTTTTTCTCATTCTCAGGTGGAATATCCTTATCTCATAATACAAAAATGAGCCCTTGAATGCATTTTGTTTTAGATGATTTTGGGATTTTTGCTGCTGAATATTCATGGCATCGTTGAGTGTGTACTGCTGAAGGAAATAGAAGTGGATCTTATTGATAGCTTAAAAGGTCTTGTAGTTACTTAATGATCACTTGTACCTTCAGAAAGTCAAGCATCACTTTATTCACATGATTGACTCCCCAATAGATCTTGTGGCATGCATGTTTTGGTTCCTTAAATACTAAAGCAGTCTACTAATATATATTTGAGGAAGTTTATTGCGGTCCATTTGTCTTAAATACTTCTTCCGAACTCTTTTATCAATATGACTCTGTTGCAGAGTGATAAATTTGCCTTTTTCTCCTTGCAAGAATCCTATAGTACTACCCTGTTTTGTGATAGAAACTGTTTACTACTTAAATTTTCATGAAAAGCCAAAGTGTATATGTCTATTTCTGATGTTTGTATTTTGTGATGGTACATATGTGGAGTTTTATTCCTGGTTCTGAATGATACGGACCTGCTTTATATAGTGTAGCCACATGTGCATCATTAATCGCTTTTGCAGGCTTTGCAAAGGAAGTGTATAAGCATTGAGCTTTAGGTGTTGGTCTTGGTCACGTACTTCGTTCTTCTTAGGAATTATGGCAACCATAGATTGTTAGTTTTGCATATGTGGTGGTATTTATAGTAAGTTCAAAGATTTCTTTGCCTGGCGGTCACAGACGAACCCTGGCACGATAGAGCTATTACTCTTGGGAAACACTTGGATTTTGTATTCAAAGTCCAGAACCTAGTTCACGCACTCTTACAGAGATGCACATTTCCAGCTGAAGATGACTAGAACTCTACTCTTAGCTATGCTGGTTCCTTGATTCACATTACGAATGGCACTTGCCATGATGTTTAACTAAGTGAATTATGGTTCAGACTTGCATAATGATTGCCATTTTCCGATTCTAGTTTTCTGCTGTCAACGCAAGCTGATTTGAATGACGAGCGCGCGAGTATTCCCCTGGTTAGGTGCAATTTTTCATGTGGGCAGTTCCCAAGATGTCATACTTGTAGAGGTTTGTCTCCCGAACAAAAATGCATCTGTAGCTGGGCCTAAAAAGCCAATTTAAGGACTAAGCTCTATATTGTCGGGTGTCCGACTGCCGGGTACACACTAACAGCATCCCATGGGCTGTAACAAGGAATACGTTAGGAGCCGATTTACGTTTTGAGCAATCATCATTTATCAAGCCAATTTATGGTTCAGCAACTCGTTACGATCTAGCCAAGTCCATTTAAAAAGAATGCCCTTTGCTATCCTTATTGGTTAATGTGAGTTTTTTTGTTTTTTGTTTTGGCTGATGGTTAATGTGAGTTGAGTATCAACTACGGAGTATTATTATTTGTACTTTTTGCAGTTTCGACTATTTGTTCAGTCCCATTTTAAAAACCGTATTGCTTGAAGTTTTTTCTCACACTTTCCTAACATAATAGTAAGGAGAAATTTTGGTCGCTATCCAAGTTGTTGGAGAATAGCTACAATTTCCCGTATAGCGACAATTAGCAGTCGTTAATGTGTTCTATTTGATGATGTATAAAAGTGCTGTTTAGAATTATCGATGAAAATGTTAGCGGGGACTGTCTATTAACTAACAGTATACGAGGAGTTAGAGATATCTTCTTATAATCCGAGTAGTAAACAAACTTTCTCTAATATATCAGTATAGAAAGTGAATTTTCTATTGATATCAGCTATCAAAAGTAGTTTGACCTTCATGTGATTCTTTGTCGGCAGTGAAACTATAGAATCCCAAACGCATCCGTCAAACTATGATTTTCCAAATTTCATAGTCAAAAGAAATTAGATGTACGCACATTGAGAAAGTTCCATCTAGTGCTCTAGACCTTATTAAAAGAAGATTACAGTGATTGGAGAGCTGTTGTTTCCAGTTTCAAAGCCCCACATTCCACAGCAAGGGGCGCTTGCTCTCCCAGTAAACAAAGCCTTGGCATGTCATTTGACTTGAATTGCCTGCCTTTATTTCTTTGTAAACTTTTTCTCCTTCTTCTTGTCGCTAAAAGATGTACGTTAATACAAATGTTGCCTTTTTAACGTATCAGTGTATTAGGGAGGAAAAATAGCTTCTCTTTTTACCTTTTTCAATGTCCAAGGATATGTAACAACGACAAGTTGCTTTGTTACTTGAGGCTCGAAAAACTCTGCATTAGCACGACAACAGTAGGGTTAATTATATATGCGTATCTGAGGTTAAGGTGTAATTACAAGGACGTCCAATACTTATGAAATGTAGTAGGGATATCCTTCGATACAACGGGATCTTAAAATATATGAAAGGCTATGTATGGAAAATGAGGTCTACCATCTTCAACCCATGTAAAGTGACGGTGGTGTGGGGTTTTGTATTGCGACGGCGGTGAATTGTGGGTAAAGGTTTATGGCGGAATGTCTAAAGCGAAAGGAAACTGGTCGAACCCCAGTACAGTTGAGAGATAGGAGTACAAAAGTATTATTTTGTTTGAGAAAAAGATAGAACTTGCTTTCTATACAACCATGCCTTCACCTAGGTGACGGAGGATCTGGATCCCCTACTGTAATCATGGGTTACTCTCTCTTCTCTCTCCTCCCTCTTTCTCAGAAAAGGGACACACCCCTGCTGTAATCCATGATTACAGCAGAGTATTATGATTAGAGCAGGGCATCCAAATCCGGTGACAGGAAGTATGTAGTTCCCTTCTCCCTACCTAGGCAGAGAAAGGTGAATGCCAAAGACTATGACCCATGGGCAAAAGCTGGATCTGCGAAACACCATTTGATTGATTGACACAGTGTTTACTTTCCAAACTTTACGTTTTTTTTTACTGTAATTATACCTTAATTTCATAATGTTATCAACCAGCCCAATGAACGATTTCAACATCAATACAAAAAATTTGCCTAGTACCAAAGCACACAAATGAGGAGACTTTCACGTTTTGAAGAGTAGACGGTTGACTTCAGTCGCAAAAATAAAAGACAAAAAATAATAAAAGAAGAAGAAGATTATCTCTTTATCCTGATGTGGGTTTGATATAACTAGCAAAATAATTTAGAGCAACAAAGAATAGGCAAATATGATTGGTGACTTTAAGAAACAATTATTATATAGAACTAATTTGGAAACGTGAAAGGCCAATTTCTCCATAATCTAAAACAAAACAAAGCAGCATTTGATTAAGATTTAAGACCAATTCCTCCACCGGCGAATGCCTGCTACTTCCTAGCGATTGCCGTCAACGTTAGCAGCATTTTCCTGCCTTCTAGTGGCACTGTCCTTTTCAGTCATTTCCGCGTTATCTTTTTCCTATGCGGCCCGGTCAATACTCTCTACTTTAAATATAGTAGGACCCTTCATTAACTTGTTAGCTTTTAATCCCTGTTATTTATAATTCATTCGACAAGAATATATTGCCAGTGAATGACCAAAACATCCTCTGGGCTCGGACCTTCATAGATGTGGGACTTTAGCTACCGGTGTGTCCCTACTTGAAATCAAGAGGGAAACAATATCCAGAGGACGAACAAAAATGATTGTTATTTGCAACTACCGGTATAAAACTGCAGAGCGCACGCCAAAGCGAGAGCGAAAATTAATAACCGGAGCGTCAATTTAATTTGAGGGGACAATGTGGCCTTTGGCAAAGAAGGGTGCAGTATTTTTAATATGAAAGGGGTGCTGAGAAGAGTTTCTCATGACATCTTTGGAAGAAGAAGGCAAGGATGAGAAAAAGTCATAAATGGCTTATATATGATGAATTTGAGTTGATGGAGCTTCCAATTCGTTAATAGCTAGCTGGATTACACCAACTCAATAGCTGATGCATCCGAAAGCTCAGTTATGTACTTGTATATTAACGTTTCAAAATTGAGTCACTTCAATAAGCAATTAATAATCTAGAGATGATGCAACAAAAGTAAAACAAAGAGGCACTCTACTTGTTGTGAGAGAATCCAACCTAGTACGTGCATAGAGCAATAAAACATACCTATGGAGCTCGACAGGTGATCGCTCGTTTGGAAGCTTGACCTAGATATGTTCGTGAGATGTATAAATAGTATCTTGAAAAAGCTTTTGAAGCTTGTAGACGATTTGATACAAATGACTATGCAACAAATCAAGCAACTCAAACTCGAGCTTCTTGGAGGTCATGTTAAGAACAATTAAACTAGGCTTTGTCGCAAGTTCTCAACTGCTTCTTATATGATCAATGCTGCGCTCAGTGCACCCCCCGTGGTACACATTCAGGGCTTAAAGCTTGTGCTTACTGAGACATAAGTTGCTCGTGACATGCCTCATTTCGAAAAAGTATTATTACTCCTTTAGAAAAAGACGCTTTCGATTTTACGACGAACGTCGGGATTGCTCTTGAAGTTCATTGGGGGTTGGCCAAAATACCATTTATGCATGTACTCAACTTACAAAGCAATACTATTTTGTTAACTTTGTATACACCGTAGCGGAAGAAGATCCATATCCAATTTTTGGAAATAATATTTCCAAGTTTTCTCAGAATATTTTATGATTGGGTTATAACGTCATTGAGATCGACCTCATTTGCATTCTCTTGTCATGAATCTAGGAATATCCTCATGTAGATATGATAGGCTACATCTAAATGACGCATGTAAACCCATTTTCCAACAGGTCTTCAGTGTTTGAGCGATATTAGGGTCTATACAAACTGTTAGAATTTGTTTTTATTTTATTTACAAATTCTTTTAATAAAGCTTTAAAACCTTACTTTATTTTCTATATTTATGTTGGTCAATGTAACCTATTATATTAAAACTTTGTCATAATTTTATTCATAATGTTTTTGACCGTTGTTATTTATTATGTGTGTAACTCCTAGTCTTCTTCTACTATAAAAGGAGACTACTCCTACCATGGAGAACACATATATCAAGACATATGCTTGATATTTTATATATTCTCTACATTCTTTGATTTTTGGGCAACTTGATCGGATTAGTTCAACAGTCTTCCTGTGGACGCACACATAGAGAAGGCGACGCTGCGAGCCTTGGGTTTTATCTTGGAGGATTTATCGTTCGTTGGAACCCGTGCGTAGGGAGACGATAAAGCCTTTAGGACAGCGATTTTATCGCGACTCTCACAGGCCAGCGTTAACTTACTTTAATCTCTATATCTTGAAATTGCATGCTAGTTAAAATACTTGACAATTTGCTATATATATATGTACATAATTGTATGCTTATAATATGTTTAATATATTTAGTTAGCAACAAGTTTTGGTTATTTTCATGGTTAGATAATTATATGTTTTAGTCATATTTTGTGATCAAGTGTTATGAGAAATTGATGTAGCAAATTTAAGCTATATTTTTCAACATTCTAAAGGCTTTATAATAGCTTTGATTTGTATATGTTTGAGAAAGAGTTTACAATTTTATTGTTTATGTTAGATTGCACTTTTGGACTAAGACCTATTAACTCAGTATTACTGTTCATTATTAATTTACTAGCCATACTGTTCACGTAATTTACTGTTCACATCTTGAGATACTGTTCATGACTGTTCATACTGTTCACGGTACTGTTCATACTGTTCACATACTGCGTGGTTGTTCACATACTGTGTTGTTACCGTTCATACTGTTCACGTGCTATTTGTTTTTGTTCATACTGTTCCCGTTACTGTTCACATAAAAAAACTGTTTTGACTTTTCAATACATAATTTAATTCCCTTTATCCGCTCTTTTTACTACTAAATTTTTTTTAGGCAATTATTTAGATAAAGTATTGAGACCTAGCGTTTTTTGCTCTCACAGTTAGTTTGCTTTGCCTTAGCTATTCCTATGGCATCTTATGATGAAACCATCACCCTTAAACCCGAAAAATTCAATGGACAAAATTTTAAAAGATGGCAAAGACAAATGAAATATTGGCTTACCGTTTTAGGCTTCATCTCGGCTATAGAGGAAAACAATAGTCAATCTCGGGAGTCGAGTTCTTGGTATACTTCCGAACAAATTGAATTTCATTGCCATAATAGAATCCTAAGTGCTCTTTCGAATCGTCTTTATGATGTATATCATGCTACAAAAAGTGCTAAGGAACTTTGGAATCTCTTACAAGGTGAATATGGCATTGATGATGCCGGTATAGAACGTTTTAATGCGTCTACGTTTAACAAGTTTGTTATGGTCGAGGGAAAAGAAATTAGCGATCAAATTCATGAGTTTCAAGACCATTTAAGGGCCGTTGAGGAGAATGGCTCTAAGTTTAGTGAGGATTATAAAGTGTCTTGCCTTATAGACAAACTTCCTCCTTCTTGGTCCGACTTTGCTAAAGGTCTTAGACATAAACAAGGAACCTTAACTTTGACCCAAGCTTTCAATTCCCTAAGGATAGAAGAAAAGCATAGGGAAAGCATCAAACATAAGGAAGTAACGTCGAACCAAGCTAATTTGGTAGAAAATAATATAACTTCAAACACACCACACCATCTTAGACCTAGGGGGAATAACTTTAGAAACAATAATAGGCGGAACACCCAAGGCAACAATAATTTCCATCAAAGAAACTCCCGCCACAACAACTTCCTAGTCAACCGTTTTCCTCAAAACAACAATAACCAACCCGCAAACCTTCCAAATCACAAGAATGCAAAGGATGCTAAGGGCAAAGGAAAGAAGAGACCATGTTACGTGTGCAGAAGGACCAATCATATAGCTCGAGATTGCTTTTACAAAAGGGTTGAGAAGTACAAGCCAAATGGTAGAAACCAAGGAGATCAAGTCAACATGTTGGTAGATGATGAACCTCTTATTAGGTTTGATCCTAATCCTTGTTTAGTGAATTATAGTTATCAAAGTAATGATTGGTGGTTAGATTCGGGTGCTAATGTACATGTTTGCTTTGATCGTGGACTATTTAAAACTTATCAGAACTCAAGTGGAGGAAGCGTGACACTAGGAAATGATACAGCCGCACAAGTGATAGGAATCGGAAGAGTTGATTTAAAGATGACATCGGGAAAGACGCTAACGCTTAACGAAGTGCGGCATGTTCCGGAAGTCAGAAGAAATTTGATTAGTGGATCATCCTTAGTCCGACAAGGATACAAAGTTGTTATGGAGTCTAATAAAGTTGTAATAACTAGGAATAATGTATTTGTCGGAAAAGGTTATGTTTGCGATGGATTGTTTAAACTAAGCATCTTGATCAATTCAAATGAAAGCTCTTCTTTAGTTTTAAATGTTGAATCTAGTGAGAAATGGCATGAAAGATTAGGACATATAAACTATGGAAAGGTCAAGAGATTGATGGATTTAAACTTGATTCCAAAAGCAAATGTAGATACTAAACGCAAGTGTAAAATTTGTGTAGAAGCAAAACAACCTAGGAAACCTCACAAACCAGTCCATAGAAATACAAGCCTTTTAGAACTTATACATAGTGATGTATGTGACTCAAACCGAACTTCTACTAGAGCAGGCAATAAATATTTTGTGACTTTTATAGATGACTTTTCAAAATATTGTTATGTTTATCTAATCAAGACCAAGGATGAAGTGTTTAGTAAGTTTAAGATATATAAGAATGAAGTTGAAAACCAACTAGAAAAGAAAATAAAGGTCCTTAGGTCTGATAGAGGTGGAGAGTACACGTGGAATGAAATTAAGAATTTCTGCGAAGATAGTGGGATAATACATGAATTAACACCTCTTTATTCACCCCAATCAAATGGTGTAGCGGAGAGGAAAAACCGAACATTGTTAGACATGGTTAATGCAATATTATTAAATTTCGGTGCACCCGAGAACTTGTGGGGGGAAGCCGTCTTGTCATCTTCTTTTATACTAAATAGAGTGATTGTTAAGGATCATGACAAGACTCCATACGAGCTTTGGAAAAAGAGATCTCCAAGGCTAGATATCTTAAAAGTGTGGGGGTGTTTAGCTAAGGTAGCCATACCCGAACCTAAGAGAAAGAAAATCGGGCCCAAAACAATAGATGCCATATTTATTGGATATGCTCAAAATAGTAGTGCAAATAGATTTTTAGTTGTTAATTCTGAAATTAGTGATATCTCAAATAACACTATCATAGAAGCTAGAGATGCTACATATTTTGAAGATATATTTCCTTTTAAGACTAGGCTTTCTATCCAACCCTCTAGCTCTATAATCCAAGTAAGTGATAAGGTACTTCCTAGTAGCATAACTAGAGAAGTGGATCTCGAGTCTCCCATTGAACCTAGGAGAAGTAAAAGAACGAGGACGGAAAAGAACTTTGGGGAAGGAATTTTCACCTATTTAGTTAAGGGAGAACCCAAGACTTACCAAGAAGCTATGTCATCCATAGATTCGCCTTTTTGGAAAGAAGCAATCAATGATGAGTATCAATCAATCATTCAAAATAATACTTGGGTGTTATCTGATCTACCTCCTGGAAGCAAACCCATAGGTTGCAAATGGGTATTTAAAAAGAAGCTAAAACCTGATGGGAGCATAGAAAAATACAAAGCTAGGATAGTAGCTAAAGGGTTCACACAAAAACAAGGGATAGATTACTTTGACACATATTCTCCTGTAGCTAGAATAACCACCATTAGAATCCTGTTGGCGCTAGCATCTATACACAACCTAGTGATACATCAAATGGATGTTAAGACCGCTTTCCTAAATGGAGATTTAGATGAAGAAATTTATATGGAACAACCTGAAGGTTATAAGGTCAAAGGACAAGAAAATAAAGTGTGCAAGTTAGTGAAATCACTCTATGGTCTTAAGCAAGCCCCTAAGCAATGGCATGAAAAGTTTGATGAAGTTATCCTAGGTTATGGGTTTAAGATTAATGATCATGATACATGTCTGTATTATAAAGAGGATAATAGAGAACATGTCATACTTTGCTTATATGTGGATGACATACTGATCTTTGGCACTAATCTAGATGTTGTTAAGAATGTGAAGACCTATTTATCTAGGAACTTTGATATGAAAGATTTGGGAGAAGCTCATATAGTTTTGGGAATGACGTTAGAAAAAACTCATGAAGGGATCATATTGACTCAATCTAGTGCCATAGAAAATATGTTGAAGAAATTTGGATATTATGATACTAATCCTGTACAGACTCCATATGATTCGAGTATAGCTTTAAAGAAGAACTTGGGAGAACCGATATCACAATTGAAGTACTCTCAAATCATAGGATCCCTACTATATTTCACTAATAGGACTAGGCCTGATATAGCATATGTTGTTGGGAGACTTAGTCGATATACCCAAAATCCTAACAAGGAGCATTGGAATGCTTTAAAGAGAGTACTTAAGTATCTTAAAGGGACATTAGAGTATTAGTTATGCTATCAGGGGTTTCCAAATGTGGTGGAAGGGTATAGTGATGCTAATTGGATAACAAATAGTTTAGAGATCAAATCTACGACTGGTTATGTTTTTACACTAGGAGGAGGATCTATATCTTGGGGATCTAAGAAACAAACTATCATCTCTAGAAGTACTATGGAGTCTGAGCTGATCGCTTTAGATACAGCTTGTACAGAGGCTGAATGGTTAAGAAATCTTTTGCTAGACATACCTTTAGTGAATAAGCATTTACCAGCTTTATCTGTGCATTGTGATTGCAAAGCTGTTATAGATCTTATTAATCAGTCTCACACGAACAAAAAGATGAACAGACACATACAAGTAAGGTACAAGTCAGTCAAGGGACTAGTAAATAAAAATATGATATCTCTTAATTTTGTGAGATCTGAAAAGAATTTGGCTGATAACTTAACTAAAGGTTTACCCAAAAAGGGTGTAGTTGAATCATCGAGGGGGATGGGGCTTAAGCCCACAGGGAGTCACCAGCGGGGGTAACCCAACCTTTATGATTGGAGATCCCATGAAGAAGGTTCAATGGGTAGGAACAACCCGTAGAGCGTGACTTATAATGATAGCACTAATTTTACAGAAGAACGTCTCCTCCCCATCCCTATGGTGATAGTGCTACTTTGTGTGATGTTAAGGAAGGGTTTTACCCTGAATGAGCCCGAGGCGGATATTTTCGCGAGGTACAATCACACGTACCCTTGGAGGACTCACCTAAATGAGAGTGGTCGTGAGGCCGCGACCGTGGGAACTGGGCTGATCCCTAAAGACTCTCATGAGAATCAAGATTAGAGCGCATGGCCTTTAATAGCGCTACCCGCTATGAACCAAGCCCTATATCAATATTGCATGTATGGCTAATTGAAGTTTGATCAAGGGACCTAATTCAAGGCGTAGTCCATTATGGCTCCCTCAAATGAAAATTGTCAACACTAAGTGTAGGTTCAAGCCTGGAAGGCACCTACACCCATTGTGCAGTATAAAGTTGCCCATTCTTATAATATTATTTTGATTTTTTAAGGTTTTAAACCTTTGTGGGGGATTGTTAGAATTTGCTTTTATTTTATTTACAAATTCTTTTAGTAAAGCTTTAAAACTTTACTTTATTTTCTATATTTATGTTGGTCAATGTAACCTATTATATTAAAACTTTGTCATAATTTTATTCATAATGTTTTTGACCGTTGTTATTTATTATGTGTGTAACTCCTAGTCTTCTTCTACTATAAAAGGAGACTACTACTACCATGGAGAACACATATATCAAAATATATGCTTGATATTTTATATATTCTCTACATTCTTTGATTTTTGGACAACTTGATCGGGTTAGTTCAACAGTCTTCCTGTGGACGCACACATAGAGAAGGCGACGCTGCGAGCCTTGGGTTTTATCTTGGAGGATTTATCGTTCGTTGGAACCCGTGCGTAGGGAGACAATAAAGCCTTTAGGACAGCGATTTTATCGCGATTCTCACAGGCCAGCGTTAACTTACGTTAATCTCTATATCTTGAAATTGCATGCTAGTTAAAATACTTGACAATTTGCTTATATATATGTACATAATTATGTGCTTATAATATGTTTAATATATTTAGTTAGCAACAAGTTTTGGTTATTTTCATGGTTAGATAATTATATGTTTTAGTCATATTTTGTGATCAAGTGTTATGAGAAATTGATGTAGCAAATCTAAGCTATATTTTCCAACACAAACTACAACATCCAGTATATTAGACCGTAACATTACACATCACACCTATTTTGTGATCCAACGCTTACAAGTTTTGAGCGCACATCTGGGTTACGCGTTCACGTGACGAGTCTGTGGCACTTTACCATTCGAAAACGGTCCATTTAATTTCTCTCGCCTGATATGAAGGGAACAGTTTCAGTAAAATAAGGTGGTGATGGGAGCACCCGCCCGCCCAGCAAAGTGCTTCATCACTCAGAGTGAAACAAAGGGTAAAGAAGATCGCAAAACAACGGTCATGCACGTTTCCCGTTGACCATGCACCCCCTTGATTTGCGGTTCCTGCCAATAACTGTGGCCTAAGTTTTTCAAAGCGCAGCGACTAATTAAAACGAAATTTGTCAACATTCATTCACTTCTTTTTGGTAGGAAATAAATAATTGAACCAAATAGAATAATCTCATGGAAAACATGGGGGCGCACTCTAAGTTGAACCTCGCCTAATATTTTCCACGGATCTGTTAGAGTAACACTCTTGGCTCTAATTATTGTATTTCAGATTTGATAATGCTTATCGAACATATTTGGACTAGGTTGCATTGGCATTTAAGCTATGAACAAATTTGAATTATTAGACCTTTTAAAAGAGTTGGCGAGAACACATTAACGGGACAAGAGAAGATAGAAGTTGAGACTGAGTGTATGTGTGCAAAGGGTAAATGACCGAATGAAAGTTCTTTCCAAAAAAACTTGATTTCTTTATGAAGATTGAGTCTGTAAAAAGGAAAATAATGTCATTTTATTTGTTCGTGTTCTGCTATTAGGTTCTACAGACATAAATAAAATAACGGATGAATTTACGTAACAAACAAGTTATATCTTTTTTCAACCAATGACTTTTACCAAGAAGCGATTTACAAAGTTGAATCTAAATCAGAAATCTGTAATACCATGCCTTGGAGCATGGTTTGGTCTACAAGGAAAAGTTACTCTTATTTCTTCAAATAAATATTCTCCCAAGGAACAAGTCCTCAAGTTTACATCATTCATGAACTATGCATTGCTCAATCAAATGGGCCCCCAAAGGAAAAAATGTTTAATCAGTGAATCCCGCAACTTAGGCAACAAAATTTTTTTTTGCGATAAAAAAGTTGACAGGAAGATTCAGATCACTAATAGTTGCACTAATTATCGACAATTTTGACCTTCATGACATTTTTTTGGTTCTTTAAGTGAATAGTTAGGTTTGTTTATTTTTTACCATTGGGTGGAGCCTTCAGGGCTGAAGTTTTTCATTTCTCTTTTGTCTCGTAATGGAATACAAGCGCATTTTTGACAATCACGCTTGCATTTCATATATGACCGTTAAGAGGTTTGCAAAGCACAAGTGTTATCTCGGATCTCGCCCCCCTTGTATCCATGTCACCAAAAGTTAAATTCGAACGTGCGATGGGTGAGAAAAAAAAACTTTCAGGCTAGTAAATGATTGCGAATTTGAGTAAAAAAAAAATGGGTGCGCAAGTCCCGAATACAATCCGAACCACTTGTACTTGGTAAGTCGGTGGTACCCGAAGCAGACAAATAGCCATTGGAAACCCCAGGGCAAAACGTAAAAACTACAGCAAAACGATAGCATAACCACCAAACAGGCCCTGCCACTTGTTTGTATAGTTAGATATTGTAGTTGGTTCATCTTGTGAACGGATCCACATTTGGACTCACTGCTGAAACTTCAACCTTAAAAGACGCAACCAGTCGAGCAGGTCACCAGGTCCCAACTCACCACCCAACTTGGACTCCGTCCTGGTCACAGCTGAATCACACTCTCACACCCCCTCTATATAACTGATTCCTCACAGGCTGTTCCCTGCTCTCCTTTCCCCATTAGCTTTACTCAAATCGTTCTCACAATCGCTCTCCCTCACCTCACCCTCCTAAAAGAAAAAAGAAGCAGATACCCAGAACCCAGAGAAAGTTTTGTTCCCAATTCGAAAGTAGAAACCGACTGACCAAAAAACGCGTAAGATGTACATGGGAAATATGGGTGTGAGATCATCTTCGCCCTCACTCACAAAACAACGAGCCTCCGGTGTTCAAGATTCATCATGATTACCCCTCTTTTCAGATTATTGGTTGTTGAAAAAGCTGGCATTTTATATCTCACTGGGGTATTGGTGAACTTGTTGTACATGGCCCCCCTTACAGTTCCACTGACCACCTTATCCTTGAATCGCTCTTTCTTTTGATTCTGCTTTAACTTGTTGCTGCAAGTTGCTGATCTTTCCCTTGTTGGGATCGCCAAAATATTCTCCTGCATTTCCAGGATCTGGTGTTTCCTCACTCACATTTGTACTCGAGTTCCAGCCACTAGTAAGCTGTAAGTGCTCGAATATTAACTATTGCCGTCTCTGCGTGTTCTCTAGAGATTTGCTTGGCTGTATTTTCTTTGGTTTTGAAGTGATCGAATTGTGAGAGCTTGTCACTTTCCACCCACACACAACCACACTCGATCAGTTTTACATACTGGATCTCTTGACCCTTGTACATCTGATATGGCAGATTTGAAGCTCGACCCCAAAGCAACCATTTTTGAAGTAAAAAATGGGGAAAACAGGTAGAGATTGGACACAGATCTACGCAATTTACGGCATGGACGGCTGGCAAACGCCGGTCTTCTTACTCATCCACGCGGTTGTCTTCACCATCCTCTCAGTACTCTTCCTATTGTACTTCAACCCAATTTGCTACTTCTTTGAGGCGCTGCTCCCCGGCGGCGCCGCCAGATTCGCCGCCGGGTTCACCGGCTCCGTCACCGCGCTGTCGGCAGTGTGTCTGTTTTTTGCCGCTGGTAACATATTCTACTCGTCCGTGTCGCTCCACTGGGAAATGGCGCAGCGCATGGTCAGCGTGGTCAACGACTGGTCAACAGTCAAGCACGCTCTGGACGTCGGCTGCGGCCGCGGCATCCTGCTCAATGCGGTGGCGATGCAACTCAAGAAGGAAGGTAGCTCCGGTCGGGTCGTCGGCCTGGACCGGATGAAAACAACCGTATCGACGCTACGAACGGCAGGTACAATCAGAAATTATTAGCCTATTCTTAGTTTTAAAAAAATAAAAATAGCTTTGGTATCAACCAATACGATAACACTTCTTTCATTTTATTAAATTTGTTCCTTTTAAATTATGTTAAAATCACTGCTAAATTTAAAAAATAAGTATGGTTAGGAAAGTCCAACCGCTGTTGTTGTTTATATATTTGAATATTCAAACGTGTCCGATGATAGCAGGGATGGAAGGGGTTCAGGAGTATGTCACGTGCCGTGACGGTGACGCACGGACGCTGCCATTCGCAGACAATTATTTCGACGTGGTGGTGTCGGCTGGGTTTCTGCACACCGTTGGGAAGGAGTTCGGGCAGCGGACGGCGGCGGCGGCGGCGGCGGAGAGAATGAGGGTGCTGGGGGAGGTGGTGAGGGTGTTGAAGCACGGTGGTGTTGGGGTGGTGTGGGACCTGGTGCACGTGCCGGAGTACGTGACGAGGTTGCAAGAATTAAAGATGGAGGATATTGGGGTGTCGGAACGTGTGACGGCGTTCATGGTGAGCAGCCACATCGTATCATTTCGGAAACCCAGTCAGCACATGGTGGGGATCAATGAAGTTAGACTTGATTGGAGATGCACCAACATATGTTGATCAACTTTATCCCTACTCTAAAGGGTGGGGAAAAAAAAAGAATTACTATTACTTTTGTATTTTCTGTATTTATTTAAGATGTAAAAATCTGGAGAGACGAAGTCGAACCAGATGCTTTCTTTGGAGGAAAAAGAAATCATATCTGCGGTAATTTTCTATCTCTCGCAGTAGGCATTATTTTTAACATCTTCAATAATTATTATTAACGACATTTAAATTACATTGCTTAGGTACACGTAGTTCATATTATTGTAGCTGATTGACCAGTAGCCAGTAGCCTGACCTTAATAGTTCATTTTTGTTGACAAATCCACTAAACCTAATTCAGCGGTTGACAATGGGCGTAGTTTATGAGAAATAGATATAGATATATAGGGGTTGATGCACAGCTGATTAAAGTTGAATAGGGTAGAGAGGCACTGGGTTCGGTATGAAGTCGCCATCGTAAATCCTTTCGATAAGGATTGACAAAAGGGAAGGAAGTCTTTGTTTGCAACTCAATCCCCCTATTAAGAATTACATTTATTTGTGTTCTATATTTGTAACACAAAATAGAATGTTGGTAGAAACTTTTTAGTCGTATTTTAGTAAAGCATATACATATTGTTGGTACATGCATGTACAGCGACAAAAACAGTTCCAACTTTTAAATTTGGTGACAAAACAATAGCAAAAAACAAAGTTAATTTAATCATGTGAAAAAACCCTAACTCCCTCTTGGTAAAGCGAACCATCTGACTTGTGTTCGCTGCAAATGGTATCGAAATTATTTAAGGAAATTGATATTTGAGCCCTATTTTTTATCTTTTGAGATTCACTTTTGTAGCTAAAAGTTTCTTAATTGTTTCTATAAAGGATCTTTAAAGTTGAGCTCCATAAGGTTTAGATTGAGTCAATTCATCTTTACCAAGTTCATCTTTTTGTCGCTAAAAAGAGAGACAAAGAAGTATCACTTGTGTTAGGAATCAAAATGGTGTGGATTTAGTTACAACCTATGAAATATGTATCAACCAAGTTTGAGGTATTTCCACGGTAAATTAATTCATCTATCAGGTTAGTATCTCTTCACCGTTCATCCCATTTTCTTGAAAATTGGGTCAATAAATCTAAATCTTTACTTTGACATTGAGACTTACTTTTCTTTAATTGGGTTCAAAGCAGTAAACGGACGAGGAATATACTTTGAATGTGGTATGCATGTGAAAGATTATGTACACGTGAGAGGCTATATTTATCCTTCAACACCCTAATTCATCATCCCGTTTGTTGCTAAAAGATCTACGCTCATTAATAAAATGCATTTTTAGCTGCGAAAAGAAAGAACAAACAAAGGGTGGAACTACCATATCCCTTGACAGACCTATGATTTATTTATCCAGGGCTCCCCTTCAAGTTTAATTTATGTTCAAAAAAGCAAAAGATTCTATAGTTGTGAAAAGGAGAATTCTATCCTCCCCTGTCCCCTTTTTACCTTTTTATTGTTTGAATTTGTAATGACTACACAGTGTTCAAAAATGGGAACCAGAACACCTGATGGGTCCTACTAAAAATGTGACGGTGTTTTGAAGGAGTTGAGACAGAAATGATTTTGCCCGGAAGATTGAAGAAGAAAGCGGAGTTGTAAAGTTCTTAGGTAATTTTGCTAACCTCAAAACTTTTACAACAAATAGAATCTCTCCGTCCCCTCAATGCGACAACGGCTACGAAGAAGTACGAATATGATTTTAAAAGAAAGGACAGAACAAGAACACGAATAACGCCGCGAAAGTAAGGACGTGAATTTTGATTAAAAAGACACTAATTAATAGGATTGAAGACCTTAACAAGAACAGTAATTGCATTAAAAATATGGTAAAATGAGAGGGTTCACCATTAGTATAAAAGTTGGGTACGAAAGAGAATTGCTGCCTTACTATAGCTATCGATGGAGGGCTTGGTGGGTGTGAGTGATGTTTTGCCATCTGTGACTTAGACCCAGCTTACATTGTAGGTGACGAATTTGTACTGACGGAGACTAAACAACTGATATTTCGCAATTTTGGTTGTTAGTCAATGAGAAAAAAGGATGTATCATACGGCTATCAACGTCTGACCAAAGTAGTCTCGTTGTTTTCAACGGGTAAAGATTTGAAGTATCTCTCTTTATTTTCTTATGGCTGAGATTGGTTTTACATTTGTTTTTGTTGATCCATGTTTCACGGTTTAATTGGCGAACGAGAATGAAGTTCAAATTGAATCAGTTCGAGAAAGGATGTCTTTTGGGCAACTGGGCCTAGTTTCTTGGGTTCAAACTTTTTTTTTCTGGTTGGCTTGAAATTGGCAGGGAATGGTCGTCCCAGGATTGGGCGGCAGGATTCCCAATTACTACCGGTCAGGATTCAGATTACTAGTGACCAATCTATAGTATTCACTCTAGAAGCTAAAAAATAAAAAAAAATTGTTTAGTGATATGATGCTACAACTCCGATGGATTAACGTGATGGTCAAGGAGGTTTGCTCTCTTTCTTGACTTTCTGGGTTCAGACATTAAGGCCGACACTCGGATGAAAATATTCTTCTCAATATATCAGGCCGATAAGGGGGCCTGCCCTTGAGATCGTTCGAAGAGAAAGCTTAATCTCAATTGATGTTAAAACTGTCACGAGAATATTTCTTGCCGCTACATAATTAAAAATAATAATACTTTAGTCAAAGATAAGGTTTGACTGAGGAAACCATAGAAGCCATGGACGGGCCTGCAGTGTGGTATACCACCCAAATCTGCCAGAGTCACTAGTCTACAATCTCTACACTCCAACATCTGACGCGTTTTTCATGGCATCCATTTTTTAGGTACGAGGTCAACTATCACAATTCGATTGAAATGAGGGCATGTCCCCTACCAATGAAAAACAAGTTTACAGCTGAGTCCTTAAAGCATATTTGCCGTGGTAAACAATTTCTTGTGGGTGGCTTTGTTATATCCTTGAAGGAACAAAAAGAAAGGGGAAAAAATTCTCTGCCTTCCATCTATACTTCCATCTATAGTGTTCAAATTGCAGAGTAGTGTATAGTTTCTTCCGATGATAAGGCTTCCTGTCTTTTAAGTAATATAATAACAGGGGCTTGAACGTACCAAAAACTTGGCCACGATGTGACATGAAACCTGCCGACAGCAAGCACAAGAACGTTAGACAAAATATTTAATGTGAGTTGTCATCAACGGCTGTAATTTTGTCGCGTATACCGGTGATATCTCTATGTGCTCTTTAACGGGGAACATTCATGCCTCACAAAATGCTTAATGCGAGGCATTGTCCTCTCTAGCTCTTCTATTATCTTGCTTCATGTATGTATGGCGCCAAAACAACTCATCATGTCAATCACCTACGGAGAATTCCACCAATAATGCAGTGTATAATTACACTTTGCATTTGACAATAAGTACATTTATTTTTTTTGTGGAATGGTAAAGACAGACGGCGACATCTATTAGCAAACTTCCTCAACCTAAAATGGTGTAATTCTACCATGTAGCCCAATCATAAGATATAATGACAATACAAAGCTTTGCTTTGTGGCACTGGACATGCATTAAAATAGCAGCATGAACAACTACCATATGTTTCAGTTAATTTCATCAATCGATCCTTCATGTATCGATTCCAAGACTTTTTGCGGAAGAGAGATCCATAGCCTTGGAGATCCTAGTGAACTTGCTTTCGATTTTCAAAGCCTTATGTTCAAGCTACGCATAAAGCGGGTCCCATGGTCTAGCGGTTAGGACATTGGACTCTGAATCCAGTAACCCGAGTTCAAATCTCGGTGGGACCTTTCATTCTGTTTTTACCTTTTGTAAAAGTAGAAAGAACATGAATTTGTTGCGCTCTGGCTTCTGTCAGAATTTACGGGCAACAAAGATCATGAACGTCTTCCCAGTAAACCTCTAATGACGAATTCAAGCTTTTTGCAGTGATTTATGATGATCTTTTGCATTTCAAAATTCCAAACATGTACTCTCTTCGTGTCATTAATTGAGTCCACTTCCTTCAACTGATCAGCAACACAACAGCTCTCTCCTGCCACCATATTAAAGGTCGCACCAGGCGGCCGCCGCCACCACGATCACTAGAGAGCGAGCTTGCTGTTATCAACATTTAGACTAAACAGCCATCTGGTGAAGATTTGATGGGACGAAAAGGAATCTATCAGAAGTTTTCGCCGAAATTAGCAGGCTAACGAAGTGGTGGGTTATTATATTAAAGATGGCTTGTGAAATAGTTGAAACAGAGGCAGTATTCTGCTTATAACACCTGTTCCGAAAATGGGGCAGCTGCCTCATTTCACCCTGCATCGTATGAAGGTATGCTGCCTTCTTAAAGAAAATATATCAATTGAATAACAAAAGCACTGGAAAATTAAGTTCCTCCATATTTTACTTTCTGCCCAGATTGCATCTACAAGAAGAAAGGAAGAAAATCCCTGGTATGTGTCAGTCTCTACGCTATTGCACAAATCCAAAGTCTCACTGTACACGAGCGGAGAAATTACCTACAGCCGATGATTTCTGATCTACAGTAACAAAAATTCCAAAAAAAAAAAAATTTTAATTTACAGGAAGAATCGAAAAATTTTAATTGGCGAACTGATCTCTATACCTATTGTAGTTTAAAGAATCGAAAAACTTGAGCCATGAATAAGGGCATAAAGCAAAGATGATACCGGCGTAATTAGGCTGGTATGCAAAAAGAAGAGCTCAGAGCAGGAGGCAAGACACAAACAAGATGAGGTCCAGGAGGATTGCAACTTATATTTGTATCATCAACCCTTGGCAAGCCCAACTGAGGCGGACGTACATATCCAGCGATAAGTGGTAGACATAATACTGAAATTTCGATTCTTGAACCTGTGAAATTTGCAAGGGTGCGTCGGAGAAGGACAAGTTAGAAAGCTGCCTCCGAAACATCAAGATGCCATGTACTTGAAATAGAAACTTAACAACACACAAAAAAGTGCTTGAGAGACAAATGAAAATAATAGGACTAATAGGACAAGGACAAAGGGATTCAGGTACCTTGCTTCATGGAGAGAGGTACGTGCCCTCTTTTCCTCCCAGCAATCATCCAGTGCTCAGTATTCGCATCAACTTCATATAAGATCTCATCCTATTGCACAAGGAAATGAAACATTCACAAAAATGCCTATATATCCACACGTACTCCAGACGGAGGCCTAAGTTTCTTAAGCGTAAACTGCCAGAGCTGGACAAGACATGTTAGTTCTACATGATGGAACTTTATTACAGTTGGAGATCAGTTTAATCTGACAGAGGCCTCAAAAAGGCATATGATGCCGAGCCATTAGGATCGTCAGTCGATTCACGAAAACACAGAAGTTCAGAAGATGTTACAACTAAGATCGCGCTCTTACTGAAGGTAAATATGTAAGATCACACACAAAAAGATAGGAAACTTTAACAAAACAAGGAAGCATCCACGACTCACGTTGTTTCCGAGTACTGCATTTTCTTCAAAATACTTCAACCTTTCAACCCTCCACTTCATAGTAACAAGCTGCCCAACCCTGAGATCGCTTAATGGAAGAGGAAGAAAGCCCAATGCAAGGCAAGGGTCCAGCACAGGCTGCTGTAAAACAATAGCGCTTTTGAAGGTCAAACGTTGAGCATCCTCAGGTCTAATGGGTTCCATAGGCACAGGGGTATGAGCTCCAAGGGCTCTATCACCAGTAATCCCATATGTGATATTTAATATATTATCCGGCCTCATATCCTTGACATCATCTGCAAAATCACAAGTATTGCTTGGTCGAATAAACATAGAAGTGCTAACCATGAAACTGTCAGAGAACGATCTGAGGGGTGCGCATGCGAGTTGTATTAGTTCCACATCAAATAATATGGGCATATATGTGGGGAAGGATTCAAGACCTATTGGCTTAAGCTTCTTGACAAAATTTAGCTTCATCGAGTGGGCCTCCTCGGTGACACTTGGCACCCATTATCTCCTTTCTGCGATGAACTAGTGATGGTGTCAAAAAGATAGGTGGGTGGTTCGAGCGGCCAGTGATAGTGGACCGACCTGGATTAGACATAGAACAGACATATATACGTGTGTGTGTGCGCGTGTGTGTGTGTGTGGGGGGGGGGGGAGCAGTTTTTTACAGCCTGAATTAGACATAGAACAGGCATAAATTTCTACAAAATTGGGTATCAGGTGGCTTTTACGTATTGGTTTTACGTTCAGCCTTTTAAACACATTTCCTGACGAGTTGGTGACATTTTGTAGTCATCGTTGCAGGCTAGTATTCTATAAAGCACTCCATTCTGAGATCCCTTTACTAGTATAATGATGGATGGTTGGGATTATTTCATATATTTAAATGGTGCGGGCTATACATTATCTAGCATAGGCCATTAAGTTTCCTTTTCTCTTCTTTCTTTTCTCCTTTTGGGTACATGGTTTTCAACCCCCTAATGCTTTCTAATGCAAGTTATTCATACTTGATATTACCGCTAGGAAAAACTTAATGCAACGAATACGAAGGGGCTTTGCTTTGAGCCCAATCTGCGGCTTTGTCATTCAATAAGATCCACTTTGTTAGGACTTGTTGGGTTTGGCACACTTCGTCCCTCTTCCACCTCTAAAAGGAGGAGAATTCAACATAAACTATTCCAGGGCAAATCGGAGGGTTTACCTTCACACCCTTTCTCCTATCTTCGAAGGTTTGGAACATCAGTAAGGAGTCAACAAAAGAGCTTTACAAGGTACATTTCCCTTTGGAACCTATTACATATAGCAGATGCCCCACTTACTGGATTTATAAGAAAGGCGCTAAGTCTTAGGCAAGATTATGGTGCCTGAATCATAAACATGCTGTCAATAATTTCACAGGAACGTAAACAAGAAAGAAAGACATACCTTTGGTGACTGTAGTCCCAAGACATATACTGAACAGGATAGCGGCTCTAGATGTTGGGGAAACAACAAGCGGAAAGAAGGCGGAAGTTGGTCGACCATCACATTCTCCAGAGTGAGCAAATCCATCTTGAAGATCTAGCCAAGCATCATAAATGGTCACTGAAGCCTTCACTTGTGAGTGTAGTATCACCTGAAGGAGCATGTACCAGGCGAAGAAGTTAAAACGTCAACATAATATCAACCACAAGGCTGAAACTTTGACATAATAATTTGAACTTATGAACGAGTGCTGTTAGCGTAGCAGAACCATAAGTTGCAACACTAACTTAGGCTCATTCTCTTCACCTGCCGCTTAAAAGAGCTACACTATAAAACTCAAGTCTAACAAGCTGTCCACACAACCAGACAAAGCATAAGTTTCATACTGAGCCTTAACAGATTTAGCCTCAAATAGTGGTGTATTATGACCCACCACAAGTTACCTACACAGTGATCTAGTAGCCAAAAATATATGTAATGGAAATCAGTAGAAGTCCGTGAATGCGGGTACAATCATAATCATTGCATGAAAATAAGCTATGCACACTAGAGTACAGACAACCTGCAAAAGCAAAGTGCCGTCATCACATTTGTCTGCAACACGCGTGCTCACGTGGAATGGGTCAGTGAAATGCACAGCTAGAGTCCTGTCAATGAGTGCAGAGAATTTCAGATGAGGATTGGACAACCAAAATAACAGAGTTTTGGAATCTGAAACAATAATGAAAGAATCTATTTTCTTGAATGTGACAAGGAAAGAACTTAATAGTGCCTTTCAAATGTCTGATTGTGTGATACTCCAAATTCAAGTTTCAGAGCTATTGTCCTCAACCCATCCACGACACTCTGTCTCTGGGTAATAGCTGACCCTTTAAAAAAATGGCAGCACATAAGGTTATGAAGTTGAATCATAAATATAACATCTCCAACACAAACATATACACAAACAAACCACCAAAAGTTTCTATTAACCTGCAGATGTTCCTTGAGCAAGCCCATCACTAATAGCACAAACTGGAACCCATAGAACAGAAGTTATTTTGTTTGCCCAGTCTGGCAACTCTACTCTACCATCCTTAAGAGTCATCCGCGTAAGTTCTTCAGCAACAGTACAACCATCATTTTTGGAACAATCTGCGTTCTCTGATGTATTGCTATACCTCTCCATTTCAATGACATGCGATTCCTCAATCCTCAAACCAGGACCAGTATCGATGTGCAAGACAGAACCTTTAAGGGAATAATTAATTGGCTTTACTATTATTCCCACCCACTGAGGTTCATTTATTAGCAAAGCAGATGAAACAGCTGCAGCAAGATCAACCAAAGACCTTGGCTTGAACACCTAAGATAGGAACACCTTATAAGATCAGCAAAACATTAGGGATGCATTTCACGCATACTTCAAACAAGCTCAGGGAGACCAAAATTGAAGCGGATTTCTGGAACCCCCCCACTGACTTTATAAAACAAAAGTAGCAATGTGAAACTATCGTGATCGAGACTAACACTGCTTATAAGTATCCAAACAGTATATGATCATTTTGATAAAAAACATCGTGACATTGTAATTCAATTTTCTTTTGAATGACAGAAAACCTACCTTCAAAATAGGTCTAGTTGGTTTCTCATAACTCATAAGATCATCACTATCTGCAGGTCCACCTCTGGAGAAATTATGAGATCTAAATCTCAATTGACCAATCTGCCCAGTAAGAACTCCCAAGACATAAGAACCAGGTTTTTGTGGAGGTAAGGAGAGGGTGATTGTGTTCCTGCCGGGCTTTAATATCGTAGCACCAGAGCTCCTTATTGCCTAAAGATGAGAACAAAAAGATCAACTTAACGTACTGGTGGTACAAAAATGAGTAACACTCAGGTCACTGAGAGAAAATACCTTAATGCCTTCGTCAGCATTATGAGTAGCTGTCAGAGTCAGGCTAAGAGATTCAAGAGTTATATCATCAGGAAAGCCACTCCAAACAGTTACAGATAAGGTTCCGGGGTCTCCATCACATAGCTCCAGTGGGGGGCCAGGATTTCCTGAAAATGTTATTAACGAAGACACGTCTAGGGGCACAGGGTGCTTCATTTCGCTATGAGCAAGACGGACAACTTCAGATTGGAAAAGTTGACGTTCTTTTGTCAAGAACAGGCCTTTATCTAGTGAGAGTAATCTCACACAAGAAGATAGGTAGCCAGCTTGGTCGTTGAGTATTTTTTGACACTCTGCTAAATTGGGAAGGACTTCAGCCAACAAATCCTGCCATCCTTCACCAGCATAAAGAGCACAAACCTTCTCATATGACTTTGCAGCTAGATCAAAGTTCCCATGCTTGTAGCAGACAGCTGCAATTTCACCATCGAGGACAACTCCATGTCTCTTCCACCATGAACGATGATAATTGTCAGCAGCACCCTTTGATAGCTCCAGATACTTTTGCTAAAATGACCAAAGTACAGAACTACATCCAATCAGAAAAAGGGAGCAAAGGCAACACCATACATAGAAGTTTAAGCATCGCCAAACGATAATGGGAAAACTAAAAAAGCTAAGGACATAGTTTTTTTATTTCTAGTGAAGTACAATGGTTAAAAGGCTCAAGTGAGAAAAAGAGACAGACATTCATATTGGTTAATGATAAACTTGTTTAGCTATCCAAATAGTTCACAAGTACTTTCAGTTATATACGCAACAATATTTCATGTAAAGCGAAGTCATCAAGTTAACACAGATGCTTGTGCATAAAGAATATGTCATATCAAATATATAGGATTACCGTAAATTAGAAGTAACAAATTATTCTTGACTATATCAAGCAGTAGATGCTAAAATAAACAATTCTGTGGGGTTGGAGAACCACAAAACTGAACACGTTTGACTTAACTGAGCAAAAAATTCATTTCTATCATCTTGCTTAAGCTGGATACCTCAAACTCCGCTAAAGATGACAATGATTTCCATAGATCAGGATCAGATATTGTAGTCTGCAGAGCATGCTCAGCAGCAACATAAATTTCAGCAAGTCTCATAGGACGATCAATTGAGCTCTCAAAGTTTCCTGGTGTAGAATTAGTACGTGACATGGCAATTGCATGTGCTTTAGGTGCGGGAGACATTCTTAGCTCCGGACCTGATCTGTCAGCATATAAAAGGGTCAGACCTCAAAGGAAAATGAGAAGCTTAAAAACACAGTATTTGTTGGAGGTGGGAAGGGAAAGGGGAGATGGAGCCCTATACCAGAATTAGAGCACTCTCTTTAATGTAAAACAGAAAAAAATTGGTAAACGCTAATGTTTGACATCCAAGTGAAAGCACCATGGAAGCAACCAACTAGCTTAAGCAATAGCACCCGAATGCCAGTCCCTCTCCCCTTTGAGGAAACAGAAAGCAGCTCTTCAAAGAGCATGTACTACTAAGTTACTTAAACTACACATTAATTACCCATTGTTAAAACCTGAGCGACCATCAAACAATTCAAACACATTTCCAGCAGAAAGAGAAGCCCTCCGGCGATTAGCCTCGCGCAAAAGTACAGATGGTTCAAGTGGTAGCTGTTTCCTCTGAATACCAAAGTGCTTAACTCTTGGAGTGGCTTGAAGTATCATCTGCACATATTTTCACAGATATGCTTAAGCATTGCATTTTTAATTACTTATGGCTAAAGACATAAATCAGAAACAACTCAGATGTTTTTAGCTCTTAAGTCTATATACGGGGAAAGGACAGTTGCATACATCACTTTAAGACACGTCATTGACATGTTGAGAAACGTGGGGAGATGGAGCCTGTCTTGGGAAAGGTTCCCACTTGAATGCCACAAGTACGAAGTAAAAGACTTTTTAAATTCCAATTACTTGGATAAATTATTTGGTGCATGGTCCTTAGTTCTAGACTTCTAGTTTATGATGAATTTCTCACAAGATAAATTACAAGGTAAGGACTTAAGTCTTCACAGGTTGATAAGAATCAGTTTTTATATGGAGTTCGGCTTTCTGACTTTTCCACTTGATCTGATCTTCTATCATTTAAGAAGAAAATACAGTAAGTAATAGCTGTGCTTACACCCAAGAGAAAGAAGAAGCGGCAAGTGAAAGTGAACTCAGAGAGGGACCAAGGCCTTGACTAATCATTGTCCAATAGACACGAGAAGGGGGGCAACAAAGGCCTGGAGCCCAGAAAGGGGTTTCGGCAGGGAATCGCCCTAAAAAGCATTTAAGGATTGAACTGTATCTAAAGTGAGTTGAGTCGTCTATCGGTAGGGTTGGGAAACTGCAGATCTTCTCTTAAGTTATAAGCATACCTTCAGGAAAAAAGATTATAGAAGTTCCCAAGTTCGAGGGCATGCAGGTTGAGAAAGAGCACCCACCCTTAAGGTCTAAAGTAATAGGAATGTGGCTAGGGTTGGGGGAAGATGGGTAAAGGCCCCTAGGGCAGTCAAGTTTCGCAGTCAATTGTTGTATCGAACGCACAGAATTCGTTTGTGCAAGTTGAAGTAAGAAATAGCTCGACCAAACCAATTGTAATTGGAAAAGCTCAGCATACTCTTTCTTAAAATACGGCATTGAAAAGAATTCTTATTCCATAATTCAATTAAGAATTTGCATATTGATATAGATATAGATAGTCATAGTCACAAGGTGCTGTAAGCCTGAACCACTCATTTCATATTCATACGGACACTCCCGCAAAGCAAAATAGAAGCTCTACGCAACCTCTTGAGAGAGGTTCTGCCTGCTCCCCTCAGTCTTCGGGGAATAGGACCCCAAGATCACATCATGAAGCCCCTACTACTGACTTTCTTCGATTCAATCCTTCTTTTCTAAGAGCTTCCATATCTCCAACCTATACAAGTCCTCTTAGACCGAAGCTTACCAAGCGCTGGTAATATATCCCGGTCAAGCAGCAACCAGCCAGCCATTACTTGAATCTGAAAAAGAGAAGAAAAATTCTTCCACTATTCTAGCCCTCAATGGAAAGCAAGTGTTAGCCTTCGGCTTCCTCCATTTGCTCTCAACTATCAACGGAAGCCCCTTAGATCTATTAAAAAAAATTATGTACTTGGGCACAGTGAGTCTATGCCCCAGCCTTCCCAGTTTCCTTTTAGTGACAAGCTTTTGAAGCTGACACCTAATCCCTCTATCCACGGGTACATTACTTCTACAGGAGTAATAACTTAGGAAAGGATTAGGAGCAAGTTGCATCTCTTTTTACCCACTGGATATCAGAGACAGTGATACTAGCAACCTATTTCCTCTAAGAATTTCGGATGAACCACCGACACTGAGACTCCTCCAGCAAACGGGAATGACCCATCACATCCACGTTATTTTCAATACCAGAGCAATAAGTGAGGATGCACTAGGCGCAAGGGAACTTTCAGCTGTGCGCAATTTAATGAGCCATTTCATAGACTGGTAAGCAAGGTTGCCGTGCAAGTGAGAACAAAAATTGCAATTTCATCTTAAGATGTTATAGAGCTAACTTTTAGATTTTTGGGGAAAAAGTACCTTTTCTTTCACAAGCACCTCGGATGAAGCATCAGGTGGGACAGAAGGCCAAACTGCTGGCTTAGGCCAAGGTAGCATGCTGAGTAAAGCACTGATCAAAAAAGGACATATTTTAAAGCAGAAAGAAGAAGTTGGAGAACTCTCATGTAAAAGGGCGACAACTTTTTGGTGTTTATCTGACAGACTGCTTCCACTTAAGTGAGAAGGTTGTTTTACAACTATGCTTACATAAAGACCCATATTCAAAGGAAGCTCTAATGAATTGGTGCGCAAGGAAGTAGCACACATACCTGTTGGCAGGACTTCTTTCTATATCGGCTCCATAACCAATCAAGTATGCAAGCCTCATGAACTGCCAGATCAACAAATACACCTCAATAACAAAATATTTGTCCGTACATTTATTGAGAAAATTTGAACAGAATGCATGTTACGTTCTATATGTCCAGAAAATAATTCAAGGAAAATGTGGAAATCCTTACAGGAAATAGACAGGAAATGATAATTGGATTGAACTACATCAATTATAGAGCATTTTCTTTTTCAACCTTCCTAGTTGATTCAATCAAGGTACATGAGAAACTTTACCTTGATCCGGCATAGTGAATAAAGATCACCCTGAACACGGTAAAACTCCTTTTCAATATCCGGTGCCACTAGACCATCACTATAGTGAGAGGCAGTTGCTTTGATTAAATCCATGCAAGCAGTTATTATCCAAACTTCACGCATGCAGAAGGGTAAAATACTCTGAAAGAAACCCCACAAAAAGAAAATCTTAAGTATTCTTTTGACCTAAGTAGCATAAAAAGCAGTCAGGAATAGGATGTTAAACAGAATGTGAACTACCTCATGCAGGACCAATGATTTTGAGAAGCTAATTATAAATGAGTAACCCCTTGATGCAACCTCGAACGGACGATTTAGCTTGAACAATAGCTGCAAGGTAAATGTAGGGCAATAAGATGCTCTAGAAAATTTAGAGAAAGTAAGGCCCAGTTTGATAAGTGCTTTCTTTTTTGTTTTCAATTTCTGTTTCATGTCTGAGAAACAAGGTTGTTTCATAACTCTCTCCCGAAGCTGTTGATAATATTATTTCAGAGATCTCAAAAATTTTGCCGTGGACAAAAATTGAAACAGAAAATAAATTGACTTACCAAACAAATTCTTCAAAATTCTCAGAAATGCTGAAAACAATGTTCGAAACAACAACATTGGTGAAGATTTATGGGAACTATACACGCATGAAGAGAAGATCCAAATCAAAGACACAATCCGTAGATCTATGAAAGAGATGGAGAATCCTCTCATGGAGAATGAAAAACTAACTCCCCAAAGCCTAGAGCAGATAAGGGGTTTGAGGAAGAGAACCAAACAAGAAAGAGAGTGGAAGAGGAGATACGCTGCAGAGGAAGAGGGGAATAAGGTTTTAGAAAGAGCTTCTTCCTCTAGAGGAGTGGCGACTGCGGCGTTGCTGGTCACTTGTAGAGGCTTGGATAGAACATACAGTGGTTAGTTTTGGTGGAGGGGTATTAAAGACCATAAACACTTAATTGTAGGCATGATCTGCATCGCCATTATATACGCGTTCCATCAAATTTGAACACTAAACTTTAGTAAGAGGAGGTTTGAGTTTAGCTTTTCAAAGTTGAAGGAGGCAAACTGGAACCTGCCTAGAAAACTTATTTTAGAAGTAGAAACACCAAGAAACAACATATTCCTATACTCAGGTAAAATAGCAAAACTAGCTGACTTATCTACCAGCAATCCTAGTTAACCACTATATCTGAGTCTTGCACACCTTTGCTTGAGAGGCAAACAGATACTGTCTGAATTCAAATTCCCTGAACGAATCGTCTTGAACAATTTGCATCAATGGCTTGTTTCCCGGGTTTAGCAAAGCAGCATGATCATCACCACGGTCCATTCCTCCAAAGTCTGTGTGTTTTCCTGCCACGTTAACTTATTGCACAGAGAGAGAAACAGAGTTAATGATCCGTCATAGCTCCAACATAATCTTTAATAAGAATCAAAAGCAACACCAAAAAGCAGTCATTTTTGAGAAGCTGTCCATAAAGAAAGAAAATAAGCTGTGAAGCATGGAACCACTCAACTTAGCTAAGAAACCAACCAAAACTCTTACAATCCGCTTACATGATGCCATGGTTATCGTTCTTCTTTGCGAGCCTTAGCAATTCACAGCAAAAACAGCGGGAAGAACCCCCCCCCCCCCAAAAAAAAAGGAACAAAAAAAAACTCACACGAAAGAACATAAAAATAGCAGTCATAATAATAATAATAAAAATACAACTAATTTGCACAAAATCAAACCCACAAAGTTATGGAAACCAGCACATTGATAAGCTCACGGAATAAGAAAAAAGAAAACAATTTTCTGGGACGTGAAAACCAGCAGCAACTGTATTGAACAATGAACATATCTCATCATTTAATGAGAAAACGAAAAAATTGCGCAGACCATGATGCTTAGCTAAGTTAGCAACATGTCTAGTTTGGGCGTACAAGTTGACAAGAGTTTTCGTTGGTCCTGATCACCAACGGCAAAAAGATTAATAATTATGTGCTTTCTCACTTTTTCAATAATAAAAAAAAAGGTTTACTTAGTGATTATCGTTATTATCTAAACTTCCCAAGAATTTCATAACAAAATCAAAATGAAAGATCCATAATGGAAAAGAAAAGTTGAAAAAAGTAGCATTATAATAAAATGTTTCCTGAGTGTATTTCTGTGAGGTAGGGGAGGTCAAAATTCAAAATCTTGAATCCCTAGCTTAACAATTGGAGGAAGTGATTAATGACAGAGCTACAGGGGCAAGCTTTTGGATTCTCGGAAAGAAAGTCAAAAGGGGGCACACAACTTTATGGAGAGCACAAATACAGATACTCTGCTTTTGCGGGTTCAAGAATCTAGCATTGACTCTGAGGCAGATATTAGATTTTCTGGATTGTTTTGGGAGTTGTATAGCTAATTAGGTGCATACTTTTTGTGTACAACCTCGTTTTGGCTTTTGTTATATATAGAGCTTATCCACTATATAGATGAATTTTAACACAATGCAAAATGGAGAGCGGATTTTGACACCAAATCCCTCCATGTAATCCCTAATGACGTCTTACCACATTCAGCATCAATGTCAAGGCCCCTATCATCAGCCCCGTTTCAGCCACCATTGTACTACTGGTGTTGTCATCTTTTTCAGCAACATACGACACTGCTAACACCACCATCATCACCACCAATCATGCCATTGCCATTGCCACTGCCACCCGCCACCAGCATTTCTTTCAACACTCTCCCATCACCATCCAGCAAAAGTCATTACCATATTCGTCATCATGATTGTCATTGCACATCTTCAATATTTGCTGGAATGTCACGTTATCCAAATGGTGGGTTTGACGGCCGTCATTTCAAATCACTTATACTTTTTTTTTCTTTTGATAGACAAAAGCCGGTCATACTTTCAGATTAACAAATCGCGAGATTTCCAAAATCTTCAGCTAAACACACTTTTGCAGCAACAAATGGTCGCTCTTTATTCCAGGGTAGATATGCAGAAAAAAAAAATGTGGCATTCGATAAAGGGCCAAGGCTTTATGATCATGAATTTATGCGTACAATATCTTTTTCTTTTCTCACAACAAACACAGTGTTAGCAGAAGATGCTAAGCTATGTTATCATCACATCTTAAAGCTAAGGGAGAAAGACAAAAAGAGATCGTACACAAAGCAAGCCCTAGTGCCAAAGCAATAGGGGCTTTTGCCAAAGCAAGCATTAAGTTCTTCAACATGAGTGGCCAAAAATACCCCTCCCTCGTCAGTCAAAATACACCCATCTTCTACTCTTTTCTCTTCATCGACAGTAAACCTTCCAGGGCAGTGCTGCAACATGACACCTCCGCTTATGAACCTCTGACAGCACTCTTTCTGATCATTGTCACCATGACCACTATCCCCTTCGCCAAATTTCTCATGGCCACCAGAATCCACATAACAACCAATCTCCAAAACTTTATTTGCCAATTTGTATTGAAATCCTGCGGAAATACTTCTCTTTCTCCACCTGCTAAAAAATATTTAACAGATCTCTCTAGTTTGTTTGGACAAAGTAAAATAAAACGCTAGCCTGTTGCATGAGATAGCCAAATAACATGAATTTCATGAGTCTTGGTTCATCGAAACCCAGCAAACTCCAAGAAAACTCGAAGGAAAGAAATCTCAGCTTATGTCTCTTCAACAGATCTATGAGTCATATAGATTCTCTTTTCCCTTCCAGACTTTGATCCGCAGATCCAGCCTATTAGTGAAGCAACAACTCATACTGTAGAGAAACTCATCCTCCACCACCCATCGTCGACACCTTCCCACCATTCTCATCTAATCTCATCACGCGCAGATCCGCTCCGCTCTTCCTCCATCACCGACCTTTGGCAACTTCCGCCATTCTCATTCAAGTTCAAGAAGTCAGATGATGGACTTTTGAATTATGTCATTCAAGTTACTAGATGAGACGAGTAAATTGCTAGAGAGGACGGAAGTGATTTCTGGCCATCACATTGGTTTCTGGTATTTTCGAACTGTGACAAAGGACAGAAGAGAAGAGGGAGATGGATAGGGTCCGTTAAATTAAAAGGTAGTTTTGTCCACTCTTATTATAAGTCTTAGTGTTGCTTTTGCAAAAGAATCTTTTGCTTTGGCAAGAGGAGTTGCCAAGAGATATAGGCGCTAACCAGAATTCTAAAGATATCACAAGCAAGCTCACAGTCACAGGTGACAAAATTAACAACATAAGTAGCAATTACATGATGTATCAAGTGGTTACCTGTTTCCAAGTAGCAGAGTTCTAGTTCATCATATTCGCGCAATGAATCTTCATGAAGATGTGACATCTCAAACATAAAAGCCAAGCTTTCCTATAAGCAAAGAACATATGGATAAAAAACTATCGCTCACATATATGAAGGGTTGCACCCCCTTTGCACTCCATAGTACACTCTCTGTTGTTACTTATCAAAAAAGTGATAGTAAAAAAAAACAGAGATCTAATACTTCTTTCCTAACAAAATAACTCAAGTCAACTCAAAAGCCTTTTTTCCCCCAAACTAGTTGAGTTTGAATACATGACTCATTTTCTTCCCCTCCTTACCTGTTCATATACACCTTATTTTCTTTTGTACAAAACTTGAAGTCTCTTTCACTAAATCTATGCTCGACTACAAGAAAATCTTTTCCACAAATTGCTACACTAAATCAAATTGTACGGCAGAAACAAACAGAATAAGAACCACTTATACTAGGTTCCATTCAATATATTCTCTCCTTACAGCCAAAGCAGATCAATATTACATTATGCTGGTCCTCTCCGGCCTGGGGCTCTAATTTTGGTATATACTTATAAAGGGTGTGCTAGAAGCACACAATACTACAATCGGCTACACTTACAAAAACATAGACAAGAAGAAGAAGAAGAAGAAACTACCTTCAAAACGAAAAAGTTGCAGAAGTTCCAAACTGGCAGGAAGCGCTGTTCACTGAGCTTGCGAATCTCATCCTCGTAAAACTGAATGCGTCTATCAAGTGTGTTCCTAATACACTCCGTGATTTTAGATTCCAAGTCTTCCCAGAAATTTACTTCCAGTCCATGTATATCTAGTTTGCAGCACCTGAGTAAGCATGATCAAGAAAAAATCTCAACAAATTTTTACCTTTGTTTCAATAGAAGTATCACATTATGTTAAGCTCTGAATACGCCTCAAGTATGTTAGAATAAAATTCAGTTTACCTTAAACTTCAAAAACAAATGAGTCCACGTTAATGTCCAACAAAATTTACACAAAGTTATAGAAGATTCTAAATGTTTCTTACAATTCTAGACAATGACTATATAGTATATTAACTTGGTTCATTAAAACAAATAACTGACTCGATCTGAAGTATTAGTCAATGAAACACAAGCCTTAAAGGATATCACTACCAGCTACGAGCTTACCTTTCCCTCTTCTTTGAGCTGAAATCAACTTCAAGCTTGGCATATACTTTTTTTGCCATTTTGGTGGCCTGGTCATTGTGCGGTGGAGCCTTGGACACGAATACAATGAACCATTCCCTTTCGTCATTTTGAACAAGTAATTTCAGGCGTGGTTTTAGGATGGTCTTAAACTCGTCAAGATCCTATTCAAGAGGAAACAAACAGTCTATAGTACAACGATAGTATATAAAACACTGTAAATCCACCAATAAACAGAAAAGGCAAAAAAAGAAAAGAAGAAGAGGTCGCCTCCTCACTATTTGTTGGTTTATAGGCAGCCACTGTAAAACTATACTGACAAGGCTAGAACGAGGGAATCTCAGACGCAGACCCAATGCATGTGATGTATAGATGATTATTCACATAGACTTGGCCTAATGTTACATGGACTAAGTGTTGCAGTCCGGATTGGAAACATGTCCAAGTGCCAGACTCGCCAATTTCTGAAATTTCAGGACAAGGGGATACGGATCTGAAGTCGGACATGGACATGGGGACACGTCTGAACTTATAGGGATGAACTTGAATATAAAGGGTATATGGGTAATGTGATGAATTTTATATGGATCACACCGAGTTTTTACTTAATTTGGGTTGTATTTAATATTGGCATGAAACTTGGGGTTAAGGATGATATTTTCCCCGAAGGAAAAGGGAAAAAGGAAACAGTTGAACAACTCATGAATTTGATCTCTCTCTCTCTCCCCCTCCCCCCTCTCTCTCTCTCTCTCACACACACACTATGGTACACTAGAGTGAAAGAATATATATATAGTTTCTCTCAATTTTTCTGGTTCTTCCCTATGTTACGTGGACTCGGTGTCGGTGTCCGGATCGGATACGTGTCCAAGTGTCGGACTCACCTATTTTGAAAATTTGGGGATACGGGAACATGGGGACGCGGCTAGAAATTTTAAGATACATAAAATACTTTGAATGAGATTGAGTGTAAAATATTACTTTTTAGGGTATATATAATTTTCGCAGAATTTTTATAAAAGTACTGTCAAGAATAAATTAGGTCATTTCATTTTTGGTTTGAGAATATACATTGAATTTTATTTTGATATTTTTGATACCTTTTTGGGATAAGTCAACGCCAAAAAGTTGAAAAGAAAAAGCAAAAGAAAGAAATACAGCCAGTCAAACTCAAAAGCAAAGAGACAAGAAGACTGAAGACCCAGGTGACCACTGCCTCTTGGCAGAAGGTACTCCTTCTCTCTCCTTCTCCTTCTCCTCCTCCACCTCCTCTTTCTCTTTTTCGTCAGTCAATGGCCATATCTTCTTTTCTTTTCCCTCTTCAAAACATTAGATCCACTTCTTCTCTCTCTTAAAAACCCTCATAACTTCTTCTTTCTTCGATCTTTACCGTCGCTTTCTGGCCGAAATGTTGACGTGGCGTATCCGTCCGGCAGATGACGGATCCAACACGAATCCCATACCCGTGTCGGCGTCGAGTTGTGTCAACACCGCCCCTTCACCCAAAGTGAAGGTCCATGTAACATAGGTTCTTCCTATGTTGTTAAGCATGACAACATTGTTTACTTCATTCTCTAACAGCTTAAGCTTTTCACTCTGTTTATTTGTACACTTACATAGTCTCTTTCAATTTTCTAGTTCTTCCTATGTTGTTAAATATGATAACATCGTTTGTTCCATTCTCTAACAGCTTAAGCTTCTAGAGCAGATTGTAGCTTAAGATATCCTGTGTAAACCAAATAAGCTAATGGAACACAAAAAGACTTAGGTTTATGTTCCTCTTGGTAAGAATCGGTAAATGCTTCAGCCTTCAGGTGATATTCAAAACAACACAATCTAAGTAATAACCACCCAAAGACCTAACTATATCAGTCTTTTTGAACATAAATAAATAAACATCGACGACTTCAGGTTAGTTCCACTAGATGAGTATATCCTTGACTACGGCTTGCTAGCCCTCAGTCCGTAGAAGGAGCCTACCAATTATCATCATCCACCACTAGTACTTTAAGCAGAGCCAGGAGGTTCATCCGTTCGTCTATCTGCAAGGTAAGAAAAAAGATTTCCCCCAGGTGGAATTGGATTAGTTCTTAAACCTCAAACAAGAATTAGGATCTCATGGAAGCTCAATATATATCACGTTGCTTCCTACTCCTTATAGTCTCTACCATTTGTTTTCCGTCAAGGGGGTCCATGAATTACTTGCCTCTTGAACCATCCAACCAAGTGTTCAAAGTGTTGCCATAATTTGTAAGTGCCATGTAGCATGTCATGTAAAAGTTTCACCAGTTAGACACGTAACTTTTGCATGCGAATCGGTTACATATGATGATGCCTTGGAAAGTGTCTCAATCCACTTCACTTCACTTGCTCTAAAAGAAGTTTTTGACTCCACTTCACTTCACCAGTTATAAAATGAAGTGTTTTGCTCCAGTTGGAGAGTGTTATGTTTACACCTTCAGGAGGTCCTGAAACATCTTTTCATAAAACAAAATGTATTTGTGACTCACACCTAAGTCTAACGTTTTTAGACCTATTAATATAACAAACTATGCAAGATGATATTGAGTGCTTACATATGATGGCCATAATATAACCCAAAGAGCATAATTATATACTGATGCAAAGACAATGATGAGGAAAGCTTAGGTCGTAAAACTGCTCTCTATATTCTCAGATGCAAATTGGTCACAATCTGAAGCAGACAAAGCCCGATTCTGTCCATTTGCTAAAAGTGAAGCTCCTAAAGCCATCAAACTACATATGGTAAAATGCAGATATAAGGTTATAAAGATTGCAGGCTACCTCACAAGTAACTAGAATTACAGTTGCATATGGTTCTCGGAACCAAAACAACGATAGCTCATGAGGAAACCGGCTACGAAGTCTTGCATCTGTTGTCAAAATGTACTCGGCTGGCAGTTTCTCCACAAACACAGGATTACGGGTTTTGTTATTCAAACAAGCTCTTTTAAATGGCAACCGTTCTTCAAAACCCTTCTTGACAAGAGGCCATAAATCGCTCACATCTTCAACTGGAAAGCATTCATGGTGAAAGTTGAGATTACAAATACAGCAGGAACTTTTAATGCCACTTGATGGAAAGTAAACTTTTTCTTTTGTTCTTTGGTGTGTGCGTGTGTCCCTACTCAGACCACCAAGTAAAAAAACAAAATATCCTATTATAAACGTATGTGCAAAGTATCGTGGGCAACTGCGATTTAAGCTGTCATTAGCACTAGAAAGACTGCTATTCCGAATTTTCACTCGATCCTCAAAAGGTTGAATCAATAAAAAGCACCACAATCTCGTGCATTTTCATAGCATGAAACACTTGACTAACAAGTTAAATCTCCACTAAATATTACTACTTCTGTCCCAATAAATTGATCATATTTCCTTTGTGGGCTGTCCCAAAAAATTGGATCACTTTTTAAATTAAGAAAGATTTTGTAGGTGTTTTTCCATGTTTATCCCTTTTACGCTTATTTTATTCTATTTTCTCTCTCCACATTTAATTCCTCCACCAGCCATTTTTCCCTCTCCTGCCCCACTTTCTTCCTCCCATTCTCTCTTAGGGTAAAATGGGAAACTCATAAAATATGACTCGTATCCTATATAAGCGTGCAAGTCAAAAATAATCAAATATTATGGGACGGCAAGAGTCCTTTTTAAGCACAAGAAAATAAAATTTCTTCCTCGCTTTGAGTTATTGTAATTTCGTGTAATGCAAATTTACTTCTAAAATAGTACCAAGAAAAATCCAAACAGCTTTCCACAGAGAAATTACAGAGCAAATCAAGTTGATGTTGATGGTTAACCTACTCTGATCAAAATCTAAACTTATAAGCAGAATTAATCACCAGTTTTCTAGATAAGTAAGTATTCTATTTTCATTTACAGCTCAAAACACGCACTAAAGATGAGGAATCCACACACTACGCACAAAAATTACCAGACCACAAGCATAGTGAAAAGGAAGATAGAGTCATTTCGTGCAAGTAAAGTACTGATTTAGTTTAGCTAAGCTTATAAGCAGAATTAATCCACAGTTTTCTACAAAACTAAGCAATCTATTCAGCATTTATAGCTCGAATCACACAATAGAGGTGAGAAATCCACACACACGCTATGCACAATAGAGCTGGAAATCTACAACACACTATGCACAATAATTACGTTACATAGTGTCACGGGCTGCCCCTTGCACCCGCCTAGCACTGCGCCCCCGCGCCCATCCAGCTCAGCGCCCCTGCGCCCTTCCAACAGGCGCCCATGCGCCCGCACAAGTTCATCAAGTCTCGCGCCCATGCGCCCGTCAAGCACAGCGCCCGCGCGCCCAATTGCAGTGCCCGCGCACGTCAAAAGCCAACAGTGAAGATCTAAAGATCCAGGCGTGCGTTTTTGCTCAATTTTGGTGGAGACCACCGTTGTATATATTTAAGTTTCCCTGTAAAATTTCAAGTCATTTCGAGTTGTATTTCTTTAAAAAGGGGCACTATGACTCCTCGCACATAGTTACGTCTACTACTGTCACTTTAGTTTTACCTCCTAATGGTACTATATGGGAGTCATGCACACCCATACCCGAGAGTCCCTTGCTTTGTTTTAGCTTGCCGTTCTAGCTAGATTGCACACTGTGGATGCAAACAAAGCCTTTTGTAAGTTGTAATGATGCTATTGAAGTAATGAAGATATTTGTGACCGTTTTGCCCTCGTGTTGAAATTTACTCTTTGTGCACTGTTTTATGCGATGTTGATGCACTGCTTGCTATAAATTGTTGAGATTGGTTGGCAGACTCTTCTTGCGAGCGGCAAGTCGAGTGCCACACACGGTTTCCTTGTGCCATCAAGGGCCACCGTGTGTCAGGTGGTATCAGAGCCGCGGTTGTCCAAGAGACCGTGGCTTCAGCTAAGAAAATATTGTGGGATAGTTTGTTGAGAAAAACTATGGCCAACACGAAAGAGAGAATCGATGCTTTGGAAGCACAGATACATGACATGTTCAAGAGTGACCAGGATGCTCCAGGCATCCTGAAGCAATTCTCCCTTCGCCTTGACGCGTTGGAAGTGAATCTTGAAGCCACTGATAATACCCGATATGCTGAGAGCATGGAATGGGAGGGGAAGTTTCAGGAGCTTCAAGATCGAGTGGAACACCATGCACGGCACAGTGGAGGTATAGACTGGGAGTCTAAATTTCAAGAACTCCAGGATCGAGTGGAGCTTCTTAGTCGTGCAGTGGTTAACACACCCGCTGGGGGTGCGGAGCACTCGTCGAGGCCCCGAGTGCCAGAGCCCAAGAGTTACGGGGGAGCCCGTGACGCCAAGGAATTAGAAAATTTCCTTTTCGATGTAGAACAATACTTTCGAGCCATCAGAGTAGACTCGGAAGCGACAAAGGTGTCGATGGCTGCCATGTACTTGGTTGGAGATGCCAAGTTATGGTGGCGTAAGAAGTACGCAGAGATCGAAGATGGGTCTTGCGTCATAAACACATGGGAGATACTCAAACGTGAGCTAAAGAGTCAGTTTTTCCCAGAAAACACCGCATTCAACGCGAGAAAAGCGTTGCTGGAATGCAAGCACACCGGATCGGTCCGGGAGTATTGCCAGGCATTTTCTGCCTTGATGTTGGACATCAGTGACATGTCCGCAGTCGACAGACTCTTCTTCTTCATGGAAGGGTTAAAACCATGGGCTCGTACCGAGCTTAATAGACGTCGGGTGAACAACCTTAATGAAGCCATCATCGCTGCCGAGAGCCTTTCAGATTACAACTCTGAGCCACAGAGACCTCCTCAGAGAGGAAATCCAAGCAGAGGTATTGGTGGCAAGAAGCCAGGGGGTCCAATGCCAAACCAAAGTTGGGGCAGTAAAAGCAGTTGGGCGTCAAACTCTTCTACCCAACAGAAGAGTGGAGTTGGGTTCAAAGCCAAGCCTGACGCTAGCACCAGTGGAGAAGTGAAGAAACCTCCTTTCAGGGGTTGCTTCTTGTGCCAAGGACCGCACGTGATCGCTAACTGTCCGCAGCGACAGATGATGAATGCCTTCTTTGACAACATTGGGCAGGTGCAACGTGGGGAACAATCTGGCTCTCGACCAAGGCACCCACCAACAGATGAGCAAACAGACACACAAGATTATGAAGAGGAAGATGCCGTCGGGGCCTTTCCTCAGTGGTGTAATGCGGTGACAACACAGGTTGGGAACCCCAAAAAGAGCTCGACTGGAGAAGAGCCTAAAGACATGCCGCCAAAGAAAAAGGGTGAGGTACCAGGAAAAGGCTTGATGTATGTGGACATCAAGGTTAACGGGAAGGCCATCAGGGCCATGGTGGACACAGGAGCTACCCATAATTACATTTCTAGCACCGAAGTGGAAAGACTGGGTCTAACTCTAGAAAAAGGGTGCGGACGGGTGAAGGCTATCAACTCCGCCGCACAGCCAGTAGCGGGGATAGCGAGATCTGTTTTGATCAAGATTGGCCCATACGAAGGAAGGACCAACTTTTCAGTAGTCATCATGGACGACTTTAAACTGATCATTGGGTTGGAGTTTCTGCGTGACACGAAGACCACAGTGATGCCATGTACCAACTCGCTAGTCATGCTTGGGAATAAACCATGTGTCATCCCAACTATATCTTCTAGGGCGGGAGAGCGTTCTATCTCAGCCCTCCAGTTGAAAAGGGGATTAAAACGGGATGAAACAACCTACCTTGCCATGCTACGGTGGGACGAAATTGAAGAAGTATCGGGACCACTACCGAAAGAAGTTAAAGTGATATTAAACGACTTTGAAGATGTGATGCCTGATGAATTGCCGAAGAAATTGCCACCTAGAAGGGCAATTGACCATGAGATAGAGCTCGTGCCAGGCACGAAGCCACCCGCCCGAGCTCCGTATCGGATGTCACAACCAGAACTTGCTGAACTCAGAAAACAATTGACGGAGTTGCTAGATGCGGGTTTGATCACTCCCGCGAAGTCGCCTTATGGTGCACCAGTCCTCTTCCAGAAGAAACAAGATGGTTCTTTGCGGATGTGTGTGGACTACAGGGCGCTAAACAAGGTGACTATTCGGAACAAGTATCCTATTCCTTTAGTCGCCGACTGTTTTGATCAGCTTAGTAGGGCGAGAGTGTTTACCAAGTTGGACTTGAAGTCTGGGTATTGGCAGGTCCGAATTGCCGAAGGTGACGAGGCGAAGACAACTTGTGTCACCAGATACGGGGCGTATGAGTTCCTGGTCATGCCGTTCGGCTTGACCAACGCCCCGGCCACATTTTGCACCTTGATGAATCAAGTTTTGCGGGACTACATTGACGATTTTGTAGTGGTGTATCTCGATGATATTGTGATCTACAGTTCCAGCTTGGACGAGCATCTGAAGCACTTGAGGAAGGTGCTTGCCCGACTGAGGGAGCACGAGCTATACGTGAAGCTGTCAAAATGCACTTTTGCCCAGACCAAGATTAAATTCTTGGGCCATGTGATAGAACAGGGTCAGATAAGGATGGACTCAGGTAAAGTTCAAGTGATACAGGAGTGGCAATCGCCAACGAATGTTTCAGAACTGAGATCTTTCCTTGGATTGACCAACTATTATAGGAAGTTTGTCCGAGATTATTCGAGAATGGCCCATCCCCTAACCGAACTTTTGAAGAAGAGCAATGTTTGGGAATGGTCCAAGGAGTGTCAATCGGCCTTCTCGGCTATGAAGCAGGCTATGTCTGAAGATCCGGTACTTGCTCTCCCTGATGTGTCGAAGTCCTTTGAAGTTCATACAGATGCTTCTGACTTTGCACTAGGAGGGGTTCTAATGCAAGAAGGCCACCCGGTGGCATATGAGAGTAGGAAGCTCAACGAACCAGAACGTCGCTACACCACTCATGAGAAAGAGTTGCTCGCGGTAGTACACTGTCTCAGAATTTGGAGGCACTACCTGCTTGGTTCTAGCTTCATAGTGCGGACGGACAACACTGCAGTGAGCCACTTCTTGAGTCAATCTAAGCTCACTTCGAAACAGGCCAGGTGGCAGGAACTTTTGGCAGAATTCAACTTCATGCTCGAGTACAGGACAGGCTCAACCAACAGCGTAGCAGACGCCCTCAGTAGGAGAGCCGAATTAGATCAGGTAGCATTGATGGCCATGAATGCTATTGTTAGAGCAGATAGCTGAGTTGCCATCAACATCGGAAAGAAGATCAAGAAGGCCCTTACCAGGGATCCGGTTGCCCAACAACTACTGAAACTGATCGAGAGCGGTAAAACTCGACAGTTTTGGCAAGAAGATGGTTTGCTGATGACCAAAGGAAGACGGGTATACGTTCCCCGAGTCGATGATCTGAGACGAACATTGATTCGAGAATGTCATGACACCCTTTGGGCAGGCCATGCCGGAGGAGAAAGAACATTAGCTCTCCTTCAACAAGGTTATACTGGCCCCAAATGGGGGATGAAGTGCAAGAGTATGTGAAAACATGCCTTACTTGTCAGCAGGACAAGGTGGAGCGTAAGAAGAAGGCAGGGTTACTACAGCCGTTGCCGGTCCCAAAGAGACCGTGGGAGAGTGTGTCATTGGATTTCATCACTGGTCTGCCGAAGGTTGAAGACTTGGGCACAATTCTTGTTGTCGTTGATCGGTTTAGCAAGTATGCGAGCTTTATCGCAACACCCAAGTATTGCTCAGCCGAAGACACAGCGCAACTTTTCTTTAAGTATGTGGTGAAGTATTGGGGAATGCCTCAAGACATTGTCAGTGATCGGGACTCCCGCTTCACTGGAAACTTTTGGACTGAACTCTTTAAGTTATTCGGATCCCAACTTTCGATGAGTTCAAGTTATCATCCAGAATCAGACGGTCAGACGGAGCGGTTCAATTCCATGTTAGAAGAGTACCTCCGCCATTTTGTCAGTGCAACACAGAAAAATTGGGTCAAGCTACTGGATGTTGCCCAGCTGTGTTTCAACTCACGCAAAAGCTCTTCGACAGGGAAGAGTGCTTTTGAGATTGTAAATGGACAACAACCGTTACTACCCCACACGGTAAACGTCCCCAATGCCGGGAAATCCCCAAGGGCCATAAGCTTCAGTGAAGAATGGAGGCAGAATATAGATCTAGCTCACTCCTACCTTGAGAAAGCAGCCAGAAGAATGAAGAAACACGCTGACAAGAATAGGAGATCTCAAGAGTTTAACGTGGGCGACAAAGTTATGGTTAAGCTGCTGCAACAGGATCGCAAATTTCTAAGGGGAAGAGACTCTCGTCTTTTGCAGAAATATGAGGGACCCCTGACTATAGTGAAGAAGATAGGCAAGATGGCTTACAAAGTTGATCCGCCTCATTGGTGGAGCCGCCAGCTCCATCCCGTCTTTCACGTCAGCATGTTGAAGCCATTCTATGAAGACACAGCCGACCCCTCCAGGGGCCAAATCAAGAGACAAGGACTCAAACCCAAAGCAGCAGGAAAACGAGTTGCCGAAGCTATTTTGAATGATAGAGTGATTATAGCTTCCCGCAAACGCCATCAGGAGTACCTAGTCAAGTGGCAGGGACAAATGGATGAAGAAAACACTTGGGAACGAGCAGCAGACTTATCAGCCTACGCCGACAAGATTGAAGCCTACCACATGCAGAAGTTGACGAGGGCGTCAACAGCTCTAGTGGGGGAGAATGTCACGGGCTGCCCCTTGCACCCGCCTAGCACTGCGCCCCCGCGCCCATCCAGCTCAGCGCCCCTGCGCCCTCCCTTCCAACAGGCGCCCATGCGCCCGCACAAGTTCATCAAGTCTCGCGCCCATGCGCCCGTCAAGCACAGCGCCCGCGCGCCCAATTGCAGTGCCCGCGCACGTCAAAAGCCAACAGTGAAGATCTAAAGATCCAGGCGTGCGTTTTTGCTCAATTTTGGTGGAGACCACCGTTGTATATATTTAAGTTTCCTTGTAAAATTTCAAGTCATTTCGAGTTGTATTTCTTTAAAAAGGGGCACTATGACTCCTCGCACATAGTTACGTCTACTACTGTCACTTTAGTTTTACCTCCTAATGGTACTATATGGGAGTCATGCACACCCATACCCGAGAGTCCCTTGCTTTGTTTTAGCTTGCCGTTCTAGCTAGATTGCACACTGTGGATGCAAACAAAGCCTTTTGTAAGTTGTAATGATGCTATTGAAGTAATGAAGATATTTGTGACCGTTTTGCCCTCGTGTTGAAATTTACTCTTTGTGCACTATTTTATGCGATGTTGATGCACTGCTTGCTATAAATTGTTGAGATTGGTTGGCGGACTCTTCTTGCGAGCGGCAAGTCGAGTGCCACACACGGTTTCCTTGTGCCATCAAGGGCCACCGTGTGTCACATAGCCAAGAGCATACCAAAAAGGAAAATAGAGTAATTTTGTGCAAGTAATACTACTGTGAGATAGTACAAAGTGAAATGCAGACGGTTTAGTTTAGTTGAAGTGGATAGGAAACTCAACCGTATCAAGGCTTTCATCAACATAACGCATGATTAGCTCGAATCACGCACTAAAGGTGAGGATTTCACACACAATATGCACAATCATTACGCAAGCACGAGCGTACTAAACAAGAAGATATAGTGATTCAATTTGATCGGAACAAGCAAGATCCGAGTGATACAATGCAGAATTCAGATTCAAGTGAGATTAGGGTTAAAGACTTAGGAGAGGTGAGTGTTACCGGCAATGATTAAGTGATCGCAGGAGCTCTTGATGGACTGGAACTGGGCTAGGAAATTGGCCATCACCGATCTGCGGCGACCATAGATCGGTGGATTTTGCAAGGACAAAAAGGAAATGGGAACAAACCAAGTGTTTGTTAAAACAGTTGAGTGTACAAGTTTAGAGGGAAGTGTGTCTCGGCGGAGAGTTCCTCTTTTTTCCTCTTTAACTGCGGTTGACGCTTGTTCATTCCGTCCCGACTCGTGTTCCTCGTGGCTCGGCTCGGTACATCGCGTCTTCTGATACGTGCTAACTTAGGCAATTCACAGCCGTTTATCTATGACTGGCTAAGCGCGAGCCGGAGGGGAGCAATAGCGTGACGGATGCATTTGATCGACAAAAATTGAGCGCAAAGCCGACTCAGACTCGCTCATCTTCACTTTTTTAAAGTTAGAACTGAGTCGATTAGTAAAATGAAAAATAAAAAGTTTAAATATTTTTTGAAGCTTTTAAACTTATCAAGCTCGGCATCATAAATTATATTGTTGGGCTTGGACACATTTGAGATTACATATGCCCCTTATTGCTGCAATAATTGAAGGTAATTTTTTCTTGTTAGTTCAAAATAATTAACACTGTTAATTATATATTTCTCAATATCCAGTCCATTATACAATTTCCTAGACAAAAGGGCTAAGTGCAAGCGGACAACAAAAGTCAATTTTCATCCAATATGTACGTACGTGATTTTATCTCATTCTCCTACATAAGCAATAAAGTAGGTTATTGGTGTCATTGAATCGATGAGTCTAATTTCCCCTTCTCACGTTTAACAAACTAACCTGACTAGTGACTAATTGGTTCGGGAAGACAGGCTCGTTCCTTTAACTGTGTTAAACAAGTCAAGCTTGAGAAAAATTTATAAATTTATAAATTGAGCTTAATCAACCCATAAACTTGCTTTTTTGTAACATAGGAAAGACCTACCCAAGGTGAGGTGGACGTTGATGAAGGGAAGAGTCAGGCATCTCCCTCATCCATAGCGGGGAGGTTCTCATGCATTAACCCGTTCTACACTTTTTGCACACTCTCACCCACCCCCACCCCACAATTTGACCAACATCGACACAAATAACTATTATTTTCCTTTTGTTAAGGTTGATGTTTTTTGCGTGTGGCATGGCATGCTTTGTGAAGTAGGATAGTATCCAACGAGCTCTCTTTTACGATATGACCGATAGGTCACCGCCTTCTTGTCTATGAGTCGTAGTCGAGATCGTGATCCACTCAAGTCGACCTAATCAAATCAACGTTTATAAAATCGGGCATGCAATATGACCTTCAAAATTCTTCGAAAAAGGTTTATAGGTGTTAAAGAGCTTTCAAGGTGATAAGAACGTCCTTAGTGTGAATGGAGATGTAGATATCGATGTGGACAGTGGGCGAGAAAATTGGTTAAAATAAATCGTAAAAGGGTATAACGAAAGGGGATGAGGAAGTCATCCATTGAAGAGGTGAGTTGGGCATCTCTCACCCTTGGGGTGGGGACTACCCTTCTTGCTTAGCTGGCTTTGGACACTGCTTTCAACTTTGAATTGAGTCGACTTCTTGGCTTTGACCAAGTTGGCTTCTTTGTGACCCGAGGATGAATATTGGTCCAATTTGTTGCCATGCATTTTTAACTGCTAACAACAATTGCTAACCTTGATTATAATACTTTACATGCTGAATATTTTCAGATTATGTTCTCTAGAAGCAAAAGAAGTGAATTCCTTGAATTTTTTGCAAGTAACTCTATGTTAGAAGTGATTCTTAATCATCGCGATTCAAAGTCCAACTAGTACTTTCTCTCCACAGGAACCCGAACTCAAAACCCGTTCTCTGTGTTCACTTTCTCTCTACAAGAACCTAAAAGGCTGGTTGGATTGGATTTGGCTTTGGTGGTTGAAAATCATATACACATATTAAATGTATATGCAATATGATTGGTAATATTGATATTTTAAAAATGTGTATTCACCTTCGCCTGTCTAGTTCGTCCTCCTTCATTATCGCTGGTTTCTTCCGACGTGTGGTGGCGTGGTAGTGTATATTTTCCTTAGTGTGTGTTTTCTTTCTTTACTTCTCTCTTTGTTCATAATGTGTTTTAATGGATGCTAGATTTGAGGCTTCGGTTGTGGACTGTTCATGGGGTGTCATGTCTATTAATCGACTGTGGGGTCGAAGCATTTGGTGTGTGGTTGTATGGGTTACTAAGTGTGGTTTTGGTAGGCTGAATAGCTGCCGACGTGAGTGAGGTAGGTTTGGTGGGATCTCTGTCTGGGTTGACGGACATGGTGGTACCATTGGGTTAGTGAAATTAAGAGCTTATGTTCAGATGGGATTTAATCTCTTATAAGGTTGTTTCCCCTTTATCATTAGTTAACCCTCATCCCCTCCTTTTTATAGAGAGGCTAGTTGGATTGGATTTGACTTTGGTGGTTGTCACTGCATTGGTGGAAGGTGTTGAACGCCTCTGCTTGTTAAAGCAACTGGGCTGGTATAGTACCGTCGGGAGGTGTGGTATTGTAACGTCCTCGAAATTCGAACCTCTGTCGCCCCGAACTCCCAGGTTGTTAACTTACCAGATCACATCAAACCTGTCAAACGTGTTCACTAACACATATTCCAAACCATCTAATTCAGCATCAACTCAGATTTTTCAAAATACTGGATCAAAATTGCTTAGCTTAAACTATTACAGCTTAGGTTCTTCGCAATTCAAAATTTCTAAGATCAAATAACAGTACCGACCCACGCAGGAGTCTTACTATACTATAGTGATGGGCTCAGTCTCTAATCCATTCCCGAATAATCTACTACTGATCATCACCAGCAGAAGGTAGTCAAACGAAGGGTGAGCTTTTAAGAGCTCAGTAAGGTCGTATAAGGACCAACAAAATGATTATAAGACGATTCTGAGAATTCAACTGACAAAGATTTTTAGAATAATTCAAACGGTCACAACTCAATGATTTTCAAGTACGATAAAAAATTCATAAGAAATAAGATACCAAAATTGCCAATTACAATCACGACAGGTTCCAAAATAATCAATAACATATCATTTCCAGAGTTATCATTTCCAAAATACAATGAAGATTTTTTTTCCAAAGGGTTTCAACAGAAACACAAATCATTTAGATAATAATTTTCAGACATTTCCGCAACAATCACGGCAGTATACAGAGCAGATAAAATCAAAAATCAACGTTGATCCTGGGTGATTGCAATGTCATTCCAGCAAAGCACAGAAGTGTACACGTGCATGATGTACCAGAATAATTCCTAATCCACTTGGGTACTAGCCTGCATTCCATGCAGGATTCAGACCAGCCTTATAACGCCTGCCTCAGACCAGAACAGATAACCCAGGTCAATACAGAATAATCAACAATATCAATGAGAATTAATATAAGCTCAATCACCGAAATCAATTCAGATTCCAATAATAATAATCATACTGCACTAGTCAGCATTCGAAATTATTAGAAGAAAAATCATAGATAAACAACAAAAACGATTATGAATAATTATCAAGTTTTAAACAATCCGGAAGAACGGATATAGACAATTGTCAAATCTGTTCAGCACACAATAACAGACGAGCATCACAAGATTTCCAAATAATCGATCCAGGTTCAATATTAGGGTTTTCTGGGCAAGAACATGCTGATATTAATGCATACTTCGGAGTTCGACATTAGTCATAAGTAATTCAAATGAGTACTTACAAGTACGAGTTATCAAATAAGGGTTAGGACAAAAGTCCTTACTCAGGGTTCAGATAGAATCCCTTACCTGGATCCGCAGCTAAATTATCCTAATCGGAAGGTCTTTAGCTTTAACTTAAACAGAATAATTAAATCGTCAGAATACAGCTTATAGTACATTATTATAACTTAATACGGACTCACACACATGCTCCCAAAACGAACCTCTCTCACCACGTATGTAACATTACCAAAATGCCCCTCTTGGACTTAAATCACCCAAACGGTCTTCTCGTGCGTAGAATCCCCCAACTAAACTTATTGCATTTAAATTTATGCAAAAATACCTTCCTTAGATCAAATTACCAAAATACCCTTTTAGTGGCAAATTACCAAAATACCCCTCGTTACACTTAAATTACCAAAATAATCTTTTTGTAAGCCAAATCACTAAAATATCCTTACTGTATATAAATTTACTCAAAAATACCCTTTATGGATAAAATTACCAAAATACCCCCATCAGGGTGGTAAATTACCAAAATACCCTTGGGGGTTTCCAACACCGAAAAAATATCTTAAAACGCTATTTTAAACATCCTCGTGTCGTTTCTAAACTAAAAAAATACTTTAAAAAATTTTCGCTCAAAAATCTCAAACTGGTGTCTCAACCGAGCACTAAAAGGCCAGTTTCGTGAAAAAATACCTATCAACCTCAAAATCACATGAAATCTTAGATAATGAATCATATCAATAAAACAGAGTTTTTCTAAAAAAATTAGATTAAAATAACTTGGTTTGGTACTCAAAATAATTTGGTAAATTTCTTTAATCGGTACCCAAAATTAACGCCCTTCGCGGACACAAAAAATTGTCGAAAAATTCCAGAGCAAAAGTCTCGTAAAAATATCTGGTGTTACTATGTTGAACTTTGCCAAATTTTGGTCCAAACTATTTATAAAAATTCATTAAAAACTGTCCAAATAGTTTTCCACCTTTAGTGACGATTACGGTCACTATTTAGATTACCCACACACACTATTACACCTTGACCCACATGGACTTATCTTCTTCCTCTCCACCGCACACACATAAAACACACAGTTGACTGCACACCTCAGCTGGTACCTAAACTCACGCCCCAAAACACTAATACACACCAACCCACCTAATACATGCGAATAACACAAAATCACACATAATTCCTCACATATATACACACCCCGAACCCATCACACACACGACACAGCCCTGTAGCACCACCAAAACACTCACACACTTATAAATTAAGCCATAACTCACCCACCACACACACTCATGCCCACTACTACACCCACAGCATACTGAAAAAACCTTCACTGTCATCCACCCGAGATATACACCATCAACACACATCTGCACACACAATGATCTACATCACACACGCGATTCAGACGCACGCACACACGCTACACCGTGAACTCACACACACACACACACATACTAATTCATATGCCAAATAGGGAAGGACAATTACCCCCCCCCCCCCCGCGAAATCCTTCAATTGTTTTCCTTCCACTTTGTCTGATTTCTGCCTGAGTTTTCTTCTTCCCCGTCTATTTTGTTCTTCTTTCTTTCCCGAAAGGGAAAGGTTTCCTCTTTGGTTTGTTTGTTTTTTTTATTTGTTTTTTCTTTTATTCCAAATTCATTTGCATGGTCGCCAACCAGATGGCTGCTAAACCTAATCTGACTCCCAAAATTTTGACACCTAATACATTACTTCCAAAAATTGCATAAAAGCCCCAAAATGTCCCTTAAACATACATTGTCACTCATTTTATTACTTTTCATCACAGAGATATTCATTTACAGTTATGCCCCCACAGTTTTACACAAATTATGAAGATGCCCCCATAATTTCAAAAATTATATTTTTATCCCAAAAATCTTTTTAAGCTTCGATACCCTACATACACTCGAGCATTGCCCAAAATTATTGCCCGTTTGTGTTTTCAGAGCTTGGATAGCTATTTTAACCAGCTCTCGAAGTTCGGGATATTACAGGTACATTTCGTGGGGGTCACAGTTTGAAGTGAGTCAGTTGGACAATGATGTTCCACGTAGGGTAAGAGTGGTATGTTAAACGGTTGGAGAAGGGCGCTTTTCGCATCGCCATTGATGGCGGTGACACGGGGTGATGCGCATGGGCAGGGTCTTTGATGGGCATGTGTTAGGATCACAAGAAGATGTTGACATGTGGTGCTGGGTTGTTTGACAGGTGGCAGGCTTATCCTGTTAGTTTGTTCCTGATCCAACTCCGAAAACAAAAATAAACAAGAAAAAAAGGTTAACTATATTCAGGTCTCTGAGATTATGGTGAAATTACAGAATGTCCATTGGTCTGGACAAATAGCAGTGATGTTTATTGACAAATTAGAATCATGAAATACATGATATTATACATTTGAAGGTATATTCTCTCTCTTTTCTTTTATTCTCTTATTTTATCTTATCTTTCTTCTCAAATCACTACCATACCTTCAATACTGGTAACCCCCACCATACCCACACACCACAGGACAACCACCATCAACGTACCACCATTGTCACCCACTTACCCTGTACCACCCCCGCACCCCCCCCCCCCCCCAAAAAAAAAATCACTGCTGACCCCTAGTGAACACATCAACAATCTCATGCAACACACTTCCAAACTTAAGGTTATAGCTGGAGAGAGCAAGTAATCAATCGATAAACTTTTCATGGATTGAGTTTCATATGCATATATTCGGTAAAGATATAAGATCTCCTGAAATTAGTTAAGAAAATGATTTCTGCAACTAATTTGAAGAATATGGTTTGAAAATAGAGAAAGAAAAAATTAGGGTTTGAAAATCATATACATGTATAAAATGTATATGCAGTATCATGGGTAATATTGGTATTATAAAAACATGTATTCATGGCATCAGTACAAAAATATAATTTTTTAACTGGTTAATAACTGATGGAAGCGACTGATAAAAATTTCACGTTCTATTACATCTCCAAACTTCGTGTTCTTGACCATAAGTTCACAACAACCAATATAAAAAATTCTTTAAGTTTTATTTTTTTCACAAAATTGATGGGTTGTTTGATAGCAGTTTTGTATAATTAGTTTTTACTTTTATTTTTCTTTTCTAAATTTTATCTCTTCTCCTTTATTTCATGTTTCAATACTTGAAAGCTTATTTCTGAGCTTTTATGTTCAACAATCAGAAGTTTCCCCACCACGACTAACACATCTCCTCTTCCACCATCCAACTACTGCTACAACATTAACACACTACCTTGCGAGTTAGGGCTTCATTGGGTTAGATGGGGTGAATGAGTTTGAATGGCTTAGAATTTACTTATGCAGATCGATGATAATAGGGCTAATCGATGGATGAAATCTTATAGTGTTGTTTCTTGTATGGATAATGGCGGCCAGTATGATGGTGAATTTGAATTTAAAGGAGTGGTTGTGCCGTGGTGGTGATTTGTTTTAGAGGTTTTGGTGTTCGACGATGTTGGTTAGTGGTGGTGATGGTGGTTATAGTTATCAATGCAATGGTGGTTGGCGGTGTTCATGGGTTTGGTATTCGTGCGTGTTGGTCACTGCTGGTGGCAGTGGCGACAGTCAATGTGTATGGTGTTTAGCAATGTTGGTAGTTTTGTGGTCTTGGGTGATAGGTATCGGTGATAAAGATTGAAAGGAATAAGAAACATAAAATACTTCCAACAAAAGTTGAAAGTTGGATTAAAAAAATAAAAACTGAAACGTGGATATTGTTTCCTCTTTGGCTAAAAAAATAAAACTCTCTGCTAGACACGGATATTTTTTTCAGTTTTCAAAACTGAACAAAAAACAATTGTTCAATTTTGTCTAATAAAACTACCCTTCTCAGCATATCAATGGTGTTTGCTTTATACTGTTTAAATTTTTGTGTACTTTCCTATATAAACTAATTTTCTACTGTAATGACTACTAAATGAGATGTAATCAATACACGTGTACCTCTATCTTTTTTGGCTATTTATCGGCTTGGTGTAACTTGAGCTTTGCATTTTTTCTAATGCATATATTTTAATTATTATGATCAAAAGGAAAGAAGTAACCTTAATGCCTTTTTGTTTCTTGTAAACGATTTTACTGCTAAATTGAAAACAAACATAAAAATTCCCTTATTTTAATGATAAAGTTCCATAAAAGGCAAGAACCCCTTGCAATCCGGGGTGGCGTACCAAGTCCCAGAACCATACGGATAAAAGCAAGTAGAAAGTACCCAAACAGATAGGATTTTGGACGTCCGAGGCGCGCCAAAAAGGTCACAGCAACTACCAACTTCCGTCCATGGCGGTTCCTTTATCCTCCTCTCTCGTCCATCACAAGCTGGCTCTCAAGGCCTCTAACAACCCCTTTGCCCCAAAGCAAGTTTTTATCTCAACCCCTTCTCTTTTACCATTCAACCGGTTTCGCAAGCGAGGCCCTGCAAGCTCAGTCCTCCCCAGACTTAGCCGCATTCTCTCTAGAACCAAACCCCCAACGGTTAGTCCAACTCTACTCAACTTTCTAGTTTCGCCCTTGAATGGTTTCAGGTTTACACCTCACTGTACATTTTCTTTCCAATTTAGTTGGATCATTTTCCTCCTGTTTTAGAGGGTTGGATCCCTCTCTATGAGGTAGGAGGGCTGTAGCACAAAATGTAAGTTTAAGTTGTTGCCCCTTGAGTTCAATTCACTTTTTGGAAGTTCAATTGCTATCCCAGAAAGCCGTAGAAAGTCAAAGGTGCAAAAATTATGAAATGGAATGAGTATTATAATTATCGCTGTTATCGGATTTTCTAGATTTTATTTTTGGTCATTTCGCACCCAATATGTAAAGTTTGATTATCAACTCTAGACTTGGCTATTGCCTGTTGGACGCTGGTGGGAATGTATTGGGTGCTTTCACTTATCACATTAAAGCCTTGTCCAAGGTCGAGTGATCAGCCACATGCCCACATGTAACTTGTCTTGGCATGCTGCAACAAAGCTAATCTTTTTGTGTTTACTTGTCAATTTATGGGACGCCTGTTGATCTACACTGTTTGTTTACGACCATTGGAACCGGTGTTCATTGAATTTGTGCTACTTGTACATTGTGCTAAATGTGCGCAGTTCTAATTCTATTTTTGATGCACATCCATCTCGTCTCCACATTTCAGCCACACTGCTCCTCCCTGAAGCCTCGCACTAAAGATCTTGCAGTCCATTTTGGAGCAGTAACTTAGCTGCTGGAACCTTGTCTAGGCCCTCGAATCTCTCTAAATTCTCAGTTTTCTCCTCTGAAGTAGGAACTTCTAGGGAGTGCACTTCAAATTCAAAGAGGAGTGCAAGTTGAACTTGGGATTGTTCCTTCTTTTTTCCAGCTTTAGAGAAGATAAGTCAAATACTAAACATACTGGAATTCTTGACGATCTATAGTACTTGATCATCTAGATAGTCAAGCCATTCCGCAGAGCCTTAGACTCTTCTTGGTGCTTGCTCCTCCCTCCTCCCCATCCCCGTACCTGCTTCTTGCAACCAAGAGCTATATACCTGTGGTATGCCTGACGCAGGGATAATCCAAATTAGATGAGGAGAGCGATTGACGTTGCTCACTGCTGGCTGATATGACTAAACTTCCAACAACCATATGCTTATGTGTGTGGCTGGTGTTTTAACGCAAATGGATGAGATTATGTTGCTCTTCCTGAAGTTTTTTCCAACTTCTGAAATTGTTATTTAGTCATGCAGGATTTCAGAAATCAGCAAAATATTTTCACCAACATATGTGCTTCAACTCTGGAACATGGAATGAAGAGATTTGAGTCTGCGGTCTCTGTGCTGATTATTTTTGTCCAACTGACGTCTCCAATTCCTTTGTCTGGCTGGGATTCGTGGTCCATCTTTCCTGCTAAAGCGGTGCTTTATTCTCCAGACACAAAAGTTCCTAGAACTGGGGAACTAGCTTTGAGAAAGGCGATCCCCGCAAATCCAAACATGAAAGTTATACAGGTTATTATAGTGATTAATACTTCCACATCTAGAAAGAAACTATTGTCAAGGATTTTTTTTGCCTTTTCTTATAGGATTCTTTGGAGGATCTTTCATACTTGCTGAGAATTCCGCAGAGGAAGCCATATGGAACAATGGAAGGAAATGTGAAAAAAGCCCTTAAGGTAATTCTACTGTGTTCAATCTAAATGAGCTAGGAATTTGGGGTACATATTAACATCCAAATTTTTTTCAAGTTGTATCATTTGTTTTATTGTGAGGATTTCTTTCAGTGGTCACAGAATACATTTGTTCACAATATCATTTGTTTAGGATCCAAAGTTCTTGTCAAGTTCATAAAAGTTTACCAGGTAATTTATCTGTTCCCTTTACTCTTTTTACTGACTTTCAGATTGCAATAGATGACAAGGAGTCCATTTTGGCTAGCTTACCGGCTGATACAAGAGAAAAGGGTTATGCACTGTATTCTTCTCTAATAGATGAGAAGGTACCTAAGGAAGACGATTTATTTCATCCACTTATTTCTTTGACTCGCATAACTCCATCAAGTATCAAACTGCATTTTCTACTCATATACATGGTTTATTGGGATTATAAGAATTGGGTTTAAAAATTCACAAACACGGTAAAATGCCATTTGAAAAGCATATGTACATTTTCAGCCATTGATTTGTTTCCTTCAAACATGTTAAATAGAGGAAGCACAGCAAAAGGGGCCATATATATTTACTTATATTAGCAATCAAGGGGCTGCGATGCTTTTAACCTTTTTCGCAAAACTTGCTCTTTCAGAGTTTGTATGGTTACACAGATCTTATAAGCTAGCTTTTTCGAGTCCAATACCAAGAGACATGATTAAGTCAGGAGTTCCTAGTAGTGCAAAAGGTTAGAGAATGATGACCATATTATGTTGGTTGTTCAGGGTGGATTGCAAACGCTTCTTGGATATATAAAGGATAAGGATCCGGACAAAGTATCAGTAGGTCTTGCGTCTTCACTTGATACTGTTGCCCAGTTGGAGCTGTTACAGGTATTGATTAGCCAAAATTACTAGTTTGCTACAATACATTTATTTTGTACGACAAATGAATGTCGCGGAACCCTGTTTCAACACTGTAGCTCACATTAATATCACGGTAGTCATTCAAAGTAGCAAACTTTTTCTCCCTGTGAGAATACATTTTTTTCTTGCCTTGCTAAGATGTATGAGTTACAAGGACTTTGTCTGAGTTAATGCCATGGATACTATCTTCAACAGGCTCCAGGGTTATCATTTTTGTTGCCTGCACAATACGCCAAATATCCAAGGTAAGGACTCTATAGAGTTTAATATAGGTTCCAACTACCTGTATCTCTCCCTTTTATTGTTTTTTTTTGTTATTAACTACCGTGGAACATTCAAGTATTTGGCAAATCATGTGATTATGTATGCTAACCTGTTCCGATACAGGACATTAATGTTTTACTGACATCGTAGGCTCACAGGGAGAGGAATTGTCAAATTTGTCATTGAGAAAGGAGACGGCTCAACATTTTCGCCAGAAGCTGGTGGTGAACAAAGAAAGACTGCTACAGTTCAGGTTTGCTGAATATATCTTGTTTCCATTGAGACTTCATGTCAGTCTGTTACTGGCATATGTTTTCATTGTCATGTGACAAGTGCTATGAGGTTTGGTAAAGTCGAGTTCTGCCAAATTATATGCTCCATTTTGAAGTGGGGCCCAGGGTCGAAAAGCAAAATAGCCTCTCGCGCAGTGGCATTAAGGCTGTGCTAATCTGATCTTTCCCTGGCGCTGCAGTAACGAGATCCCCATATGTATGAAGCTGCCTTTTTATAATCAATGAAGAAAATTACTCTTTTCACATTTGCATATATTGAGCATGCCAGAACCTTCAGTCCCTGTTTCTTATCATAGGTGTATCCTTTCTTAGAAAAAAGTGAAGCTACTGAATACTTTTTGTTGCAAAAGAGCATTTATTGGAGGCTACGGAGTCATGTGGGATAGGAGAAGTAGATTTGCCTTTTGGTCCCAAATAGTCTAGTCAGCAGACCTTCTAACATGTATTTTATTTTCTCTGAGTTTGTCTGAGGTTGATCAGCTAGTTTTCATCATAGCCTCTTGAAGCTAATGGTGGCAAGCAGTTGCCAAAGCTCTGTGCATTTTTAAATGCTACAAGATATGCAGGACACTGCAATTTGCTTAGGGTCGTTACCAAGATGTTTGCATACGTGAATTTATCTTTTATTTTCCTTTTGAAGTATCTGTCGCAGTGCATATGTCGAATTTATTTTAAATTTCCTTTTAAAGTATCTGTGGTAGTGCCAAAGCAGATTTATTGTCCCTTTTAGTAAAATTGCTTTGGCGATCTCTGTTGCAAGACTTTGATTATGACCCTTCCTTATTTCCCACTCTTATGGATTATGTTTGACTCAGTCATACAACGGAAGAATTCATCTTGGAAATTATCTGTAGACTGCCCTCTAATCACAAACACAGTTTCTATTAGTTCTAAAAGTTTATACCACAAGTATTGGTGTAAAATCAGGGCCAAATTATGATGTACTTCTTTATCCTTTTTGATTGAGATGGTAACTGATCTACAATCTGGGATCCAGAAAAATTTCTCGTGCCACAGGAATTGTAACTGAAATTTGGTGTTTCTCAATTTGTTACCTACTTCTTATGGTTTATTTGGTATGGAGATCCAGTCTAGTATTGATAATGACATACAAAGGTACTTTGGATGAATGCATACTTTATCCTACTTCTATGGTAACTATAATCTGATATTGAACATGTACAGGTTGTTGTAGATGGCTATTCAGCACCATTGACGGCTGGGAATTTCGCAAAACTGGTAAGGTAGTAACATCTCACTACATCCTTGTCAAGAGCATGTCTATTTTTACGGCATTGTATCGTTCAATTGTTTGTCAAATTGTATAAAACACCGTTTAGAAAACTATGAACCTTTAAAATTTTATCGACCTACGACTGTTGGAGGAGTTACCGCAAATATCTTGCTATACTCATTGAACTTGATAAAGACTCGCCGTACTCTTTTTGTCGAGTTGTGAAAGGTGTACCATTCCTCAGATCCTTTTCTTTTTAAAATAACTGCATTACGGCATTCATAGTTTGACAAAAATTTAATCAACTATGGTCTAGGTGGTTGATGGGGCATATGATGGGGTGATGCTCAACACTACTGACCAAGCAATTCTTTCAGACAAAGGGCGTGAAAAGAACAGTGGTTATAGTGTCCCTTTAGAGATAATGCCATCTGGACAATTTGAACCGCTGTATAAAACACCTTTAAGCGTGCAGGTTTGTTCAGTTTAGTTCCTGTTATAGAGTTATAAAACGCTATCAGTCTCTCCAGTGAGTAATGTTTCACACTTTCCTTATGGAAGGATGGGGAGCTGCCTGTGCTTCCACTCTCTGTTTATGGTGCAGTTGTTATGGCGCACAGCGACGTATCTGAGGAGTACTCATCGCCATACCAGTTTTTCTTCTATCTCTATGACAAGAGTTATGTGAGTAGCATCAGACTTGCTTCTCTTCCTGATATATGCATATACCAAAATATGTACAACCTAAATTCTGATACCACTCATAATTGGTCGGTCATTAGCCAATTTATATCTTAAAAGGACCATTCACATGCTTATTGACATAAGTAGATGTTCTAATTGAATTGTGTGGTATGGTATGCATATTTAACAGGCTGGCTTAGGAGGGTTGTCCTTTGATGAGGGTCAATTTTCTGTCTTCGGGTATGTCCTCAAGCTTTCTACAGTATTTTCTTGTGTGAATCATCATTTCATTTTTCTTCCATCCAGTTAAGCGTACCCCCTCACCCCCCATCGTATCCCCAAACACGCACAAAAACAAAGACAAAGGAAGAGTTTCTGACATTGTGGTTCTGATTTATAGATATACAATTGCTGGGAGAGAAATTCTTCCTCAGATTAAAAGCGGTGATATTATTCAATCTGCAAGGCTAGTCGAAGGTCAAGATCACCTCATATTGCCAGATGAGAGTTAATTCGCTACCCTCTCAGACAGCTAATTCTTTGAGTTTGCTATTACTTTCAACTGGCATCATCTTGTTATTCGACAGGTGCACCAGCTGATTTTTGCTCACTAAACCCCATAATGAAAACCAAACTACAGTACTATTCATCTGTTTGTGACGTTGTTTTGTAATTCATTGCTGTGGAAATGACATCCGGAATCAAATTATAATGAAAAAGGAATTGTTGTAGCATGTATGCCTTAAGAAATTCTTGAAGTGTACTGTTTTTCTTCCTCCACCCCCGGACTTTTTTCTTTTTGCCTTCTTTGTGTGCGTGTGAAGTTTGGCAAGAATTCAGAAAAGGTACAAAGAGAAACATACATGCCCACTCATATAAGGATCCTTTTTCTCTTGTAGCTAACATGACTTTTGACGATATTTTTTTTAATTACAACTGAGGTGCTGTACATCAATTTGGTTATTTAAGTTGGCAATCGATTGCAATAAGAGTATACTTTTGGAAGATTTTCTTCTTTGTTCTTGGATATGCCCAAATGAGTACAAATTTCCTTGTAGATAAACTAACATAGCTCCCACATTTGGATATGTGGATGAAATCTCGAGTATGATGCAGTGTAACGAACGGTTGTGATTTAATGAGACGGAGAAATTTTTTTAGACAATAAGGGATCAAAGAATTATTATTCTCTCTTTTTATTCTATGGGTGGACCACATAATATTTATTTCAATGGCATTCGAGTTTTTGTAGACATGACAACAAAGTTACTGATGCTGCAAATTGGGCGGCTGGAGGGGTCCAAGAGCCGGACCATGTCCGGTCTATTCTCAAAATTCATGCTCATATAAAGCTCAGTCCATGTACGGGCCAAATAATATCTATCTATATCCAGTCCATGTAATTTTTGGTGGCACGGGTTGTCCAAGAGTTGTTCGTTGTTACAAATCAGATTTTCTGTACTTAATTTTTAAGCAAATTAATTACCATCCGAATCTACTAATCAGGCATTAGTTATTGTTTACTTACTTTCAACCATATCAATTACCATCTAAGTATACTTATATAGGTATTATAATGAAGAACAGTATATTGAAATCTCAAAATGGATTTGAATATAAGCATGTAAAACAAAGTTCTAGGACATATATAATAGGAAAAAGAAAAAGATTGGAGTTTTGTGATGATATGAAGAAGTCTAATTTTATAACAAGATGCAAAGCACAAAAAAGAAATCATCAAAGGTTTCCAAACCTACATGATTAGAAGATTTTAAAGACAGAAGGAAAAAAAACGCATATCATGTATACATAAAAACATATATACGACTTATATTATGTAAAATCTGGACAAGCGAGGTTCTCACAGGTTATGTGAATATGTAAAAACATTTGTCCATGTCTATCTTATATTTTTTTATGAACTCAAAATTTTGTACGCGCATTCACCATGATCTATAAAAAAGTAAGTCTATGTTCATACTTCTACAGGTTATCCAGCATAAGTTGTACTCCTAAAAGTTACTGCAGCACAAAAATGAAAATGTCAGGAAAAAAGTTAAAATTCTATTCCAGTAGTTGCTAAGATGGAGAACGACCTTGTTGATACTCATGTTTATTGTTGATGACACTTCATTTGCAACAAATTTTTGGACCATGCCCAAATACATTTATAACTGCACTAAAAGTGTCATTGAATAAAAAAGAGTGCCACAAGTAACTCTTTCAAACAATCAGTCAAAATATTATGGTCGCATCAAGGCATCAATTTACTCCCTCTTTCCTTTGACAAAAATCAATTTTTTTTATGTTCTTATTGAAAAAGAGAAGTCATTTCTTAGGATAAAACTATAAAAAGTTAATATTTGATATTCATCTCAATAATATTCAAATAATAATAAACCACAAATAATGCTGTTAATGAAATTAGAAAACAATGTTTGTCTAGAAGATTTTGAAGGTTACTCGTAAAACTAATAAGTAAACCGTATGCATATTTAAGGACGTCAAAATTTTGGTAACGATGAAATAACTAACGAGTTATGACAAATACAATGTTCAACAAATCATTCTGCGTCGATTAATTTATATCTGTACTACCTATAAAAGTATGAATGTTGTAAATCATTTCTGGACTATTATGTTCTTCGTTAATTACGTTAATAACAATCATACCCTCCATTTATGACTTTCTTTTTAAATTTGGTTAAAATTAAATAAATATTGGATAATGAACATGTTCTAAACATTGGGAAACAAAAAGTCTCATGACAAAGAAAAACAAAAAAAGAAATTCCTTTATTATTCTTTTTCTAATTTGGTTGAAATAAAATAAACATTGGATAATGAATATTTTCCAAATATTGAGTAATGAGAACTGTGATATATTTTCTTTTTCTTGCATTTTTTGGTTAATAAACAATTAAATAATTGTAAATCTGAAAACAAAAACAAAATAAAGAAACTGAAATTTGTGAAAAATCAGTTAAGAAACAAAAAATTGTTGAAAAAACAAAAAAAAAGAAAAATAAGGTAAATATGCATCAAAATGAAAAAAATAACACTTAAATATGGCGCAAATTAACAACAGCTTTATACAGAAATTGTATTGCTCTTTAATGCGATATTACTAACTATTGAGAATAAAGAAATATCATGGTACTAAGCATGCAAAAGATGCTGCAAGAAAGTTACAATCACAGAAAAATGACGGGCTTGTAAGGATGAGAGATGTGAACTTCCAATATTTTATGAATCAAGGTAAATTAGAAAAATTAAGAATATTTGTTTGTTTTAACAGAAATATTACTGATTCAATGATATCGATAAAAGTAGGTACATGCTGAAGTTGATTGTAATTTGAGACATTTAACAGGTATTCATAACATTGTTTGACGCAAGCAAAAATTTATTCGATGTCCAGTCTCAAAATTGATACAATCAAAGAACGTACACAAATTTAACTATATGCCTTGTAAAAATTTAGGTAAGAACGACATCTAATACTAAAAATTACAAGCAGAATGGAAAGAACATTGAGAAAATGGAAGGGAAAGAATTCAACTTTATCATTATGATTGACAAAAAGGCTGAAAATGACAGAATCCGAGCAAGGTGATAGCACATGAAATTTAATAATACTATCCAACACAAGAAAATGATGAAAACCATCCAATGACAACTAAAGATCCGGTGCGCAAAAAAGAAGATCACTTTAATGAAGGTTAAGATGATATTATATAATAAAAGTAAAACTACATTTTTTCATTGTACATGCTAAAAGCTAAAAGTATACTGTCTGCATCATGAGTGACTCTCAAAACACAAGATTAACCATTGGTTTGGTAAATATACTGCTTTAGCCATTGGTCTGCATACTGCATCTTTATGAGCTCTCAAAAATAATTTCCTACATATTAAGGTTCTAACTGAATCTTGTTTTCTCCTCAATCAAATGAAAGGTTCTGAAGATATTTTAAATATAGTGACACTCGTCATATATGACTTTTGCTATAGTGTAACAGACTATCATCACTTTAGTATTGACAGGGCGGCTCCTTACCTTTTGACTGAAGCACGGCTTTTAGCATCTTTTGCATGTCAGGCCGTATAGATATCTACAAAGACTGGGTTGATGACAAAGTGAAGATATAGGCCTGATTTATAGTGATGCTGTTTTCGTAGACTTTTGTAGGATGCCTTTAGGGTTTGGCAAATGTAGCCATACTTGTGTTTTATTTGAACTCTCGGGTTTCGTTTGGTTGTAATGGCCCTAAGGCCGAAGGTTATCTTCTTTAGAATGCAATTCCTTATTAAAAAAAACACAATTATTGATTTTATGCACATTCACTGCATCTTATTATTGAAATCAGAAACGCACATTATTCATAACGTTCCTATATATTGTTTTATGTATAATTGATTTATATGCACATGCATAACAATTACTTATACTATGAGTGTTAGTTTATGGTTTAGACATATATAATATTTCAGAAAGCTTCTCATTAATTGTTCGCTAAAAATTCCCTTTCCCTCTTTTGGTGTTTAAAGAGAAAATGAACTGACCTCCTCCCTGAATGCCGCAATCAACAGACAATAGTTCTCTCTTTGTAAACTTTTTTATTTAAACCAAAAAAAGAAAAAGAAAAAATTGTCTTTCTAAGGCTTTGAGTTCTTTTTTCTTTTTATTATTCAATGGAATTCTTTTTCTTTAAAAATAAAAAAAAATATTTTTTTTTGTTTCTCATGATGAATAGGAAAAAAAATAATCTAGAAAGCTCATAGAATCAAACCAAACTACAATAAAATGATGAAAATTATAAATCTTAACTGTATATCATAAACTAATCTAACAGATTATAAAAACAACGACGTAGATTGATTCTTTTACTTTCTTCATTTACTTTTCTTTTTAACAGTAACATCAAACGTTTCTTCAATCTAGAAGCCTGCAAAGAAAATTTCCAAACATTGATCACAATTTCAAACATCAAATATACATTTCTTTCAGAACAAGTCACAAAAGAAATTAGAACATAATTGAATTATATTTTTTATCCAAAAAAATTAATAATATCATCTCAAAATTACTCTCCACACATCTACGTGCAACGCACGTGCTACACATTAGTGTATGAAACAAACAAAAAGGAGTTACTAGAACTTGATATTGCAACATTATAAACTACTAAGTCATAAATTTGATTCTCATAAGAAATGGACTCGGCAAAAATTGATTCGTAGCCGAACCGGTAGACACTTACCCAGCCGGACCGTTATTAGCGGGTTAAAGACGGGTCAGGTCCGGGTGCGAGTGTTCGCGGGTTTATCCCACTTTACTCTGGGATTTTCAATTTTCCTCAGTAGCCCTAATTCGCGATCTCAACTCGATACACCGAAGAGGGCGAAGAAGATCTGAAGAAGAATGGAGGACTGAATTCGCGGCCTTTCTCCACCGTCAATTTTGGGGTTACCGTCTCCCGACTTATTTAGGGGATGTGAGTCCCTCATCTTTCTCTCTCTATCCGATATTTGATTTGGAATTGGTATACGTAGATTTTTGAGTTTAAGTAGTCAGAATTTATATCCATCCTTCCTGCTCCGTGCGTGTGTGGTTCTTTTCTCTGTGTTAATGTGCATTACGTGCTCGTATTGCCAGATCAAGTACAATTCTCTTTTAGCTATTTTTGGCTGTCAGTTGAGATCCATTGCGGAAATTAGGAAAAGAAGAAAAAGCTAAAAGTTGCAACATTCTTTTTTAGTCTAATCATTAGATAACTATCGTGGTTCGTCATGGTCCCGCTAATTGACTGCCTAATGTTCGGTTTAACCATTCTCTCAAACTTACTCATCGTTGGGTTTATCTGTAACCACATGCTCGGTCAAGCCATTGTCCTCTACGTGTGAAGTCGGGGTCGGGGACGACAATGAACGTGATCCCTACACTCACACTTCCACTCTCAAAGCCTGAGAGCATGTGAGCATGTCCGGCAGAATCAAATCAGTAAACTTGTGCTTTGTCATAATATAGTTTCCACTTATTTGGTCGTTTAAACTCAAGGGTCGATGAAACAGGTTCTATGGAGTATGGACCCCAGTTCTTCTAGATATGGTTTAGTGTCCTGTACTGCTCTAGTGGATAACTAAATGAAATAGATAGATGGGAGATAAAGAAATGGTAGAGAACCAAACTAATCGTATATCGCTCTCAGAGATTAACTAGTTATTTGACTGTTGGCGGGTGTCTTTGTATGTTCTGTCAGGAAAGAGGAAGAGGATTTATGGTCCAGTTTTACCGGTTAAGCATGTTTTAGACTAGACCAGCTAGTAATTGACGAGGGGAGTGCGACACCGTTTTAATCAATCTTGTAAGCAAAAAATCGGGGCATGAGGCCCTGATTGAGGAGCCTGCTTAGCCCCAATTCACGACTTTTGTTTTTCTGTTTTAAATTAGTTATTCTACTGTCTTGTTGTTCAGAGCTGTTCATTGGGACTCTGTGAGTTTCTGACAAGGCTTGAACTTAATCATACTGGACTGTATGCGTCCGTTGGGCAAAAGAAATGGTTTGTTTGTTTTGAAAATCCAGTTCTGACCTCTTCTTTTACTATTTATCATTTGATCATTTGGTCTCATATTAAGAGAAGTAACATGTTTTGACATAAATGAAATAGCTTTAAATAGGCTTAAGCCACGAGGCCTACACCATGTTCCTGGGTGATGTTTACCCCTTTGTTTTTGCCTTTTGGAACACAAGTTGAGCTCTGCTTCAATTTTTTTTTCCTTCCACATGTTCATATTCACTAAATGGAATAATTTTACTCCCCCTTCTTGCTTCCATTTTTTCATGTTGGTAATCCCTGAGTTCTTATTGTGACAGCAATTTGTTTGCGTTGTAGGTTCCAGCTGACTTCCTTATGCCAGGAGTAATAAAGATGTTTTTTGCTGTGTCATTTTTCATGTGGATAGCTCCAATTGTAATATTATGTGCTTTTAACCACAATGTGTTTCCTGGTAAGCTTTTTCTGATTTCCTCGTGTGTATGCTAAAACATCTGTCTTCAGTGGTAGAATACTTCTAATCTTCTCATAATTACAGTTTCCATTTGTTGACTGATCCAGACGTCTTTTGTTCAGCTATATCAGTTTCTCGTTGTGATTCTTATTGATCTAATGGCCAAAATGTTTGGTAATTGACCTGCCAAAGTGCGATGGGAGTTTATTGGGTTCAGTACAAACAAATAATGTTAGGCGGCTGCATATGTGTCATAAATGAAAACCCATGAAAAAGTTTTTATAGCATTGCCATTGCACCAGAAGCTTGTTCAGCGGCCATTTAGTAACAATCTCTTTGGCATAAATTAGAGGCTTATTAGGAACCTTGAAATCTGCCCCGCTTTGCTTTCTCATGATTGTGGCTATAATTGATTCCCTATAAAGCATCCGTTTGTTGTTGTATCCTACAATTACAACTTATGAATCAGGCATTGGCTTCATTACCAGATACATGAAAATAGGTACCTGAAAGCCAAAAGGATGATTAGTTGAACACTTTCCCTTTCAATACAATGCTATGTTAAACACTTAACCTCTCTTCCAACTGTAAAAGCCATAGGGTGCTCTCTCTGTGTGTGTCTTTCTCTCATACACACACACACACTAAAAGCACACTATCACATTTGCATGTTAACATACCTTGGCAGATGGCATTGGTGGGGTAGGGGTGCTATCAGCCCAAAACATTAGGCAATTGTAAAAGGGAAAATGGAGCAGCATGAGACATGATATTCTATACCAGTGGATGAGATGGAAATTTAGTGCCTCACGGAGTCTCGTAAGATACAGAAAGACTCACAAGTGCTGCAACGCAAGCATACTTGTAAATTACTTGGGTTGATTATTCTTCCAAGCGATTCTCAAAGGAATGCAGCTCTGTTGTCAAATTAGTGTGGGCATTGGGGACTGAATTGGGTGTATGCTGCCATTTTCTCTTCACTTTTTCTGTTCTTTTCACTCTTAGAGCTCATTGGGTAGGATGGAAAAGAGTGAAGGGAAAAATGGAGGGACAGAAGAAATTTAATTCTGACTCAACCAAACAACACAGGGGAGAGACATCCTCCCTTGTGGATGAAAAATTGGAGGGATGATAATTTTCCAACTCTATTTTTTTCGTTCTCTCTGCCAGACAAGCCGTTACGCTTTCCTACCATATAAAATGAAGAGTAGATTGTGTTCATAATTCGTGTTCACAGTATAGTATCTGTTACTGATAAAACATCATCCTTTCTGGAACAGGTTCGATTCATTCCTCCCCCTATTCTGTAACACTGTTGAGCGGGTTGCTTGCTGTTTTATCAGTCAACGTGGTTATTGCCTTATATATTTTCATTCCATTGAGAGAACCATCAGATAAACATGAACCGGATCCTAAATGTCTTGTGGTGGCCAAGACTAGTGTAAAGCAGATGAAACAAAATGAAGCCGAGGATTCGTCATCGACGCGTGAGAAATTCGAGTAGATAGGTTGCTGTGCCTTTCGGCTCCCGGAAGAGCTACATCCCATGGCTCGCCAGTTTATCAGGCTTGCATGCTGTCATTGGTCGCTAAACTTAAGATTTTAGCGATTTTGGTGTCACATGGAGGAGAAAGTGTTGTGTGCGAGTGTGCATGCGAGAGCGCCTGTGGTGTGTTGGCGTGTGCATGCGTGTCTAGGATAAACACTAAGTAGGATTTCAGGAAAAGTAAACAAGAACAGAAATACAAGTAAATTTGAAGATGGAACTGCGGGACATCTGGAACTTCTCAAAGTCTTTTTTGTCCTCCAATAGAATTAGATCAGACGCCTGGCACTGAAATACGCGTCTTTGAGTCACAAGCTTCTGGTGCTGCCAAGTATTCGAAAGTAACGGATTGTTTGCGTGTACTACATTGTCTATAGCTTACACCAAATGAGGGAAAAGAGTGTTTTATCAACGGCGCCGTTTAAACCTTAATTGTTCTGTAGCTAGAAAATTTAGTAGTAATTATCCTTTTAGCAACTAGAAGTTCCAAGAAAGGGCAGAAACTATTGGATTAGCCTTTTTTTTTTTGGTTAATAAGAGGATTATATTATAATTAACAAACCGTCCCGGCCATACAAAGAGCAACAATATACTACAGCCAGCCTAAAACTAAAACAAATAGAAGCTATTGTCCATATATGCATGGATTAGACATTTTAGTATAGCAATGTTTTCTTGGCTCATCACTGGCACAGTGTTAGAGCTTTTTAACAAAAAAATTCAATTTTCTTTTCAAGAATAGTTTTGAGAAAACATTAGATATTTTGAGTAAAATGCTTTAGTCCCACATTGTTTCAAAATGGTAAGTTAAGATTTTCATACATAAGCTTTTGAAAGACAATTGTCTCACATTGGCCATCGTAAAGAATTTTAAGGAGTAGGGATAATTGCAAAAAAAATCCTTGTGGTTCGGGATATTTGCAAAAAGTTCCTTGAGGTTATAAAAATTGCAAAGGGACACTTATGATTGCAAAAGTGTTGCAACCTACGGTTTTCGCAACGAAATAAAGAAATTGTCCAAAATACCTTGTATATAGACCCTATGATTGTTTCTGTGTATCGAAATTCTCGTGCAGAGGGGCGGCACCACCACTCCAGCCACACTGCCGCCATTTCAGCTTGCCCTTCATCGCCACAAGCTTAAGCCCTTACCAGCACCAACCAGCCACGCCCGTCGTCTCCACAGGCCTAAGCCCCTCTCTCATCACAACCACAACCCCGCGAAACCAATTGGCCTTTCTCCTTCATCGCAACATCAATCCTATTACCGCACAACCCTCTTCTTCATCGCTGCTGAGCTTCACCCCTGTAGTATGACAAGAACTTTGAAACTTAGATCTAGGGTTTCACAAACTTAGATGTTGCTGATTTGTCTGAATTGCACAAATTAGATCTAGGGTTTCAATTGCACATTGCGATTTGAAACCTTGATTGAAACCCTAGATCTAAGTATGTGCGATTTGGGTTCGAATTGAAACCCTTGATTGTTGTTGACGTGGGTATGTGGTCGTGGTGCAGTGGTGGTGTGCGGATGGCGGCGATCAGACTAGGCAGTGATGGCTGCTGCGGCATTGGGCGGTGATGGCGGTAGCGGGACTGGCAGTGATGACGATTGCGACATTGGGCGGTGATGGCGACAACGAGATTGGGTGGGGGTGTTACGGTGATTGGATTGGATAAGGCAGTGGTGGTAGCGGGATTGGATGAGGCAGGTGGCGATAGGGGCGGTCGTGTGTAAGGCAGGTGACAGACGGGGCGATGGAGGTGGATGTGCGGCTAGGGTTTGGTTTCATTATATTAGGGAAGAAAGTTAGGGATTTGGGAAAGAGAAATAAGTAGAGGACATTTTAGTCATTTTATTATATTAATATTTATGAATCACACTATTCAGGAGCGTGAGCAACACATGCCGCTAGTTTGGACAATTTTTCTAACGGTTGCAACACTTTTGCAATCACAGGTGTTCCTTTGCAATTCTTATGACCTCATGAGGCTTTTTACAAATATCCCAAACCACGATGGTGTTTTTTCAATTATCTCTAAGAAGTATATGGGAGGACACTCCTTCACCTCCTAGTAAGATGTACTTGAGTGTAAGATTTGCACCTGCAAGGGGATAAGGACAAGTGGGGGAGATGCGAGTTTCTGGGTACTATTACAACATTTTACTCTGAAATGAATTTCAAATTTAATTCTTTGTAACTGATTTTCAACAACTATATTTTTACACCTATAAAAGGAGATTTCCTCCACATTTTTTCATACACAACTCAAGCTTTCTCTCTTGCTATCTTCTTCTGATTTTTCTATACACTTAGAACTGTGGGCATCTTAGTAAGGTATTGAGTGAAACTTCTACTTCATTCGTAGTGCACAAATACGAGTGAAACAATAGTGAAAGTTAGGTTGTTGTACTCTGGAGGCGAGTTGTCGATAACTTTGCTGCACCAATGATAATTCAAAGGTACGCGAATCATCTCAAGAGAGAGACCTCTTCCGCGCCTCAGCTAGTTGTTTTAGTTTATTCTTGCAAGCAAAAGAATTGCTTATTGTTACGACCTGGGCAAAAGTTAATAACTGGTTATATGTTACTTTATTTATTGACTTCAGATTTCTGCTTTCCCAGATATCAGGTACGGAGGATATTACCGATAACACTGTTCTATCATGTACTTCTTCCGTCCCTAAAAAACTGATCATATTTCTTTTTTGGGTCGTCTCACAAAAATTGATCACTTCCAAATTATGAAAGATTCTGTAAATATTTATACATATTTACCATTTTTAGACTTTTTTTATTCTATTTCTTTCACCACATTTAACACTCTTCCAACTAATTTTCTCTCTCCTAGCCCACTACTTTACACTTTTTTATTCTATTTCTCTCTCCACATTTAATACTCTACCAACTAATTTTCTCTCTCATGGCCCACTCTCTTCCCCCTTTCTCTAAATGGTGAAATGAGAAAGACACACAATATATAATCTAAATCTTTAATATACGTGTAAAGTCAAATAGATCACTCTTTTAGGGACAGAGGGAGTATGACTTTTGCTACTTACTATCAGACTTCTATCAGGTTAGTATTGACAAGGCCACATTTTCTCAGCTAAAGGAATCTAGATCACTAGCTGCTTTTGCTTGTCATGCACGGATAAACGTCTACCAAGACTGGGTGCATGACTTTTTGTAGCAACGTGATCTATAATTCCCTTTTGCGTCTAGTTCATGTTTATAGTTTTTCGTATTTGGGCTGTATCCAGTTGGTATTGTTTAGTTTGTTTGGAAATACTTTGCTATAATCATGGTATGTCATGGTAATTGTAATATGTAGACACCATAAGGTGTCTGACCTTTGAAGTATTAATGCCATTCTACCATTATATTAAAAAAAAACCTTTGTGTAGGAATATTTTAATAAAATAAAATGTACCTTATAGGATTATAATTATATCGCAATATATGATATTTACTTTAGTGTAAAATATGAAATGAGTTACAAATGCAATAATGAGTATTATTAACTCATTGATTTATGATGTGTATAATATAGTTTATTATTTGGCATTATTGAGAATAATTATCATTATTCCATAAGTTACAAAACTTTTAAGCTTACTTATGTGACCAATAAATAGATTATGATTGACCATGTACACAAGACCATAGGATGTGACATAGAAATATACTTGAAGCTATTATACTTCCAAATTTAGTATTTTTTACTCTACTATCACAATGTATTTTTCTTTGTATCTATAATATATTTTTTATATTTGAACAACGTGATCGTGGACTGATTCATACCGTCTTCATGTGAACATGCATATAGAGGAGATATAACTGCGTCAATGAATTTTATCTTAGAGACTTTATCTGTCGTTAACACCTACATGTAAGGAGGCGATAACGTCTTTAGGACAACGACTTTATCATGGACCAACTATTTTTAAATCGTTTTACTACTCTAGATTACATAATTTTATTTAGAGTTCATACCGAACTACTTTTAATTAGTTACTATTATTCTGCTATGTTTAATCACATGGTGTTACTTTTTTTTATTGTTGAAAATACAAATCAAAACCTAAATCTTTCAACACTTTGTACCTTAGCGTCCAGTTTGTCCAGTGAAACGCTTTTGTGGCATTTATTGGTCATAGGATTTGGAGAAGATGTCGCTGTAAATATCTTCTTAGCTAAGGTTAAGGCTACTTATGCCAGAAAGATTAGCAGATATAAAACAGAGTAGTCACGAAGGTTTGGACCCAATCGAGAGCCACCTGATCAGGGGCGGATCCTGGACTTCAAAACGGAGGGGGCCAAAATCGTGTTACTTTCCTTTCAAACATACTTACCAGTAATTACCATCTTTTCTTCTTTTTCTTTTTGAAGTTTAAGATTCAACATTAAGTTCATTTGTTTCCTAACCATTAATTACTGCAGAGGTGATCGAACTTTAGATGGCAAATATTTCCATGATAATTAGGTAGCAAGACATAGATGGCCGTGTGGGTGGGTGGTTGGTTGTGTGTGCGTGGGTGGGTGAGAGTGAGAGTTCTATAATTGGTGGAGTAGTGGAATGCAGCAGATTTATTGAACTTATGCGATCTATTGAGTCTACAATAATCCGACCGTTTAGGCCTTGATGAGATCATCTCTATGGAAAGATGATGCTTCTAATTTTGGGCTATGTATGTCTCACTGTAGGAAGTGATCGGAATTCTCGCCGATGACTGTTAAAATTATAGCGATAGAGGTTCAATCCTGTTGAATTCCTCGCTAATGCACTCTGTACATCAAAATTCTCTCTCTGTTGCTTCTCGACTCTTTTATGACTCATTAAGGTTGTGTGGACTGTAAGGATATCCTGTAATCGGTCTTGGGGGCTCTTAGTTTTCCATTTTTTCTCCCTCTCTTTCCTTTAGATAGGTTAAATGTAGTGGGCTAGCCGTGGATGTTTGGGGAAGGGAATAAGGCCTTCAGGGTTTGAGGCCCTGGGGGTACCAGGCGCACGGGGGGGGGGGGGGGGGTCGTTTAAGGCGATCTCATTTGAGTAAACAATCTTAAGGATAAGGAAAACCAAAAGGCTAAACTAACAAACTCACACAACTAGTCATTTATCAATGCTATGGCTATTCTCTTATTTATCGAGAAAAAAAAAAGGACATATGGTGCTTGTAATTGGACAAATTTACAATGGCTTATCCGAAGGGGGGAGACCATGCTTGTCTGCTTCAAAGAAAGATCCGCACCTGCACCTAATATTAGTTTATCATAACTTTTTGCATCACTTGTGACGAACTAATAACCAAAATGACCAGATTGTCACAAAGCCAATTTTGAAATGCTCTTCCAACTAACATGAAGATTGCAATAGAGTGGCTCGACCTAGGGGTCCATGAGTAGGTGCAATGGATGCAGAGAATCAATGAATTTAGCAAGACAAATTCAAAGCAATGATTGATCTGTATACCTCTTTCCAGGGTATTCTTAGGATGGATGAAACTCACCAACTGCGAGAGGATGTTTACTTTTCCAAAAGGAAAAAGGCAGACTTTGCTCGATCAACCAGCCGGCGTTTTACAGATGCAGCGGAATACTATGCGTGAATGTTCAATGGATAAATGTTTGTCTTTTAAAGTAGGCAGAGGCTACGGCACCGGGATGAATGCAATGACGTGGCAAGTAAACTACCAAATGCCTTGATCGATCGGCTAGGGTAGTTTTTTCAGTATCTGACAATTAATTTTAGTAGATTTAGTGGTAAAATAAGTAACTTAGTGATCAATATTAGTCGCTAAATATTCTGCATGACAGTTTCGTAAACATTTTCAACGACTGTTCTTAGTCTGTTCTTAGCAAAATTTCGATGTTAACCATCAGTAAGTAGAAGTTACAAAGGATAACTTATTAAAACTGGATCTTGTCTCTTGTTTAATAAGAAATGTAGCGTCTTTTGTTTTTAGTGACAACAATACATAGCGAGATATAGAAAGTGAGAGCAACAAAGGAACCAAGTATCACCACAACATAATACGACATGATTGATTAGTCGATTTGTTTTCTTTTCTCCTTTCACTTTCAAGAAATCCTTCGCGAAATTTATTTTTGAAAACACCTTTTGCTCCATGGAAAGTGTTTTGATAATATAAAAAAACTTTGAAGTCTTTCTACAGCTCTCAACATTCACCTCTATTCGTCAATTTACAGAAATAAAACTCAACACACACTTTTCTTAAGCATTGAACCTAGTATTTTGGGGCGATAGAAGCAGTCTTCGAAATGAATCCCTCACTTCATAAATTTGAGAACATTTGACCTCTATTCATCTTTTTCAAAGTAAGCAAGCTTAAAGACTGGGTAATTAAGATGTGATAGATAGTTTGGCACTAATGACATCATCAGTTTGGCTTGATCCCATTTAGATACATCGCCAGGACACCAATATTGGCCCTACCGTGTGTGAACTTCCATTTTAGTCAACTCTAACAGAGGCTTGAATTAGAAAACTCGGCATAACCCACAAGCAAATTTCTTCACACCGTGTGGAACACATTTTTTTATTATTAATCACGGTCCAACTCCCACACTATATAAAGAGGGTCCTCTTCACAAGCCTTTTGTCACAAGTACATCAAAACCTTACTGAAGCATCCAGATACAAGAGATAGTAATAGCCATGGCACAGTCAGTTGAAGCACCCGGCCAAGCCAATGACTTCCCTGTGGTCGATCTCTCCGGCAACGTTTCCAGCGTTGTAGCTGAGATCGCTGAGGCCTGCGAAAAGTGGGGAGCCTTTCAAGTGATAAACCACGGGGTGCCGTTGGAGGTGCACGCCAAGTTCGAGTTGGCAATGAAGAAGTTTTTTGCTCAGCCAACGGAGGAGAAGAGGAAGTTGAGGAAGGATATCGATGGCGTGAAGCCATACGATTACGGATACGAAGAATTCTCCAAGAACGTCGACGACTGGAAAGAGGTGTTTGATTTTCCATTGGAGAAACAAACCTCGACGCCCATTTCGTATGATGATAATACTCAAAGAGAGCTGATTCACTCCTGGCCTCAATATCCTGCTGAATTCAGGTAACAATCATCACTTATTCACTTTCATTGAGTAAGCTGAACAAGTATAACAAAATATACCTTGTTGCCTTCAAGAACAAGTTACGAGTGATCTAACACCATCAATCTATTTATGCTGTGGCCATTACCAGGGAAGCATGCACAGAATATGGTCAAGAAATGGAAAAACTCTCATTCAGGCTGATGGAACTCATTTCTATGAGCTTGGGCTTACCGAGGCAACGATTGAATGGTTTCTTTAAAGATCATACTAGCATGGGTAGGCTCATCCACTGTCCCCCTTGCCCCACTCCTCAGCTAGCTCTTGGTACGCATGAACACACAGATGTTGGTGCCTTGACTATTCTTTCTCAAGATGAAGCCGGTGGCCTTGAAGCAAAGCGAACTTTTGATGGAGGGTGGATCCCTGTTAAATTCGTCCCCAACGCATATGTTATTAATGTTGGTGACATGCTTGAGGTATCATTCTTTTTTTCTTTAACTGATATTTATCTGTCCATTTTCTAAACTGACAACTGCCTTTGGAAGTAATGATTTCGATGATTGGCTAAGTTCTCATGGAATCTGGGCATGCTTTGTTTGTGTAGGTCTGGAGTAATAAGAAGTATGTGAGTTTGGTCCACAGAGCAAAAGTGAACTCTGAGAGAGAAAGGTTTTCGATTCCATTTTTCTTCAACCCTGCATACTACGTTGTGATGGAGCCTATTGAGGAGCTAACAAATGAGCAAAATCCTGCAAAGTATAGGGCGTTCAACTGGGGAAAATACTATGGTTCGAGAAAGTATGGAAATTTCAAAAATCCCGACTTGGACGTCCTCCGCCTCAAGCATTTCAGGGTATTCGAGTGATTGCTCGACTGAAGGATTTCATTGTCCTCCATATGAGAATTTTCATTTTACTTTATCCATATCGAGTTTCTTTCAAATGACTAAATAAGAAAGACCATAGTGCAGTAATATGCACATATTTTTCTAGTTGTTTTGAAATTCCAGTATTACTTCTACATTGTAATCAACTTCTGGAGTTTGCAGCTTCAGTTCTAATAAAGATCATTCTTTGATTCAAGTTTAGTCTTGTACAAATGAAGCTAACTGTCCACTTTCGTCTTGTGTCCCATAATCTGTTGCTATCCCTTAGATATAAAATACAAATCTATTAAGGTAGCTGTAGGGGCATCCAATGGGAGCAGCGCGTGACATATCACATGCACGGTAACATTTGTGACTAATATACGCTGAAATCATATGCTAGAAAAAAGAATATACGGAGTACAAGCTCGGCCGAATTGGGCTTCAATTATACTTGCAAATGTAAAACACTATTACTCTTGATGAGAATCGCAGAGGTCTTCAACAAAATAAGAAGGTGTTGGAATTGTTAATGCAATAACTGACGAGAACAACTCTAAAAATTAGTGTAAAAATAACTGGCTGAGGCGTGGATTATGTCGCTCTCTTAAGACAATTCGCGCCTCTTCGGATTACCACAAGTGCAGCAAGGTTATCGATGCATCACCTCCGGGATACAACAATCCGGCTTTCACTGTTACTTCCCTCGTAATTCTGCATAAATGAATGAAACATAAGCTTCACTCGATACCTTACTAAAATTGCCCACAGGTCTAAGTGTATCAAAATATAGAGAGCACGATAGAAAGCTTGAGTTGTGTATAGAAAAAAGTGAGGAAGAGATCTCCTTTTACAGTTGAAGAAAAAAAAAGAGCTGCAAATTTCAGAAACTCGTATCTCCTCCACTTGTCCTTCCCTCCTTGCGCGTGGGAGTTTTAGATTCAAGCATATCTTACTCAAAGGCCAATGAGTGTCACTTTATATACTTCTTAAAGTTCTTTACAATAGCCAATATGAAACAAGAATTTTCCAAAAGTTTAAGTATGTAAGAAAATTTTTACTTGCCATTTTTTAGCAATGTGAGATTAAAGCACTTTATGATTTTACTCGATACTTCAATTTTTTCTCAAAACCAATCTTGAAAAGAAAAGATAATTTTTTGTTAAAATTGTCCAACAGAATCTTCTGCAAAGATGATTATACCAAAATTGCATGCATGCTCTTGGTCAACGTCGATCACGTTTCACTAAAAAGAACACGTGCATCACTTGCATATTAGTGGTGTATTTTTTCCCATCTCACTATTTTTTAAATATAGCATAACAATCCCGTATGGTAGTTCTCATTATCAAAAGCATGCTTTGTTCGCCAAGAATTATAGGAGCACCTGTACATCTATTTCAAAGGATGCTCAAGGTTTTACGCACCCTTATTGAATACTCTTTCCATCCTTGAAAGAGTGATTTATTGAGTTTGTACGTATATTAAGGATTTAGATTATATATTGTATGTCTTTCTCATTTTATCCTTTAGAGAGAGGGGGAAGAGAGTGGGTCATGTGAGAGAAAATTAGTTGATAGAGTGTTAAATGTGAAGAGAGAAATCTATATTTATATATAATATATAATAAGCGAAGCGAGAAAGACATTGATAACTTCTTTACGCGACACATCATCGCTTCTTTATATGACACATCATCATATCCTTATTTTAAGATTAATTAACTATTATTTTAATAAGTCTTATTTAGTTCAAAAACTAATTCTAATCATCCTATTTAACCAATATACTAATCTATTTAGACATCTTTTTGATAACTAAGTCCTTAAAATTTAAAAACTAATTCTAATATATATCTATATAATATATAATAAGCGAAGCGAGAAAGACATTGATAACTTCTTTATGCAACACATCATTGCTTCTTTATATGACACATCATCATATCCTTATTTTAAAATTAATTAACTTTTATATTAATAAGTCTTATTTAGTTCATAAACTAATTCTAATCATTCTATCTAACCAACATACTAATCTATTTAGACATCTTTTTGACAACTAAGTCCTTAAAATTCAAAAACTAATTCTAATTCTAATCTATATCTATATCTATATAATATACAATAAGCGAAGTGAGAAAGACATTGATAACTTCTTTACACGACACATCATCGCTTCTTTAAATGACACATCATAATATCCTTATTTTAAGATTAATTAACTTATATATTAATAAGTCTTATTTAGTTCAAAAACTAACCAATATACTAATCTATTAAGACATCTTTTTGACAACTAAGTCCTTAAAATTCAAAAACTAATTCTAATCATTCTAAAACTCAACCTTATCATTATACTAACTTATTAGGACTTAATATTGATTATTATATATTCAAAACTACTCTCTAATATGAATATAAAAACTCATATATATAAAAAACGAAAATAATACTTTTGATTTAATTAGAAGAAAAAAATTAATTTAAAAACTAATTCTAATCATTCTAAAGCTCTACCTAATCAATATAAAAATCTATTAAGACTTTATTTTGACAATTATTTTCTTAAAAGTATTTTCTAATATGAAAATTAAAATCTAAAGACCCAAAAAATAAATTTTGATAGGATCCTTATACGAGGAGTAACGAGGGTTTTCTGTAAGCCCTATGTAATTCAAAAACTAATTCTAATAATTCCAAAACTCAAACTAATAATTATACTAATTAGGACTTAATATTGACTATTATATCTTCAAAATCACTCTCTAATATAAATATAAAAACTCATATATATATATATATATATATATATATATATATATATAAACAAAAATAATACTTTCAATTTAGAAGAAAAAATTAATGTTCCAATTAAGATTAAACAACTTACAAGACTTAGGAAAAATGATCTAACAATTTATTTAAATTTTGATAGGTACCTTATTTTAAAATTTGATTAATTTTGCATGAATAATGAGGGTTGTATAATTTAAAATTTAATTCTAAACATTTTAGAACTCAACTTAATCAACACAATAACTTATTATGACTCAATTTTGACTATTGTATTCTTAAAACCACTCTTTAATGTGAATATAAAAATTCTATATTGAAAAAAATAAAAATAACATATTAAATTTAGAACGAAAAAACTGATGTTCTGATTGAGTTAAATGTACTATCATTACACACACACACACACAAAAGATAACCATCGTTAAAAATGAATAATGTAATTATAAGTCAACATTTTTAAATAAGACCTCAAGACCACCAAACTGGTTATATCTCATATATAAGGATTTAGAAAACAACTCAAACTCTTTACTGTGATTTATTATTAAAAAATCTTGATATAATTATGACGATATTTGTGAATCTTATAAATCTAGAAAATCAATTGTACAACAGTTAAACTCTATGCTACAGACATATATTTTCGTATTAGACTTTGATTTTGACTATTAAAACTTTAATTATATTTTCATGCAATTCTTGTGTAATATTTGCATATGCATACATGCTTACTTTAGTTCCTTTAGAATTTTAGATTGAAAGAATAATGTCTAAATTGTGTTATGGTACCGCTTGACGATGTAAGGAAAAGTTTAAAGAGTGTAAAAATCTAGGGATGATACTGTAATACAATCCATTCATTGTTCTTTAACTTATAGTTTAGAAGAACTAAAGCAAACATATATACCTATACAAATATTTCATAACAATTGCATAACCATCTAATCAAGACTATAATTTATTTAAATGTGTATGAGACAGAAAAAATATTCTACCGGATATCATATTTGTATCTAATTAACTTGGTGATTTTTGAGACAATGATCTATGAAGAAGATAAGAATGGATAATGATTTTTGAAACAATGATTTATCAAGACTAAGTTACTTGAAGCTGTTATAAATAAAGTATTAAAAATTTCTTACCAACAATTATAGTTTTAATAAAAGTAGATTTTTAATATCTTTTTTTGTTTCTTGAAATGTGGTATGCATTGATACACTTTTTGTTACATTTTAAAATATTTTTTGAACTTACTCGAGCTTGACTCGCAATTTTGAGCTATAATATCTAATAACTGAGGCGAGAATGCAATGATAGCTCATGACACCTGATTGCATTGTGTTTAATATAATAAGAGTTATAAAAACTAATGCAAAACATATTAATCTTGGTAAAGATTTCCAAAACATTATTTTGAACAGGGTCCTTAATTTTGCAATTAATTAAATCAACAAAATATATTGAGCATTTAAATAATAAGCCTTATGCAATTCAAAAATCAACTAGAAACATTCACAATTTTCTAACCAATATAGTAACCTATTATGACTTTATTTGAATATTATATATCAAAAAAGCCCTCTAACATGAAATATTAACATGTAAAGCAAAAATTACTTAAGAGATTTAATAAGAAAAATTACTTATTATTTCAAATTCATATATAAGTTTTCTGTTAATTCAAATATGAATTTAACTTGATTAATATATTGGTTGAAAATTTTGGTCAATAATTTACTTACTATAAGGTTTTGTACTATCCTATTTAGTCGCATTGAGATATTTAAAAAAATAGTGTAAATTTCCTTACTAATAGTTGCATTGGTTAAAGATGGAAATACCATAATATACAGATTCTATATGAGATATATTGAAAAAGTAGTGTAAATTTAAAACATTAATTATGTAAGTATTCTTAAATTCAAATAATTTTATGTTGGAAATGTTTTGAACAAATTTTTTTCTATGATATTTTTAATATGAGTAATTAAACTCTTAAATATTCTAAATTCTACATTAGCAATATACCATTTGTGATTTTATGTTAACTTTTAAATTTTGAATAGAATTGCATATAAAATCTAAAAAGATACTCCGTATTAGTTATGTTGTGATGAATGTAGACTAAAACTTAGATTGAAAATCTTATTATATCTGAAGATATATCTTACTTAATAAGCATGCTTATTGTATACTTTGTGAAATGTTGAATTAAATTTTGTTAAATAATTTTCTTACTACGAGGTTTTGAGCTATCCTTTATAGTCATGTTAGTTAAACTTTATATAATTACCTCATACAATGATTACAATTTTCTCTGTATACTTTGTTGGTGGATTACACTTGCTTCTAAAAATGCCACATCATCCTTCCTTAATTAATCGTGTTAATTAACTTTTATAAATCACATGCTATAAATAAATATACGGAGCAAAATTTTCTCTATTAACGTACGGACAACCTATTCAAAGGTACAAATTATTTTTAAAGGATAGTTAGAAAATAATTAAAATGTATTGTGCAATAGCAAATTGATCTCAATATGCTCTGTGCATATTTTTATCAGTAGAATTTATTTTTTCTTTTTTGTGTACTAAATAAACCTTTAATTTTTGTTCATCTATATATCAAATCAGAATTAACAATATGTACAAGGACACTGTTTATTGATATTTCACCAAAAGAGTTAATTTATTTTGTTACAAGAAATTAGTTCAAGCACAAAATTAAAGTAACTATCTTTGATGAAATAATCATAAAATTATAACATTGTGCAATATATTTTACTATGCATTTCAAAGCTACTAAAATAAATTATTGTTAATAAATCATCCTGTGCTTGGCACGGGATTCTGGGATAGTAGAATAAAAAAGTGTAAAGTGGTGAGTCAGGGGAGAGAAAATGAGTTGGTAAAAATAGAGAATTAAATGTGGCGAGAGAAATAGAATAAAAAAAATATAAAAGGAGTAAATATGTAAAAATACTTACAGAATTTTTTCTAATTTGGAAGTGATCAATTTTTGTGGGATGACCCAAAAAAGAAATATGATCAGTTTTTTAGGGACAGATGAAGTATGATTTAGTCTCCTTGTTTCATTGCATATACCTTGAAAAAGGGTATAGTTGTTAGGGTATATTTTACATTAGCAATAAATGGTGGATCTGCTACCTATGCCTGGTGGTTTTATCCTCGACCTTCCAATTCTTATCCTGGCATTATCTTTCATATGAACATGCTTTTGGGGTAGCTAGAAACTAGACATTTATGACCTATTATTATTTTCATATTCATCCCCTAATGCGAACTGACGTTGTTAATGTTCTTGGACATCACTTGATGCCACCGATGTGGGATTTTGCTATGTAAGTGGAGGTGTCACAAAATGATATAGTCTGAGTCAGCTATTAAGTGTACAAGTGTAGGATAGAGCAAAAAAGAGCAAGTATAAAGACTAAAGGCTTCAGAGAGAGAGCTTAAGGAGTGACAATGTTGTGAGGGCAAGAGCGCGGAGCAAGAACTAACCAATAATCAGTATTCCAATGCTAAGGTCTAGATGTCAAAGTCTAGAGCTAGAGTCCAGAGTCATGGTTTGAAGTCAAAGCCAAGTCCAGGAGCTTTCCCTCTCTAGATTCCTTTAGTTCTAAAATCCTAAACTTAGAAAGTTAAATTTTCTAAATGATTTCCAATTGTGTAAATCAAATTTTGAATAATTTGACTATCTACAGGCAACGAGATGCCATCAAGCGACATTTGGCCCACTTTGGGAGTAAAACTTGAATAAGGGGGCATCAAAACCGGTGGTCCATGGACTATCTGATTACATTTTTGCTCTACATGCCCTGTACAGCTCCATCTGTCTGTCTCGGAAGACTGACTTACACAGTGCTGGCGTGGCCAGAGAACGCCCTTGATCTACCCACTAGTCCAAAGCCCTCGATCATTAATGAGTCCCTCGGGGGGCGCCAAGAGATGTAGAGAACTTGACAGTGGTTGGGGAGGAAAGACGTTCGACTCTCAGGCGGATTAGGCACGATGCCTACTAGAGACACACTCCCGTTTTGAAATGACCCAGGTGTCATGATTTTAGGGCATTGATGATCACTGGTAATGTGCATGCAATAGGGTCACAACTTAATTAGGCACGCCTAGTTTCAGAGAAATTACCACATGTGGAGGTAGTGTTTGGAGAATGAACATATGCTCCTGTGAAGGGTCCTCTTTTATGAGCACTACGAGGGGAGCCCATCGGGATGTTGCATGCTCTTTTTAAGCAGTTTGAAACATTTTCCACTTCCAAGGCAAAAGGCGCGCATGATGTGGTGAATCGATAAACCAAGCCAGGGGCATGGCAGTACGATACAGTGCTAGCGGCACGAACTCATGAGTAGCACAACACATAAAAGTGGTGAGATATGCGTGGTACCGAGGGCATGCTTAACATAAACCCAACCATTACCCATCACCACAACTATTGAATCCCCCACCACTGCCACCAAACCTTTAACACTGTTACTAACCACAATACACAACCACCAAAGTAAACCTAGATCTATACGAAGAACAATTCTGGTTTTAGTTTGATCATGAGTCGAAATATGGTTAGGGCCCTTATGTTTTCGTAGGCGTTTGCCCCCGATTGGATCAGGATGAATCCACCAGAATAATTTAAACAAACGGAGTTTCAGGGAAATATTATAAATTGTGTGATTACTTGTCTTTGTGAACATGTGTGGTGGTTGTGGTGTCAATTGGCGATGGTTTGCTTCGTTTATGGTGGTTGTCATTGCAGGGCAATGATGGTTAGAGTACATCAGCAATGGTGGGTTCATTTATAGTTTCGACGGCAGGGGCAGTGGTTTGTTGAGGTGTAGCGCCGTCGAGCAATGTTAGGAGAGAGCCGCTTGTGATTTGGCCGATGTCATGGTGGTGAACTGGACTGATCAGGTCTTGGCTGTGGTGAATTGGGTATTTTTATTGTCCTATGAGGGTATTACCGTCTTCAAATTACTTTTGTTAACTCTATAAACTAAGAAATAAAAAAAATGTAACTTAGTGTAATTTCGATAGTTAGCGTGATCATGTGTAATAAACAGAAACCTCAGAAGTATTGAGTGTAACTGACCTTTTATTTTTTTCCTTATTCCGATTGGCAGCAGCGGTGGACGGAGGTGGCTGCTAGAATTGGTCTCCAACAGTGGCTATCGAAGCTCGCTGGTAGTGACTATTGGGTCCCATTTGGGGTTTTCAACAGCGACGGCCAATTGTTGGCTTGTGTGTGTGAGAGAGAGAGAGAGAAATGAAAAATAAGAAATGCATATATGGAGCTAGTTTTTGAAAATCTATTTGGGTGAAGTTGGGGATTACCCAAAAAAAAAAAAACACTCCTAATTTTTTAATAGAAAAGCTAAGGGAGGGAATTAGTACAAAGGTTAGTTTCAAGGATTTAGAAGGAGATGGACTGAAATAAAAAAGGGCAAAGGATGAAGGACTAAATTGAATTATCCCATGCCTTTTTATAATTCTTCAGGTTTGCTTTTGTTCAAAAAACGAAGATCGAAAAGGAAAACACTTCTTTAAGCACTGAACCAAGAACTTGAAACGATGAAAACAGTCCCCAAAATCAGTTTCTCATCACCTCCTCGGTTGAGAATTTTGGATGTATACCAATCGTTTTCAAAAACAAGTATCTTTTAAAAAACGTGAAAACTAGGCAAGCAAAGAAATTAGTAATTAAGAAGTGATGGATAATAAGTTTGGCAGCAACTACGTAATAACTTTGTCTTGATCCATTCATTTCATATGTATCAAAGGTCCGTCAAACATGTCTAGCACGTTTACGCGGCCAGGACCGGGACACCTTATATTTTAAAACATAGCCCCGCTATTTGATTGATTTCCCATGGCGGTCAACCAGTTAGGTAGCATAGGCTAGAAAACTAAGCAAAACCCACATGCAAATTTGTTTACACCGTGTGGACCGCTTATTTTATCATTATCACGGTCCAACTCCCACGCTGTATAAAGAGGGTCTTCTTCACAAACCGTTGTCACAAGTTCACCAGTAGCTTACCCAAGTATATCCAGATAAAAAGAAGTAATAGCCATGGCACAGTCAGTTGCAGCGCTTGGCCAAGCCAATGACTTCCCTGTGGTCGACCTCTCCGGCAGCATTTCTAGCGTTGTAGGTGAGATCGCAGACGCCTGCGAAAAGTGGGGAGGCTTTCAAGTGATAAACCACGGGGTGCCTCTGGAGGTGCACGGGAAGTTCGAGTTGGCAATGAAGAAGTTTTTCGCTCAGCCGACGGAGGAGAAGAGGAAGTTGAGGAAGGATATCGAAGGCGTGAAGCCATACGATTACGGATACGAAGAATTCTCCAAGAACGTTGATGATTGGAAAGAGGTGTTTGATTTTCCATTGGAGAAACAAACTTCGACGCGCATTTCGTACGATGATAACACTCAAAGAGAGCTAATTCACTCCTGGCCTCAATACCCTGCTGAATTTAGGTAACAATCATCACTCATTCACTTTCATTGAGTAAGCTGAAAAAGTATAAAAGAATATACATATTGTTGCCTTCAAGAACAAGTTATAAGTGATCTAACACAATCAATAAATTTATGCTGTGGCCATTACCAGGGTGGCATGCGCAGTATATGGTGAAGAAATGGAAAAACTTTCATTCAAGCTGATGGAACTCATCGCTATGAGCTTAGGCTTACCAAGGCAACGGTTGAATGGTTTCTTCAAAGATCATACTAGCATGGGTAGGCTCATCCACTGTCCCCCTTGCCCCACTCCTCAGCTAGCTCTTGGTACGCATGAACACACGGATGTTGGTGCCTTGACTATTCTTTCTCAAGATGAAGCTGGTGGCCTTGAAGCAAAGCGAACTTTTGATGGAGAGTGGATCCCAGTTAAATTCGTCCCCAACGCATATGTTATCAATATTGGTGACATGCTTGAGGTATCATTCTTATAGCTTTAGTTTAGGAATACTTGTCAATCTCGTTTACCAGTTGAGAACTACCTATGCAAGTAATGATTTCGATGATTGGCTAAATTCTCATGGAATCTGGGCATGCTTTGTTTGTGCAGGTCTGGAGTAATAAGAAGTACGTGAGTTTGGAGCACAGGGCAAAAGTGAACTCTGAGAGAGAGAGGTTTTCCATTCCATTTTTCTTCAACCCTGCCTACTACGTAGTGATGGAGCCGATAGAGGAGCTAACAAATGAGCAAAATCCCGCAAAGTACAGCGCATTCAACTGGGGTAAATACTATGGTTCGAGAAAGTACGGAAATTTCAAGAATCCCGATTTGGACGTCCTCCGTCTCAAGCATTTTAGGGTATTCGAGTGATCAACTGACCTGAAGTATCCACTTTACCTGCATATGAGAATTAGTATGTTGTTTCATCTATATCGAATTTCTTGGTAACGACCAAGAAAGACCAAAGTGCGGTATCATGCACCCATTTTTCTGGTTATGTTAAGATTCCAGCATTGTAATCAACATCCGGATTTCGAAGCTTCATTTCTAATAAAGATCATTCTTTGATTCAAGGTAGTCTTGGTGCAAGTGAAGCTAATTGTTCATTTTCTTCTTGTCTACACAATATATTGCAATTTGTTGTTGATAAAAATTAAACGGGACTGGACGAGCACGTAAACGGATCTGCAAATTACAAAACGAGCAAACAGTGACTTGCTAGATTTGGATTTGAGGGAGAATTTCCAATACTCAAGTCAAAACTTATGAGATAAAATTCTGGGGAAAGAAAGAGAAAGCATGTAGGAGTAAAAGTTAGGCACACCTTAGACCTGTGAGGGTATTTGTAGAGAATTAAGGAAGTTCTCTTCTCGTAGTAGCAGTCAACCACCCTAAAGGTATTACCATAAGAGACTGTATCCCTTGTTCTCCAAAGACTGTAGTTTCATTGAGGCGAGTATTCTAGAGTCTTCTAAATAGATCTAGAATATATCAAAAAGATATGCATGTTCTTCGTCAACCCTCGTCCATGTTTGACTATGAAAAAACATGTTTCACTCGCTTACCGAAGGTATACTTTTTCTCTGTATCACTATATCTTGAAATATAGCGCAACAATGTAATAATGCAACGATGGTTATTGTTAGAACCACGCTTTGTTGGTCAAAAATTTAAGGAGCACTTACAGAGCTATTTTTAAGGATGCTCGAGGTGTTACGGGCCTCATATTGTATACGATTTAACCTCCTTGTTTTTCGTACAAACCCAGAAAAAAGGCTGTAGTTGTTGAAGATATATCTCACATCAGCTAGGAATAAAAGGCCGATCTGCTGCCTATACCTGGTTGTCTTATCCTCAACCTTCCAACCTAGCCTCGATATGATCCTTTCCATAAGCATGCTTTTTCGGTGGAAATTAGACTTCTAACATGGTAGTAAAGTCAGGCTTATATTTTTATTTTCTTCCTCATTCCGTAATCCTAATTGATGTGCTTAATGTTGTTCGTCATTACCTTAGCCTAATGCCAAGAAAGTGGGTTCGCAGTATATGTGGATGTGACGCGAAGGATAAATCCGAGTCAGCTGGCAAGTGTAAAGGTGTAGGATAGAGCAAGGATGAAGTAAGGGTAAAGACTAATGCTTCCTTAATGGAGCATGATGAATGGCCGTACAATGAGAGCAACAGAGCGGAGTGAGAACGGAACAACAGTCAGTAGTCCAACGTTGAGGTCGGGATGTCAAATTCTAGAACTATGGTCCAGCAGCATCTAGGTCTAAAGTCAGAGTCCAAGTCCGGGTGCTTTCTCTTCCGGAATCATTTAGGTTTGAAATTCTAGATTGTGAAAGTGGAATTTCACAAGTGAATTCCAATTGTCCAAAACGGATTTCAAAGTCCACCATTTACAGGCAACGAGATGCCATGTCATCAAGCGTCAGGTGATGCTCTCGGGAGTAACACCTCATTAAAGGGACCAGAAATGCTGATGCTCTACTTGTCTTGGAACAAAAGCTTCGGGTTGACCAAATTGGTATAGCTGAACACTTTTGAACGTTGGATATTAGTTGACATGTCGCAAAAGTGAGAACAAGGAGCAGTCAGAGAGTATGGCCGAGACGCAGTAACACACATCCCACGTTTCACTCGAGGGTGAATATAGTTATTATATCAAACCTTAAATAACTGGTGGATCTGCTTCTCATACCTAGCAATTTTTTTTTTCTTATGAGCATGCTTTTATACGGCACATGGAGACTTTAGCGATAGTTAATAATTTGCATAATGCCAAATAGCATGAAGGTCAATAGTAGTTAAGAATCACTCTTCTACTGCACATCAATGGTATTACCCCTCCAAGGTATACAATACTTAGATGAAATACTAATTGAAAGTGAAATTCACGTTTACAGTATTTCTCTATAACTGTCATCAAAGTGCTCTTTTTAGTTCTGATCGATTAAAACAATCATTAATAAGGAATATAAGGCTGTACCACACAGTTTACAGCGTACGCTCCATTTCGTCACAAGGATCTTTCGATGACAATTTTTTATGCTCTTTACTGACGTTTTTATTTTTGATGTCAAAAGTGAATTGAAGGGGGGTGAAAATTGAAATGCAGCTACTTACCCTCATAAAAATCTGACATGTAATGGCAATTAATGACATACCTGGCAAAAAGTTTACCCCTACCGAGGATAGCCCAACCCGCTACCGAAAAATATAAATGGATTTGTAAAAAGACCCGTAGAACCAGTACCCCGCTGGTGCCATCGATGACAGTTCAGCTGAGTAAATGCATTTTATCCGGATAATTTGTCATGTAAGAAAATGAACATATCACTTTTGGGTTAGTCCTACTTTTCCTTATGTCCAATCTGGTTGCCAATTTAAATCATATAAATATTATCATTAAAATGGCAATTAATGACATTAAGTTAGACCTGGTAAAAAGCTTACCCTTACCCAGGGATAGACCAACTGTTACCGAAAACATGATATGGATTTATAAGGTGAAAACCCGCATAACCTGTAAACAACGCTGGTCGTCAATGATAGTTTAGTTGGGTAATTGCATTTAACACAGATAATTTGTGATTAAAGAAAATGTATATCCCTTCAGTTTAGGATTACTTTTCCATAAGTCCTATTAGATTGCCAATTAAACCAAATGTTTTTTGTTTGAAATTTAGTTTTTGTTATTTGGCTATCCTTTTCGAATTTAGTTTTTGAAAATATCTACTTCTAACAGAATTCACCAACTTTTTAGAAGCATGACGGTTAATTCAGGCCTCTTATATTTTAACATATAAATCTATCGAACAAACAACATATTTGTTATTTCACAGGGGAATTACAACCTTTTCCTACAACCATGCTTGCAGAAAAAAGTTTTCCAACTTAAATATGGATCTTGTTAATTTTGTCTTATTTAGTATGTTAGAATGTCTTATATTTTGTGAGATGGCAATACGGGGAATCCCGCCCTTAACTTAAGACGTCTCATCCCATTTGCCCCGTCCCCATCTTTGATTTAGTGTGCCCTGTCCCACCTCGTCCCATCAACCTGCTCGATTCAATGCCGATCAACCCATTTAGTTTCTAATTCTTTTTATTTTTAACTAGTTTTATTTTGCATTAATTACCTTGGCACTATAAGATACCACACTCCGCCCCTTGTATTTTGTAATAGCTTTACACAGTGTACACTCTCGAAAAGGAAACCCCAAGAAAAGTTAGGGCATCTCACAACTTTTTTTTTTTGAATATCAAACAAGCCTTAAGTCTTCCTCCTTTTCCATACCTGCTGACACCTAGTCACTGCTGAGGGTTTCTTTCTGCCTATCACCACCCCTCCCCCGACCCCTACTGGCGACCATCCTAATCTTTTCACTAATCCAAACACTATCCCACTACCAAATCAATTTCATTCCCCATTCACTGCCCATTACACACACACACACACACACACACACAAGAATAGGCTTATTAGCCTTGGTGTTTGACCTCCTCTCTCTTAGCAAAATATGGGCGCGCACGCACACCAGCGATGCGTGCGCGCAAACACATACTGCCTATCACTTGCCCATAACTCCGCCACTGACCACAATACACAATTGCCATAGGAGACCTAAATCTGTACGAAGAACAATTTTCATTTTAATTTGGCAGAGAAAGATTATAAATGGGTGTGACTTGTGATTGTTTGTCTCTGTGAATTGGTATGGTGGTTGCAGTCAATTTGTGATGGTTTGAGTTCGTTTCGGTTGTTGTGGTGGTGAGGTAGTGGTCTACAACTCAAGCAACACAGGAGGGAGCCATATGTGTGATCTGGTCTATGTGGTGGTGGTGGTGGTGGTGAACTGGACTAATATGGTGTTGCCCGTGGTGTGTTGGGTAATTTTATTTTCCTATGAGGAGTAATACCGTACGTCTTCTAACTAATTTTGTTGATTCTGTGAACTAAGAAATAAAAAAGTGTAAGTTATAGTAATTTCAATAATTAGGATAATCGTTTGTAGTAAACAAAAACATCAGAAGTGCAGAGTGTAAATAACCCTTTCATTTTTTCTTTATTCTGGTTGGTAGCGGCAGGGAGCGGAGGTGGCTGTCAGAATTGGTCGATGACAGTGGCTATTAGAGTTAATTAGCTGGAAGCGACTATTGGGTGCTAATGGAGGTTGTTGGCGATGACGGCCAACTGTTGGCTTGTGTGTATGTGGTGCGTGTGAGTGAAAAAGGGAAAGAGACAGGAAAAAGAAAATGCATGTATATCAGCTTAGGCCCCGTTTGACACTCTTTTTTTCCTCTCTTTTTTTTCAGTTTTAAAAACTGAAAAAAAAGGAGCGTTTGGTAACCATTTTTTTTTCAATTTAAAAAACCAGTTTTTAAACTGCAGAGTAAAAAAAAAACTCCAAAAACTGGTTTTTTTTTTTCACTTTTGTTTTTTTTTTTCGACCACCACCACCACCCTCCCACCGCGGCAGCCACCTCAGGCGACCACCGCCGGAGACTGCCGGCCGCCGGCAGCCACCTCCGGCCGCCGGCGACCACCGCCGGAGACTGCCGACAACCACCTCCGGCCGCCGGCGACCACCGGCAGCCACCTCCGGCCGCCGGCAGCCACCGCCGGAGACTGTCGGCAGCCATCTCCGGCCGCCGGCGACCACCGCCGGAGACTGCCGGCAGCTACCTCCGGCCGCCGGAGACTGCCGGCAGCCACCTCCGCCGCCGGCCACCACCGCCAGTGACTGCCGACAGCCACCTCCGCCGGTGACTGCCGGCAGCCACCTCCGGCCGTCGGCCACCACCACCACCACCGTCGACCACCGCTACGCCCCACCACCGCCACCGCAAACCACCAAAAAAAAAAAGTCAAAATAAAAAGGGTTACCAAACACAAAAAAAAAAACCTAAAAAAAAAGGGGTTATCAAACACCCACTTGTTTTTATAAAAAAAATAAATTAAGCTGCTCTTTAAAAACTGAAAACCAAAAAAAATAATTTTGTCAAACGAAGCCTTAGTTTTTGAAAATTTATTTGAATGAAGTTGGAGCTGAAAAAAATTCAAATAGTGCCAATTGGTTAGAACCCTATTTGTCCAATCCCTATTTGTCTCACATCCATTAAGGACTTTCCTAAATAAGTATTACTTGAGGTGGCATGGGGCCGTACTTTCATTTAGACCCTCAAATTGCTATTGCTATCGCTATTATTTATTTTTTTCACCAAAGCGACAACGAATACATGACAAGGCAATCATGTATCAGCATGCTGTACATAACCAAATTGATAATATTTTTGTTTTGATACTTTTTTTTTGTATCACTGTTAAAGAATTCTTGACTTAAATTATGCTTAGAGAACAACTCTTGATAGAAAGAAATCGTTTTGAAGTATTGTCCTTTATAATTCTCAAGGTTTACATTTGTTCGAGAATTTTCAACTTACAGCCATCTGTTTTTATTTTATTTTAAGGCAAGTATGTTTTTTAATAACGTGAAAATTAAACTAGCATGCAAAATTAGGTAATTAAGAAGTGATAGCGGAGAATATTCATTTACGTTTTGGCACTAATTTCATAATAACTTTGTCTTGATCCCAATTATTCATATATAAAAGGTCCGTCAAACATGTCTAGCATGTTTACGCGGCCAGGACCCCGACACCAATATTTAGCCCCGCTGTGTCTGATTGATTTCCCATAACGGTCAACTCTTATACAGGGCTTGAACTAGAAAACTAGGCAAAACCCACATGCAAATTTGCTTACACCGTGTGGACCGCATATTTTATCATTATCACGGTCCAAGTCCCACACTATATAAAGAGGGTCTTCTTCACAAACCTTTGTCACAAGTTCATCAATACTTACCCAAGTATCCAGATAAAAAGTAGTAATAGCCATGGCACAGTCAGTTGCAGCACTTGGCCAAGCCAATGACTTCCCCGTGGTCGACCTCTCCGGCAGCATTTCTAGCGTTGTAGGTGAGATCGCCGACGCCTGCGAAAAGTGGGGAGGCTTTCAAGTGATAAACCACGGGGTGCCTCTGGAGGTGCACGGGAAGTTCGAATTGGCAATGAAGAAGTTTTTCGCTCAGCCGACGGAGGAGAAGAGGAAGTTGAGGAAGGATATCGAGGGCGTGAAGCCATACGATTACGGATACGAAGAATTCTCCAAGAACGTTGATGACTGGAAAGAGGTGTTTGATTTTCCATTGGAGAAACAAACTTCGACGCGCATTTCGTATGATGATAACACTCAAAGAGAGCTAATTCACTCCTGGCCTCAATATCCCGCTGAATTTAGGTAACAATCATCACTCATTCACTTTCATTGAGTAAGCTGAAAAAGTATAAAAGAATATACATATTGTTGCCTTCAAGAACAAGTTATAAGTGATCTAACACAATCAATAAATTTATGCTGTGGCCATTACCAGGGAGGCATGCGCAGTATATGGTGAAGAAATGGAAAAACTTTCATTCAAGCTGATGGAACTCATCGCTATGAGCTTAGGCTTACCAAGGCAACGGTTGAATGGTTTCTTCAAAGATCATACTAGCATGGGTAGGCTCATCCACTGTCCCCCTTGCCCCACTCCTCAGCTAGCTCTTGGTACGCATGAACACACGGATGTTGGTGCCTTGACTATTCTTTCTCAAGATGAAGCCGGTGGCCTTGAAGCAAAGCGAACTTTTGATGGAGAGTGGATCCCAGTTAAATTCGTCCCCAACGCATATGTTATCAATATTGGTGACATGCTTGAGGTATCATGCTTGTAGCTTTAGTTTAGGAATACTTGTCAATCTAGTTTACCAGTTGAGAACTACCTATGCAAGTAATGATTTCGATGATTGGCTAAATTCTCATGGAATCTGGGCATGCTTTGTTTGTGCAGGTCTGGAGTAATAAGAAGTACGTGAGTTTGGAGCACAGGGCAAAAGTGAACTCTGAGAGAGAGAGGTTTTCCATTCCATTTTTCTTCAACCCTGCATACTACGTGGTGATGGAGCCGATAGAGGAGCTAACAAATGAGCAAAATCCCGCAAAGTACAGCGCATTCAACTGGGGTAAATACTATGGTTCGAGAAAGTACGGAAATTTCAAGAATCCCGATTTGGACGTCCTCCGTCTCAAGCATTTTAGGGTATTCGAGTGATCGCTCCACTGAAGGATTTAGTTGTTCTATCTATGAGAATCCTCATGTTACTTTATCCAAATATAATTTCTTCCAACGACTAAGAACGACCACAGTGCAGTACTATACACACGTAATGTTTTGAAATCCCAGAATTACTTCTACATTGTAATCAACTTCGTATTTGTAGCTTCAATTCAAATAGAGATCATTCTTTGATTCAAGCAATTCTTAGTATAAGGTGAAGGTAATTGTGCATTTTCTTTTCCTTCAATAATATTTTTGCTGCCTTCTAACAAAATTGAGCAACGTATCATGGTAGTAATAAGTATTTTGAAAATTTATAAAACATCAATGTTATCAATTACCAAATTAATCCTTGTTCACCGGCAACCAGAGAAAATTATTTTTAATTACAATTATTATTTAATTATTTACTGCTCTTATTCTTATGTATTTAGTTACTCTTACTAGTTTTATTTTTCATTCTAAAAAATTAGCGTCAAATATGTCTCGATTTTTTAAATCACGTGGCAAACGTAGATCATCATCACAAGCACCACCACCACAAGTACCACGACCATCGCCACCACAAGCACCAATCCGACCATCATCATGGTGAGTGACCGAGCAATCATGCCGGTAGTCCAGCATTGTGAACACGTACTTGTAACCTTTATACAAAAAGGTTCATAAAAACACAACTAGATCCGATGCACTTAGTCAATACAATGCTGTTAAAGTATGCTTGATTAATTATTTTAATAATTTTGATTATAGAGTTGTCTTAATCTTGATATTTAAAAATCTCCTTTTAATTTTGTTAGTTATGCTTGTATGAAGACCCATTGGATTGATTTTGGTTGGAATATGAACAAGAGAATCATCGCTTTCGAACTCTTTCCTTATCCCCATGATTCATCTAATATTACTACTAATGCATGTACCAACTTTAAAATAATGGACAAGATTATGAGTATTAGTTTTGATAATACTTCTAATAATAAAGCTGTTATTTCAGCCTTGAAGGAAAGCCTTCAACCTGTACTTACTGGTGAATTATTTCATGTTCCATGTATTTGTCATATAATTAATTTAATTGTTCAATATGGTTTAGACGCTGTAGGAGATAGTCTTCTCAAAATGAGGGGTATGGCAACATGTATTAATAGTTCGGGTCCTATAACACAACAATTTAAAGATTTTTGTGTTCAGTATAATTTGCTTCGTAAGAGATCACTTATAGATGTCGTCCATAGGTGGAACTCCACATATCATATATTTTTACATGTTTTGGTATACAAAGAAGTGTATACACATTTTTCCTACTAAGCACATTCCCACAAGGCTTACCAACTCACACCGAATAGCAGATGGCTGCACAGCTATCCAAATTTTTAGAGGTACTTTACACGTCTACCAACATATTATCTAGTATGTACTATCCCATCTCCCCTGTCGCTATAGTAGAAATTCTCAAAATAGCTACAATATTAACAAAATGGAGATATGTGGGACCCTTTCAAGAAATAGTCGAACAGATAGACATTAAGTTTCATAAATATTGAGAAGAATTGCCTACTATTTTTGTTGTAGCCATTTATTTGGATCCTAGGTTAAAGTTGCATGGCGCGAAAATCTCAATAGTAGAACTGTCAAGACTAATGTACTACCAGGATAAGGACACGACCAATCTTACAACGAAAGTGAGCACGATATTTGAGGCTCTGTACAACCTATATCAAAATTCACTAACGTGCGTGGACGAGCTACATCTACAAGTGGTGATGTATATTATGGGTCATATCTTGCCGGCTTTGAACATCTAGTGGCAAGACAACTACTAGCAGATGGTACTTCTAGTTCTGCAGGTTCGTCTACTTTTTCTATTTTAATGAAACTGGTACATATATGTAAATAGTAATCATTATTCTTCTTTACCAATGAAAGAGCAGATGAATTTTAATTTGTTAACTTCCTAAAAATAAAATGAAAAAATATACAACACTTTATCCTAAATTGCAAGGCATTGCTTCAGAGTCGGCATTTTAAGGGAGTGGGAGGGTGTTGGATGACAGGAGGAGTCGTCTTAACCTCAAGTCACTTGAGTTATGTATATGTTGGAAGGATTATCTTGATGCGAAATACAGCGAGCAAGATAAACTGGTTGATGATAGAAAAAGCAGCGACATCGACGTCGAAACACTTCTAGATAATTAGGTAATTGCCTTTTCTTTTCCTTTTCTCAAGGTTTTAGTATAAATTATTTTAAAATAAATTAAGTGTGTCTAAAGTAAACAATGCACTTGAAAAAAATAGAAAATTTTTCACTTTTTTTGGCATATATATATATATATGAGCTGATGCATTGCTCGTGAGGGCAATTGTCATTAAGTTGCCCGCGAGATCTGGCTGTTTATCTAGCCCGATGGACGGGCTAGATTTCGTAGTCCGTTACATAATGTAGTGGACGGAATGATTGTCAATGATATCGTCCACTATAGACAAAAAAATGCAAAAAAGATATCTGGACCCTCCACATCTCGTCCATGGATGACCAGATCGCGCGGACCACTTAGGAAAATTTTCCCGCACAAGTAATGGATTAGCTCCCATATATAATATAGACACACACACACACACACACACTTTGTCTACTTGTTTACAAGGAGCTAGTCCCAAGCTCGGATAAAAGGAGGAGGGTCTATTAAAAAATTTATTTCGTGTGTTAATATTTTCACAACACAAAACAGGAATTAAAAAATATATAGGCCCGGCCCTAAAGTTAGGGCCTAGGGCTTGAGCTTGGGCAGAGCCTCGATAGCCAACTTTGGGTCCGGCCCGGTTTCTTTGGCCCTAAGCCTGATTAGCCCGGGCTTCCCCTTTGGCCCGCTGGGGCTGGGCCGAGCTTGACACCTCTAAGTATACCCTTTTAGATCTGACACCAGTTTTTTCCAGTTTAAATTGTTTTTGAAAAGTTTGGAGTTAAAGAATTAAAAATTATAGGAACTATAGCACATTAGTTAACATTGGACTTGACATTGAACAAGTATCGTGGATTTAATAGGTGCTTTAATTCTATTTTATAATTATAATTAATTTGAGTTTTGGATCATTTATACATAAAACCTATACTTTAGGGGCGGGAGCACAATTCACCCTAATGTTTCAATTTTATGCAATTCACCTTAATCTTTTCAATTTGTGTTCAATTTACCAACTGATGGGTTGAAGTCCAATTTTTAGATGCCTGTAAAACCTCGCAAGGCTAAAATTATAACTCCACCCTGTTTTTGGCAGCCACGTTGAAAACTGATCTTGACCATTTTCATCTTCCCCTTCATGTTCTATTAATCCACCGCCGAACACTAACATCACCATACGCACTTCTGTTGTAACCTTCACCATATCCACTTCCGTCGCCACCATTACAGATCTAGGGACAAACAGTTTGCCCGGTGCCCTGTGGGCCCCTAGATGCACAAAGTTTCACCAACACCAATATTCTACGCACAGAAATAAAGCTAATTCTACAAATCTCAGTCAAAATTAGGGCTTGGTATGTCGAGTTATAGTCTTGCAAACTCCTACCCGTGTCGCATGATAGGTGGTGGTTGAACGCATGAGAAAGAAGATTGCAAGGAGGGCAGTGATGAGAGAATGCGGGTGAAAAAAACTGAGATGATTTGGCTGCCATGGTGAAAAAAAGGGGACTACGTTATGATTTTACACCTAGGAGATTAAGGGCGTCCAGAAAATTAGACTTCAACCAGTCAAGTGATAAATTGAGTACAAATTGAAAAGATTTAGGTGAATTGTCCCAAATCAAAATATTAAGGTAAAATGTGCACCTGCGTTGAAAGTATATGGTTTTATGCGCAAATAATCTTTGAGTTTATTTACCGATTGAACCACTAGTTAAACCAGTGAATCCGATGCTTTCCGCTTCGGTTCCAATAACTATGGATGTACTCTTTATCAAGTCCTAAAAGGTGATTGATGGGTATATTGCAATATCCTGGTTCAGAATCGAAAGTCCTTCCCCACTGGACGTGCTACCATCGTCTGCACAATACTACAAGAAAACAAGTCTTTAGAGACGGACACAAATCTGTCGCTAAAAGTCACCTTTGGCTTCGCTAAAAGTTTTTATTGACGGACCATTTGGTTGGTAAAAACCTTTAGCGATGGACTTTTGGTGACTGGTAAATACCGACAAAATTTCTGTCACTAAATTATTTTTTCTAATTTTTTTTAAATTTTTGATCAGATTTTTGGCCTGGGAGAAAATAATTTTAAAATTAATTAGTGACAGATATTTAGTGACAATTAAGTCTTCGTCGTTGAAAATAGTATTTTGCAAATATTTTAAGCATTATAGGATGGTTTTTTTTGTCGGTAAAAATGGATTAAAAAGATTACTTGCGATGGCAGAGATCCGTCGCTAAAAGTCACGCCAGAACCTTATATTTCCTTCTCTTTTCTCCCCACTGCACTCCCCCCTCTCTCTCTTCCTCCACCGTCCCCTCTACCTCCTCCACTGTCCCCTCCGCCGTACATCCCAGCCTCCGTCCCTCCCTCCCCACCACCACGCCGGCGGCAGGCCCTCACCACCACACCTCCCTTTTCTCTCCCCTCACATCTGCCGCCTCCATAGCCACCTCGCCGCCCCGCAGCTACCCCACCACATCCATAGCTACTCCACAATCGCGCCACCACTCCACAGCCACCTCACAATTGCACCACCATCGCCGCAGTCCCCTCCCCCCAGCCCGCGTCGCACTACCACTATTGCCGCCTTTCGCGAGCCACTACAGCTGCGTTTCGTGTGTCAGTGTCGTCGTCCATCTCGCACCACCACTGCCCAAAATCATTTTTGTTCCCGGTTAGAAATTATAATATGCTAGAAATCATTTATTGTATTGAATATATAAATGTGTCGTTATTTGTTTGTTAGTTTGATGGTTTTGTATGAGATGAAAGTTAGGGACCTAATAGGGATTGAGAAAAACATTAATATTTAAGATAATGATCGACTCTTATGGGAAATTAAGAGCAATAACACAATGATCGAGTAAAATCAATACTTTTGACCAAATTTAAAGTAACCCTATACCATAAACTCAAAAACATAAATCATAAATCTTGAATAACACTAATTGAGTCTAATTAAACCTAATTAACTGTAATTAATCTTAAATAGCTCGAGTTAGCTTAATTAGCCTCAATTATCCCTAATCAACCATAATTAATCTTAATTAAGCTAATTAGCCCGTATTTAGCCCTAATTACATATTAATTAGCCCTAATAACCCAAATAAACCCTAATTAATTATGGTTATTGTTTGTGATATGATTATGGTTATTGTTTGTGATATGATTATGGTTATTTTTATAATTACTGTAGTAAATATTGCTAGAATCGTTGTTGAATTACAATCCCAAAATCCTAATCCCAATAATAAGGAATTAATCCTAATTAACCCAAATTAAGCCTAAAGTAAGTCCTAGTTAAGCTCTAGTTAACATTAATTAACCTTAATTAAATCCAAGTAGCCCTAATATGGGCTAGTTAGCCCTAATTAACATTGATTAACCTTAATTAAATGACAAGTAAACACTAATTAACCCTAATCAACTCAATTAACCCTAATTACCTTCTAACTAGCCTTGTTAGGGCATTAATTAAACTCAATTAATGCTAATTAAACTCAATTAACCCTAATTAGCTTTAATTAGCCCTAACTAGCCCCATTGGGGCCTTAATTAACCTTAATCAAATCTGATTAACCCTAATTAGCTTATAATTAAACCCTAATTGTTAGTAATTAACCCTAATTAAACTCAATTAACTCTAATTAACCCTAAATAGCTCAAAGTAGTCCTAATCAACCCTAGTTAGTGCTTATTAACCATAATTATCCTAACTAAACCTTAATTGCCCCGATAAACCCTAAACAAAGCCTAATTAGCCTAATTAAACCTCAAATAACCTAATTAGCCATAATTAGCCTTGACAAACCCTAACTAAACCTTAAATAGCTGTGATTAACCCTAATTAAACGAGGATTACCCTAATTAAACCCTAATACATTTCTAATTAACCCCAGTTGCCCTAAATACAACCTGACCTTAACTATATACATAAACCCCATCACAATCACAAATGGGACAATATCAACTCCGCAAATGAACTTATATTCATTGGGAAACGTCAGTCGGCTTTCCACATTAGGAATATTAGTTATTGTTTTGTGAAGTCCATTGACAACAATTTGGTTCAACTCGTTGCCAATGAATTCTAATTAAAGTGAAATTGGTAACATATGCAACAATCTTTTCAAAAGTTTGAAATTTCAGAAAGATGGTTGCATATGTTACCAATTTTCAAACACATGCATGCATAAAAACCCATAGTTCCAGTTCAAAGGTACTCATTACAAAGTAATGCTTTGTAATGAGCCTTTGGATGTTCAGTTTGGACAATTTAAAAAAGCTAAGTATTTATAAAATAGTCTATTGACTCATGCTTTGTGTTCTATGTCGTGGATATTTGATACACGTTCTCTAGTATTTCTCCGGATGCATACAGATCTGGTATTCTAACATCCCTTTAATTCTTGCAAGAGCAAGATTAGACAGATCTTAAAACACCTAATCGATATCGTGTACTTAGAGAAATACGAAAATGTGCTGCCAAATTTTTCACAGAGATAGGACTAAGCATGAGTTGGTAACTGTTTTATAAACATGTGCTTTTCTGAATGGGATAGGACCACTACCTATTAGAGAATGGAGAGGGTATAGACATGTTGTCACATGCATGCGTGCATTCATTTTCACATCGAGTTTGAGTCACCTGAGCAGCAGGCCTTGGGGCGGCAGGCTTTTTTTGCCTATATTGGTAAAAATTATCGGCGATGACTGCACGACACATGGGAGCGGGCGAGGAGGATGCTGCTCGAGGGTGCCCCAATGGAGGAGTGGAATGGATTTCCCCCTCATTGGATATCTCCATCTGTATGGGGACAGATGGTTGATCAGTGGAGTACTGATCCATCATGGGAGGCCAAGAGTAGGAGTTGGAGTAAGAACAAACACGAGAAAGATCACACGCACACTCGGAGAGGGGGGGTTTCAGTGGCTCACGATGTCATCCGACACAAGAATGCGGTTGAGCACCGGAACCTGGCGGTGGATGAGGTCATAGCTCTAACATACTGTTAGACGTACATAAGGAAAAAGGGTAAGGACGAAGCACACCGAAAGGGAAACTGTGTTTCAGATATTTTTTGGTAGATCGATGTAAGTTACAAATTAATTTGTTATATTTTTTTGCCTTTGTATTTGATGTTTGTCGCCTTAATGTTTTGAATGTCAAATCATTGTTTTGCAGGCCTCGTATGAACAGATCAGGGGTCTGGGCAGCAGTCCGGACAGCCATCAACATCCACAAAGTACGGGCACGAGTACTGGAGAAATTGAAGCGATGGCTGGATACACCAGGGGTCATCAATAGCCCTCCAAAGACGTAAACACCGACCATGGAGCGATTGTCGTTACAAGAGGACGAGATCCGTCGCATTGCTGCAGAGGTGTATAGGATGATCACGACACATAATTAGGTACAACCACTATAAACTATATGCTATTGAGATTAATGCGTCCGTGTCTTTACATGCAGGGCACTGCTACTGAACATACGGAGCCAGATCTGGATCATAATGCTCTCGTGGACGAGCACAATCAGCAAGATTCAGATCCGAGACTCGCCAACCCCTGATCAGCCCTTTCCTTCCTAGCTATTTGTATCTCGCTCCTATGACCCCCTGACTTGTCCTCTCCTTCGCTTCCCTACTCTATTGTACCCCGCTCGCGTGCCCTCCTGAACTTTGTTTAAGTTTTATTTTTCGATTAATATAGAATCTATTATTCATATAAATATGTATTGTGTCTGTTTTAGATTAAATAATTGCTGACTAATCAGTAATTATTTAACCCTAATGTGCATTGAGAAATATTTGCTGGATTGAGAATTTATACAGGTTTGGGTCTTAAAAAAATAAATAATTTAATTTTAAATTAATTTAATTTTTAGCGACGAATTTTATTCCGTTGCTAAAAGTCTTACCTATTCTGTGAATAAATGAGTTTTAGCGACGGAATTCTATCGCTAAAGTTTTAAACCACAGACTTTTAAAAGTTATCAGTTTTTGAGTAATTTTTAGCGACGGAACATGTCTGTCGTTAAAACTTTTGGCGAAGAATTGTTCCGTCACTAAATATTTTACGTAATAAGTTATTTTTAAAAAAAGAAAATAAATTAAAATACAAAAAATATATTTGACGATATATATTCCGTCGCTAAATTATTAATATGTCCATTACTGAAAGTCGACTTTTAGGCGACGAATTTCAGAATTTCGTCGCAGAACTTCTAGCGACGGGTTATAGGTAACGGAATTTTAGTGACGTCCGTCGCTAAAGTCTTTGACAACGGATTTAGGACTTTAGCGACAGAATTGTCCGTCACTAAAAGTCTTTGTTCTTGTAGTGCAATTATACTTCCTACCGTTGCCTCTGCCAAAACACGCGCACCTCCTCCTCTATCAAAACACATATTAGATTAGCAAATAATACTTCCTACCACCACCTCTACCAAAACACTCACACCTCCTCCTCTATCAAAACACATATTAGATTAGCAATTTTGATATGTTCAAATTCCATCACTGATTTTCTCTTTTAAAAGTCAAAACCCATCTCAAATTTTCAAACCCCAAATAAAGAGAACAAGAATGAAGCTATATCTACTAATATGGAATTGAAGCTTGGAAAGTGCACGTGCGCGCGCGCGCACACAGAGATAGAATGAGAGGGAGGGGGGAGAGCAGGTGGCGGCGGCAAAAGAAGACATAGAAGGAAGAGAGTATCGATATTTATACATATTTAAGATACGTGTATTTAAAGATTTAATGTTAGTATTGGTGTCTTAGAAGTACGAAATGGCCACTCAGCCAAAACTGATAATCAGGGTCACGGAATCCTAATGTCAGAGGAATTTGATATACTTTTTTCACATTTCCAATACAGGTATCCACCTTGTAAAAATGTTTTTGATTGCGATTTACCCTTAAACTCAGAGAGTTTAATGTTGGTCATACCAAAACTTTCTTAATTTTGATTGATCAAAAGTATCGCTACCAGTGGCGGAGAGAGGGTTTTGTTTTGAGGGACTGTAGTGGTAATAATGTTATTTTGGCTCTATTACGTTCTTTCATTTTTGCCGCTCAAGGTACATTGGGGTGAAAATTGTTATATTTGTAGCCTTGAAAAAAATGATGTAATAGCATATAAAGAGTGAAAATACAGAAAATATATGTCAAGATGGCAAGGGGACCATGGTACAAATATAAAACTAAACTAATAGTACAATACATCAAACATGTGGTACAATTGCATTTAGAAATTTTGGGAGGGTCCATGGCCCACCTTTGTCCCAAGGTGACTCTGTCCCCGGCTGCATCTCAATTTCTATGTTCATACATTTTACTTTTGTAACTAAAAATTTTGAAGCGACACTTTTTGATGTTTTTATTGACTTGTAGCGGTGCATATCAAAATGCTATTATGGATGCCTTTTGGCGACAATAATGAGACCTCAACAGTATTGGTCTTTCAGCTAATTTACTACCAGATATATTTTTGCAATGCAACATTTCTCGACCACTGGAGACGCGGCCCGATGTGTGGACCAGCAGTGGCTAAGCTTAATGGTTGCAGATTATATGGTCCCATGGGACACGTCTTGATGGACTCTCATTTTTATTGACCTCCCAGCATGACAACATTCTGGAGAGAAGGTCTCCATTTTTTTTCCCAACGAAAGCTGTATTTATTTATGATGAGGATTATAATATTTGTAGATGGCAGGCATTACAAAGTATGGTGCCTCTTCTATCTAGACTTTAAATCTATTACATTATGTACAAATCTCGTTTATTCATGGGCTACACAATTATCGGTACGCCTAACCAACGAAAATATACAAGAGTCATAGCAGTGTACTAGGTTTCTGGTGTCCTCTATAATGCACCCAATGTTAGATAAATTTTTCTCTGAAGAAGTCAAAGTTTGAATAATACTTGATACATCATCTTCAAGTTGAGCAAACCAAAATCCACAATCCAAGCCAAATTTTGCCACTTCATAAGCCGCCACCGCCTTTGCATACTCTACTTCCCATATTAGCGGAATTTTCTTAGACATAGCTGCCAGTTTTGTACCGTTACTCTCTCTTACGACTACTTAACATCCCATAGAATTATCTTCCTTAAACAATGCCGCTTCGAAATTAATTTTGACAAAATTCGTTGGGGGGTGATTGCCATACCCTTTGTATTGCATCCATCCTTTTTGGGATAGGGATTTGTGCACTTCAATGAATCAGGTAGCTTTTGTGTTTATCTCCAATGCATATGCCTGACCCCTCGAAAGATGATTTCTTTCTATTGCACCACACATGCCAACATAGAATTACCAGCATTTAATTTTCTTGTGCAGAATTAGTATTTTTAAATAAATAAGTTTGTGATCTTTTGTTAAAATTAAGAAAATGGTTTGAGATTGCTTCGAATGAAAATATTTTGCTTCAAACGAAAAGTAGTTAAATCATGTAGAGTGACTTTTTGAAGTTTTTATTCGAATTAAAAGTTTTAATTCGAATGAAAACCTGTTTTCGGTCGATTGAAAAAAAATTATGAAGTTTTTATTCGAATTAAAAGTTTTAATGCGAATGAAAAACACATTTTTGGTCGAATTGAATTTTTTTTTTGAACCATTTTCACTTTTGTTGGTTTCAGTCGAATGAAACCATTATTTTCGGTCGAATGCAAACTTGATTTTTGTCTCCCATATAAATAGCATTCTTTTTTCCTTTTTAGCCTTTTTGGGGTTCTCTATTTCCATTTTCCCTTGCGGTGGAGAGAGAGAGAAGAGAAGGCTTGAGAAATTCAGGAGTTCCAAGGTGGAGCTTAAGGATTTGTATTTCTCAAAGGCTTGATTTAAGATAAGGATTTATTTTCGAACTTCGAATCAGCGATGGATGAATCACTCATGTAAGTCCTTAGTTTCTTTTTGAAATCCGAACTTCTTCGAATGGAGTTAAGTGATTCTTTTTCTCCCATTGTTTTGAACTTGGTTATGAATAACTTGTTCTCAATGCTATGATTTGTGAAAATCAAATTCCGTCGAAGTTGTTTGACCTCAGAATTTGCCATATTGATATCGTTTATTTTAGTGATTAATGATTATCATTATTTCGTAAACTTGTATATTGTTTGACATGTTCGATATTTGATAATGGTTATCTTGAGATTTTTGTTTTTCTAACTTTATGAGCCATGTCACAGTGTATGTGACTTATTTCCGACTTATCCACGTAGATTGAAACGCGGGCTAGCTGAAGGGAGTTAAGCTAGAGATCGCGATCTTACTTTCTGAACCGGTCTCATATGTCAGTATTGACGTGTGTGATCACTTTCTGAATAGCTCTTTAATGTATGTCTCCGTACTTAGATATATATTGACATTTGATATTTGGACTGACCTTTTTGTGTCTGTTTTCGTACCCAGTTATATTTTGACATTTAATATTTGATCTGACCTCTGTTCAGTCGAAACTGGTGTGCCTTTGAAATCTTTTCTTTCAGATATAGTTTGACATTTGAAATTTGGTTTTGATATCCGTTTCGTTGAAACTTTTGTGTCTGTCTTTGTACTTAGTTATAGTTTGACATTTGAGATTTGGTTTGGTGTCCGTTCCGTCGAAACTTTTGTGTTCCCGAAATTTCCTTTCTCAAATATTTTTGCTTTTGTTTGATTGGTCCTTTGAGCCACCTTACTGGACATTTGACTCATTCACTTATTGTTTTTCCTTTCAGCTGATCAGTTGGTGGGATTTTTGGATTTGAAGGGCTAGCTGTGTGACCAAGAGTTAGCTGCCTTATTTCAGAGTTAGTATTGACATTTGAGTTTAACAACTAAGACAAGTTGGTATTACTTAGGTTTTATTTTGAAACTGCATGTTGGAGAAATTTTAAATTGTATAAAAGTTTTGGGCCATTATTCAGATATTGATGTATTTTAAAAATTATTAGTGCATGCTCTGATTTACCCTTTGAGAGATTTCCAATAAGATTAAGGTTTTTCTGCCTCCCGTTTATCCGTCGTTCACGCTCCGGGGATAATAATTTTTGGGACGTGACAGAAATGATATCAGAGCTTAGGTTCGAGATTTTGTAGACTCATAAGCCTAAGATATATATATATATATATATATATATATATATATATATATATATATATATATATATATATATGTGATTGGGATTAGACCTTGGAAATGTGAATTAAGTTTAGAGAATTTATTTCATATTAGAGTATAAGATTAAGATTTGGCTATAAGCTTGGGATTTGGGTTGAGTACGTAATCGTAGAACGAATGTTAGTTGTCTTTAGAATTCAAATATTTTCAGTATCAAAGAGAATAATTGAAGGATATGACTATGATCTTTGGATTTCTATGAGTAGCTCTATCAGATGGTGTATGGAAAAATGTTGTGATCTCAAGATATAAGTGATATGGTGACAGAGATTGCGTGCAAAATTTAAAAGGAAGATTTGGCATTACTAGATCATAATGCTCATTTTTTTTTGTTATTTCGATATCCTTTTGCGAGCATCTAAGTGTTGAACCTAGAAATTTGAAACATATCTATATGTAGATATCTTTTTATGGAACCCTGTGGTTTATAATTCTTGCCCCATCAGTATTGATTATAGATATTTAAGAGTTGGTATAATTTTTTGGATATGAAACACTTTGATATTATTTTGGGGGTATGGACTGATTGTCTTCCAATAATGTCAAGATGGATTGCTTTAGAAAAGAGGATGATTATGATCTTCTGACGAATAATTCTGAAAACTAGAAGCTATCTGCAAAGGCTGTGACTGAGAGATATAGATGATGTGATAGTTTAAAGGCTTAAACTTTGGTGGATGCACGATATATGTGAAATTAAGAATAATATATTTTTCTCTGTGATAGATTTGATAATAGTTTGAACTGGTTTGCTTTGAGGTATCAGGGTGCGCAGTGAAAAGCGTGGTGGCCTTTGGTATGACGAGTAAGTGCTTATTAGTATCGGTTATTCATATTGGCTAAGTCGATGTAGGGTGCTTCAAATGTCATTTGATAGTTTTAATTTTGATGTCAAAATAAGATTAGATGGGGAAAATATTGATCATTATGTGATCTCATGATTTGGCTGGCGAATTACATAGACATTATGTTATTGCAATTTTAATTAAGCCTTAGGTTTTGAATTTGCGATCTTTTGTAGTTGACAAATATGGGCTAGAAGTTGAGCTCGATGTTGCCTTAAGAAATCGTGCATTTGAAGTAATAAAATGTTTTTGAGTATAGAAACTTGGAATATTCGATGTTAGTGATTTGGTCATAGATAATCATCATATTTGAAAGTCTAACAGTGTGGGTGAAGCATTGGGCGGAAAGCGTACCAATAATTTAGCAACTTTAGTTATAAGTTACTATCAGTTGTCAGTAAAATGTTATTAAGAGCGTATTTCAATTTGAAGATTATAGAGTATAAATCTTTTGTGATTAATGTGAAGATTGGTTTCTACTTTTGGTGTACGATTGAAGTTACGCGTGTCAATGTTAGGAATTGTACTAAGACTATGGTTTGATGTGTTAGCATAATGGCGCAACGTGAGCCTGTCGGTATTGTATTGGTTTCAAATGATTTGAATTTTGATTGGAGTAACTTGATTTAGCGTGTTTCATTTGTTAGCCAAGTATAAATACTTTGAGGAGCAATCATAATATATTTTGGGGGTGGTGATGACAATGAAAGTTAAAAAACTTAAGTTTGAATTTCGTAAAACACGTCATATGGGATGAAAATTTGCTTAGTACTTGGTACACCTCAGGCTTGAAGTTAAGCATGTTATTCAAATTATGTAAAGAGTAGCGCAGTGGAGGCGTTATGTATTGGAGATTGATTTCATTATTGAATTTTAGAATGTTGTAATTTTAGCTCAGTCCATTTCGTAGGCTAGTTAAGTCATGTATGTTTCGAAGTTAGAATTTTAGTTAATAGTATGAGGAATGCATTAACTCATGTTGGAAAGCAAGAAGTTAGTTGATGATTAAAGAACATTTTAAATTTTCAAGACGGAATTCTTTTAAGGAGGGAGAATGATATACCCTGAAAAATTTTCTTTTCCTTATGCAAAATTAGTATTTTTGAATAAATAAGTTTATGGTTTTTTGTTAAAATTAAGAAAATGGTTTGGATTGTTTCTGAAATTTTGGTCAAATAAAAGTGATTTCATTCGAATCAAAAATATTTGATGTTAAAGTTTTGGAGTCTGAAAGATTCGGTCGAAGGAAAATGGTTTTGTTTCGAATGAAAATGGGTTTGCTTCGAATGAAAATATTTTGCTTCGGTCGAATGAAGACTATTATTTTCGGTCGAATGCAAACTTGATTTTTGTTTGTCCCATGTCCCATATAAATAGCATTCTTTTTCCTTTTCTAGCATTTTTGGGATTCTCTATCTCCTTTTTCCCTTGCGGTGGAGAGAGAGAAAAGAGAAGGCTTGAGAAGTTCGGGAGTTCCAAGGTGGAACTTAAGGATTTGTATTTCTCAAAGTCTTGATTTAAGGTAAGGGTTTATTTTCAAAATTCGAATCAGCGATGGACCAATCACTCATGTAAGTCCTTAGTTTCTTTTTAAAATCCAAACTTCTTCGGATGGAGTTAAGTGATTCTTCTTCTCTTTTTGTTTTGAACTTGGTTATGAATAACTTGGTCTCAATGCTATGATTTGTAGAAATCAAATTCCGTCGAATTTGTTTGACATCAGAATTTGCCATATCGATATCATTCATTTTAGTGATTAATGATTATCATTATTTTGTAAATTTTGTATATTGTTAGACATGTTTGATATTTGATAACGGTTATCTTGAGATTTTTGTTTTGGTAACTTTATGAGCCATGTCACAGTGTATGTGACTTATTTCCGACTTACCCACGTGGATTAAAATGTGGGCTAGCTGAGGGGAGTTGAGCAAGAGATCACAATCTTACTTTCTGAACCGGCCTCATATGTCAGTATTGACGCGTGTGACCACTTTCTGAATGGCTTTCTAGTGTCTATCTCCGTACTCAAATATATTTTGAGATTTGATATTTGGACTGACCTCTCTTGTGTCTGTTTTCGTACTCAGATATATTTTTGCATTTGATATTTGGTCTGACCTCTGTTCAGTCGAAACTGGTGTGCCTTTGAAATCTTGTCTTTCAGATATAGTTTGACATTTAAAATTTAGTTTTGATGTCCGTTTCGTTGAAACTTTTGTGTCTATCTTTTTACTCAGATATAGTTTGACATTTGAGATTTGGTTTGCTGTCCATTCCGTTGAAACTCTCGTGTTCCCAAAATTTTGTTTCTCAGATATTTTTGCTTTTGTTTGATTGGTCCTTTGAGCGACCTTACTGGGCATTTGGCTCATTCCCTTATTATTTTTCCTTTCAGGTGATCAGTAGTTAGGATTTTTGGATTTGAAGGGCTAGTTGTGTGACCAAGAGTTAGCCGCCTTATTTCAGAGTTAGTATTAACATTTAAGTGTAATAACTAAGACAAGTTGGTATTACTTAGGTTTTGTTTTGAAACTCTATGTTCGAGAAATTTTGGATTGTATAAAAGTTTTGGGCCACTATGTCAGATATTGATGTATTTTGGGAATTATTAGTGCATGCTCTGATTTACCCTTTTGGAGATTTCCGATAAGATTAAGGTTTTTTTTTACTCCAGTTTATCTGTGGTTCACGCTCTGGGAATAATATTTTTTGGGGCGTGACACCCTGCAACGTCCTTCCACCACCAAAGTACTGCTTGGGATTCTGTTTTGTCAATGTAAAAGCTGTGAGAGCAAAGAGCCCAAACTTGTCTAGCCAAGGAACAATATCAAAGAGTGTGGAAGATAGTTTCTTTATTGTTTCCACATACCGAACATTCCAGTTGAGTTGACACCTTCCTTTTATGAAGATTCTCCATCGTAGGCAGTATATTTGAACAAGCACGCCACCCAATGGGACTCTTAGTTTCCATAAGAAATTCCATGGTGCTTTCCCACCGTGGCTAGCTTCTCCTGTAAGAATGTGCTTTACTCGCTAGTCCTTGATCCATCGCCACCCTATAAACACTGCTCACAGAGAATTGCCCGTCTTTACTGTAGTGCCAAACCAACTTATCATACAAGAATAACTGCTGATGGGGATTATTGTAATTTGTAAAGCTTCATGGGGCCAAAAAAAATATGATTTAGAAGATTTACTTTCCATCTTCTAGTATCGTTGTCGATCAATTCTTCAACTGTTGCTTCCTTGCACATATGACTAGCTGGAGATTGAACATTAAGTATAACTGGTAAGGGTATCCACCTATAATGCCATATTTGTATTTTCCTTCCACCTCCAACCCTCCAACTTGTTCCCTGCCAATAATATTGGTCTAGCCGCTATGATACTTCTCCAAGTAAGTGACGGTTGAGAGCCCAGTTGGGCCTTGAAGAAGTCACTTTCTGGAAAATATTTTGCACTAAGTATACGAAAGAGTAAAGAATGCTGATTTGTAACCAACCTCCACCCTTGTTTTGCTAGTAATGCTAAATTAAAAGCCTTGAGGCAATAGAATCCTAAACCTCCTTCATCCTTTCTATGACAAAGTTTTTCCCAGCTCATCCAATGCAGTTTCTTGTGCCCCTTGTCCATACCCCACCAAAAATTACTCATCATGGCCTCTAGTTCGACACATAAATTGTCCAGGAGTTTGAAACACCCCATAGCATATGTTGGGATCGCTTGTAGTACTGACTTGATATGAATCTCTTTGCCTGCTTTTCACAAAATTTACTTGACCATCCTTCTATTCTCCTCCACATTCTTTCCTTGATGGAGCTAAACACCTCACTTTTGGACTTTCCTACTACCGTTGGTAATTCCAAATACTTCTCATGCGAATCCACGAATTGAATTCCCAACAAGTTACTGACGACATCCTTTGCAGCAACTGGAGTATTTTTACTGAAAACAATGTTGGATTTCTGGAGGTTAACTTACTGACCCGACGAAGCTTTAATATTCTCAAGACTTTCCGCAGCTTACTCTATTGTAGCGTTAAGAATAACAAACTATCGTCTGCAAAAAACAGATGTGAAACTGTAAGGCAATCTCGGTTCACCTTGACACCATGAGTGGAGTTTGTTGCTTCAGCAGCTTGAAAGAGAGAAGAAAGACCTTCTGCACACACTAGAAAGAGATAAAGAGAAAGGGGGTCTCCTTGACGAAGGTCCCTTATAGGCAAAAAATATCCCAATTGCCGATTATTCAATAAGATAGAATAGGAAAATGTAGAAACGTAGAGCATTATTTGAGTTATCCATTTCTTGTCAAAACTCATCTTATCTAGCATTGCACTCAAGAAGTTCCATTCCACTCTATCATAAGCCTCGCTCATGTTTAGTTTAAGTGCTGCTAGTCTCTCTTTTCCCCTCGACTTACACTTCAGATAATGATTTAATTCATAGGCTATTAACACGTTATCAGTAATAAGACGACCAGGTATGAACACACTTTGACACTCTGAAATGCAAGAAGGGAGAGCAACTTTGAATCTATTGGCTAGAGTCTTAGAGACTACTTTATGTATGACATTGCAAAGACTTATATGTCGAAACTGTGAAACCTTTTCTGGATTTTGGCACTTTGGAATCAGCACAATAGGAGTATAGTTAATTTTCCTAGCAAATGAACCTGAATTTAAGAAAGCTAAAACCATGGTGGTCACATCATTTCCTACGATATGCCAAAAATGTTGGAAGAATGGTGCATGCATACCATCAGGATCTGGGGACTAAGTAGGATACATAGAGAAGAGGGCATAATATACATCGCAAGCGAAAAAGGGACGAGTTAGGCGATGGTTCATTTCAGAAGAAATTTTGGCTGGAACAGTGTCAAGAACATTCTGTACAGCTTGATCCAGTGGTCTTGAAGACGAGAAAAGGTCTTGGAAATACGACACCACAGTTGTCACTCTCTCCCTCCTACTTCCACACCACACGCCATTATCATTTTTAATATTTTCTAATCGGTTCCTTCTCCTTCGAGCCAATGCATGGGCGTGAAAGTACTTGGTGTTTCGGTCTCCAGTTTTGTTATATACATAGAACTGTAATTTATATAGTCCGTCATTACGAGAACGAGGGCTTTATGTGTGTTTGTTTTTCAATCACTAAAAGGCAGCTTACCTTGCCTATTCTATCTTAATAGACCGGTGCAGCTTTTTGGACCTCTATTTTCTTGATAGCTCAATACCGTGCGATACTACGTGCTATATATTTTTGTAGCGGGTTTAGAAAAAAGGACAAATTAGTTTTCTTGTTCTAATCATAAGTTGCATCTTGTTTCAAAAAACTATTCAAATGGTACATACAAGGGGAGGAGCTGCAAAGATTGTGAAGATCAAACAATTTTGTAGCTGCTTAGATTCAACAAGGGGAACAGTCGCCATGAGACTCTTCTCTTTTTCTAGAACAAAGAAGTACAATGGAGCAGTCTATATAGATGCGTATTTACTTTATCGAACCGATTTACGTGTTACCCAGACTAAATCAAAGTATACGCTTCCAAAGTTTGGAATTAAAATCTAACAACCTTTTGTATAAAACTTAACCGAACCCAAATTGACACATCTGCTTTTAAAACTAAAGCGAATCCATATCGAAATATTTTCCAACTGATTGGGTTTCGAAACAGAATGTTTATACATAATGCACGTGAATATAACAAGCTTTACATAGTATACCAAAAAACTGAGATCTTTTAATCACAACTCCTTTTTTCAATATGTTTTTCACGTCATTAAAGTTGAACTTAAATTTTAATTATAAAGCCGAAGATGGTACAAGGATATTTTTATTTGACCCAATGAAAGGTAGAGAAACATACAAGTGGATATATGCTGTCCTATTGGGCAATTGGCACAAGAAGTTAGATAGTTGTTAAATTGAACATTAACCAATTTTCTATGGTGCAAAATTAACAAGAGCTGGCCTCTTCTTATGTGGACTGCATCCCCCTCGTCCACAAATACATGAGATATGCATCTCTCACCCCATCGTAATCACCCACCATCGATCCAATGGAATCTTTCATCCATTATCCATCAGATCAGCTCAGATACCATAAGATACAAAATCACAGCAGCCTCTGGAAGCCACGTGGCTGAAGAACAAAGGCAACCACCACAGACATCACCACTCGCGTTACACCTGATCAAGAATTGACCACCTCACCCTGTGTATAAAACACCAGCTCTCCTACCTCACCGGTTTGACTCGCAGGAACCAACACCGATTTGATCACTCGCTCCGGTTCCTCTCCACCGAGATGGCCTCCATCCAAACATTCCTCCCCCTCTCCAAGCCCATCACAGACCCCAAGCCCAAAACTTTCACAACCTTCAAACCACCCACTTGCCAAACCACCCAAAATTTTCCCAGAAACACACGGAAAATCAGAAGAAACTTCTCGGCAGTCGGGTCAGTGGCGAAAGAGCTGGACGTGATTCCGCTTCAGAGCGGCGACTGTACGGACCAGCAATACGGCGTAGTGTTGGGCACCGAAAGAGAATCCGAAGGAGTTGAAGTTACGGACAGGCAGGTGGTGGGTGGGTTTAGCAATGAAGGGCGGCTGTCGTTTGAAGGGGCAGGCGAATTACAGGGGTTCTCCTCGGCTTCTTCTTCGAAGAGTTGTGAAGATTTTGATAAGCTGGTCGATAGGGCGATAAATGGCACGATTGTTCTTGCTGCGGGCAGTTTTGCCGTCACTAAATTGCTCACCATTGACCAGGACTACTGGCATGTGAGTCAAACTAAATTTTTTGGATTTTGAAATGCAATGTTAGATGTTATGTTCTTGGTTTTGTGCTGAATTTATCGTATCTACACTCGCCGTTGATAGTTTTTCGTGATGAGCGTCTGATTATAGTGTTGAAATGGGCTGTTGGGATACATTTTCTTTCTTCTTCTTTTTTTTTTCTTTCAGTTTAGAGTTGGGTTTTTCAAGATTTCTTCATCTTTTCCTTCTTGAATGCGTGCCTGGACTTTTTCGCATATACATGACTGTAGTCCCTGTCCCTCCGTTCCATTAGTTTAGCAGCGCAAACTATAGTTGGATGTTATATGGTTTGTCTGCTGAATATCTACTCTCTGTGTTGATATTTTAGGTGATGAACATGTGGTTATTGTGATGAAATGGGATATAATTTCTTTCTTTTTTGCTTTGGCTAAGAGTTCGGATTTTCAATATTTCATCTTTTCCTTCTTGAAGACGTGCCTGCATATACATGTGGGGTGTGTGTGTGTGGATGGCGGGGGCGCCTAACCTTGAATACAAACTATTTAAAGCCTTATGTCTCAACAAGTGATGTCTAAGCTTTTCTTGTAGCTCGTTTCATCTTATTACAATTAGGCTCTAAGAAGCACGGACACCTCTCCTAGGTGGAGGTATAGTGTCCTAAACGGACAGACACCCCGACACCCTCCAGACACCGCCCGACACGTGTCGGACACCGCCAATCGGTGTCGGAATTTTTTTTATTTTCCGACACCATGTCGGACACTTCGTCGAGGAGTGTCGAAGACAGGAATGTGCAGTGTCGGACCGTTTGGGGCTACTTTGGAATTTTTGGAACTAATTTTGGGGGTTTTTTTTTTTACAAAAACAAATTGTGCCCTAATCTGAGAAGGGAACCATCTTCACTCACCTTACGGCCGTCACCTATCTGAGAAGGGAACCATCTTCACTCACCTTACGGAAGCCATTCGGAGCATTACCGACTTGTAGCTGTTGTCGGAGCTAGTCGCCAACATTCCAAAGCCGACGCCGATAGATCTAGTCGCCGTCACGAAGACCAAAGCAGCTGCTGCGAGCGACACACCGTCGCCATCGCCATACCTCACTTCATCGTCGCCGGAGGTGCTCGCCGCCGTCGCTGACTCAGGTCCTTCCTTTCTGTTCGAAGTCGTTTCTGTCTCTCTTTTTTCTCCCTCTGTCAAGACTCGAGAGTCAAGAGTCGTTTGCAAGTCTTTTTTTTTCTCTCTCCCTCCTCAAGAGTCGTTTCAGAGGGACCTCTCTCTCTTTTTTTTGACTTAGTTATTTTTTCTACTTAATTTCAGAATGCAATGATTGTGTTAGTGTATATTTATTATTAGTTATTTCCTTTGTTTCCTATTTGTATGACTTTATAAGACTTAATTTCTTATGTTATGTACCATGCACTATGTTGGATTTAACGTTTAAGTATGACTTGTATTTGAATTCCTTGTTTTGGTAGTTTTTCATTATTATTTGTTATTTTAGATTATGGAATGTATTTGATACTTATTATATATATAATAAAAATCTTTAAAAAATAGCTGTGTCCTGAGGTGTCCAAAATCCGATTTTTTGGAAATTGCGGTGTCCGGTGTCCCCGTCGGTGTCTGTGTCCGACACCGTGTCCGTGCTACCTAGATTAGGCTCTACAAGTTCCGGTAAGTTTATGTGATGTACTCATGTTCTTGTTCCTTTGATGGTAGACAGATATGACTCTTGGTTTGGATGGATTTTCCTATTTATGTGGTAGTGTATCCTTCTAGAGATGTTTAGATGAATCTACCTATTTATGTGGTAGTACAGCCCAGTGGCGAGGCTAGGAATGGTGAATAAGGTTGGGCGAAATTTAGGAAGAGAAATTTCTAACCTAAGATGGGCAAAGCCTTTTGCAATTCCAATTTTTCTTGTTCTACTTAAGAAAATCTAAAGATTAACACTTTAAAAGAAATTCAAACCACAAGGTGCGCAAGTGCTCACCATAAGCTATACGTGGCCTTTTGCCACTGGTACAGCCTATGTAAGTTGGGTGTCAAACCTGCAGTGAGCTCAGAACCTACCCTACCTGTGAGGCAATTATGGTTTGATTGGGTAAATCCTTTAAGGTCTTGACCGTATGAGTCTGGATATTGGTTTTGTGCAATCTGACAGATCTGACTAGCTTCTTCAAGTGCTTTCATGTTTCTGATAGCAAATCTTCTACCTTTCTTTTCCATGGGTTGTCAAATCTTGGACATCGTTACGATTTTATGTTTTTGCTGTTTGTTTGAGTTACTGTTTAAAGTGCTAGGTCAGAGGCTCAGAACCTTGCGATTCTATGCACAAAAAGGTCTGTGTCTGCGTCATATATTCACCGGATCTTAATAAGCAAGAAGAAGAAAAAATTTCCAAGGCCTTCTCCCTCGTTGATTTCTGATGTTGCTATTTTGTTGCAACCCTTGATGTTTTGTGATACATTGCATGAGATATGCTTTAGACAGTGTCTAGTATTTCTCAATATAAGGAGAGTGTGGATGCGCAAGTAGTATCAAGCATGGGTAACCAATTCAATGACTTGCAGTACAACATAAAGAACTGCATCAAATGTGCATGTATCTAGAGTTGGGAAGTTTTTCTTTTCAAAGGTGCCGATTGTGACGTAGTTTTGTATGTGGTACTTCCCATTTAAAGTCGATTGTAAGCGCATATTATCCTGCCAGAACTGACTTTTTCTCTCTCTTAGGGGTGGACCTTGTACGAGATAGTGAGATATGCACCTCAACACAACTGGAGCGCATATGAGGAAGCTCTTAGAACAAATCCAGTTTTAGCGAAAATGGTGATAAGTGGAGTTGTTTACTCTATAGGGGACTGGATTGCTCAGGTTAGTTAAAATGTTTTTCCTTATTTTGATCAATATGGTTTACTGGCTTTTGACAATTCTCTTCACAATTTTGAGTTAGTTTATGGTTTATTTTGCAGTGCTATGAGGGAAAACCTCTTTTTGAGTTTGACCGCACACGCATGTTTAGGTCTGGCCTAGTTGGGTTTACTCTGCATGGATCGCTATCTCATTACTACTATCAGTTTTGTGAGGTAATCACCTTGTTTAAAAATTATTGCTTGTCTAGCAGGTAGTTTGCTGAAACAGTGTCTTCTATTTTGTAGGCTCTTTTTCCTTTCCAAAATTGGTGGGTGGTTCCTGTCAAAGTAGTTTTTGATCAAACTGCATGGGCCGCACTTTGGAACAGCATTTACTTTGTAATTTTGGGATTTCTTCGATTTGAGTCACCGCAAAATATATTTAGTGAATGGAAATCAACATTCTGGCCAATGTTGACTGTAAGTGGATTTTCTGTCCCTTTCTTTGCATCAACATTCTTGGGATAAGCTATAAATATTTCCAAAGCCCCTTCTAGGATCTAGCCAACTCTAATTTTGTTGGGCATTACTTGTGTCGCTTGATATGTTTTTGAGCAATTGTTCAATTTGATAGTGGACTTCATTTTTCAGACCATGTTTTGTTTTACAATCTTTAGTCCCTTGTATGGTGTATAAATTTTGTTTCATCTGCTCCTTTTGACCAAATAATACAGTTGGGACTGTACTTTAAGTCGACTCTACTACATATCTATAGGGTTTCTCTAGCTGCATATACATGCTGTGCTGCAAGTTTCCTTTGGTAAGTACAAAAAGGAGTTTTCGCATGAGCTCTAATACAGATATGGTTGAATGTACTAGACTACACTTAGTCTCTAGGAGTGGACCAAGGTGTTTGTTGCTATACAAATTTGGGCACTTCCTCACTCTCTTGAAGGCAATTTTAGTTCTTCGAAGAGTTGATGCATGCTCTAGGAGTCGGTGTGAATTTTACCCAGTTACAACAAATACTAAGGGTGTGTTTGGATATAAGATTTGAACTGAGGATTTGACTTTGGCAGGGTATTTGTAAATCACTTGGACACAATATCTTGTTTGGATAGTTTAAAAGGGAATTTTCAAAATTTCAGAGTGATTTGAACTAGTTATTTGTCAAATCCACTCCAATCAGTAATTTAAAAATCCAAAATAACTAGTTCCCTGTTTTTTTAGGAATCTTGCTTCCCACCTTTTTTTTTGGCTTCCTTTCTTCCAAACACGATATTCAAAATGATAGAATTTATAAATCAGGGGATTTCGAAATGAGAGCATTTAGAAATACCCAGTATTTCAAAATTTCATATCCAAACACACCCTAAAGAGACATTTGTTGAAAGCTCATCAAACTGAACTTAATATGGTCATAGTTATGTTCTTTTCTGAGTATATGACTTGCAGCAATATCTGGTGTATTCATTTTTTGTGACGAAACTAAGATCTTTGATTTGTTTCTCAGGCGGGGTGGAAGCTTTGGCCATTTGCACACATTGTTACATATGGTGTGATCCCTGTTGAACAAAGGCTTCTTTGGGTTGATTGTGTTGAGCTCATTTGGGTGACGATACTCTCAACGTAAGTTTTAATCAAGATTCTATTAAACTTGGGTGTATACTGAAGTCGTATATGCATGAACAATAGTCAACTATTGGTTGTCTTGAAATACACCCCACAGCTGGTTTCAAGAGAAAAAAAGCATGTTTGGGTTCTAGCATCGATTTTGGTACGTCTAACATCGTTGATGTATTTTTTGCTAGTTTGTCGAATGAGAAATCGGAAGCGCGAATCTCTGAGGCACCAGCAGACGCAACTTCAGATCCTTCATCAGTAGGTCCTCCCGAGGTATACCAAGTGACTGCTTAATGTGGCATGTAGGCCTTTTTAAGAGCTGCATAATTACACTATGCTGATGGTCCTTCCATTCTTTCATACTTCCTCTTAGCAGGTGTAAATATATTGAAGCTGAAAAAGGTAAAAATGGTTGTCTATATTCTTAGTCGTGATGGACTGGCTCAGCAAATGCGGGAGCAATGAAGTGTAATGTGGCTGGAAGGCTGATTATGGTTTGTTCGGTCCTTTGGAACTTACTGAGTGCATTTCTTTGTAAAAACCCTTACTCCTCCCTTTCTGTATGTAAAAGCAAAATCTGCTATTTTGACTAGGACATAACATTATTGATTATACAGAAAAACTCTGTAGATACTTCTCAAGGCAGAGAAAATGTAGCAAACAACACATACCAGAAACCTGTGTACAACAGCAGTGCTTAAAATCAGTTCAGTTTCTCCGGGGACTTGCATTAGCAATTCACAGTTAGGTCTTGCTGGAGCTCTTCTACAATAGCCAACGTAATTTGTTTACCAAACATAACAGCCAGTTTTGTTCTACTTTCATTCTAGAGCAGTTTTGTTGTCGAACAACCTGAAGTCTCTTTACATCCATATATTGTACAGATGCAAAGCAAGAGTTTTTTTGATCCTAGATACAAACGCGATCTCGCTTGAACTCTTCTTTTTAGAGACTTCTGACACCTGAAAAGAGGTACTTGATGGTTTCAGTGTTGGTGGCTGGATAGCTATCACCGATCGATGCCGTTGTCTTAGAATCCTGGTTTTGAAAGTCAAAACAGTTTTGTCTCCGGAATATACAGGCGACCAATGCAACTCTGGCAAGCTGATGCTGTAAGATTAGGTTGTGTCAAATCTCTTATGAAAATTGTTCTGAGATCCTAGTTTGGAGACCCAGGCTGTTTCAAAACAAAAGTAAGGACACTGATCATCATTACTACTATTGTTGTCGCAGTTATTGGGTAGTCTTCGCCGAAGCAACGAAGTGAACGCATATCTAGATCATCATCTCGTGAACCACATCCTATTGCTCCTAGCATTTAAAGCCGAGGAGGCGGTGAGAAATCCGGTGGCATTGAGTTCATTTATGCGTATTGTGACTGAGAGGTACAACAAATTACTTTACTCCCTTACGCGAGTTGAGTAGCATCAGCCATCAAGCACCCGAAGGAAACTGCACTTAAAGAAAACCCTCCGCATTCCAACCCAAAGAAAGGCCAAGGAGACTCCTACTCAATAACCTTTCTTAACTTAGAAAGCATTGGATGATCCGCAACCATCTATACAATGGAATATTTACAAAATAATGCTTGTTTTTTTAGTCCCCTCTCCTATCTTATCTGTTCTCATCACCTAACTGTCATTGATGGTCGAGATTAATGATTTCAATGTTTAACGTTAGCATATCCTTTAAAAAGTTTCTTAATATCCACCAAAATATTTCATCTGCAAAAAAGATACTCATAACAGTCTAACTCAAGCCATTTCTGCGATAATTGAACAACTCGAACATAAAAAACCCGATTGAAATGTAGTCCAATCATATTGGGATTAAGATCTGTTTGGAAAACAACTAAAATTGATTACACAGAAAGTCGCCATTAGCCAGTCTTTACAGCCTCTGCTTCACATACTACGCAATTCAAGCCATTGACATACTAGACAGAGGGCTCGGTGTTGGCCGGAAGTCGAACCACCGCCAGCTAAGCCTACGAATGGGCGGCGTCAACGCCCGCCTCACCACCTCTCTGTTTGCGTGACGCGGCCGTCTCATCTTCCTGCCCCCAGGTGCCGCCGAGTCTCTGACTAGCCTCGAGCGGTGTGACTGTGACGACGTGCGAGTGCAAGTCTTCTCATGCGGCGCAGGAGATGCCACTGAGCCATACCACAAGTCCCAATACTTGTCAGGCCTATTATCAATGCCGGAAAGTGATGATCTCTCCACCGGAACATGAATCCTTCCTATGGTCTCCTTACGGGTGATTGTTGGCATTGTTTTGGTGAAGCTAAAGAAGGGTATAACCTGAAAGCTGAGCTGCTGTCGTTCTTGTTTGTGTTTATTTATTCTGGGGATATCTGGGTTTGGACTGGCCCATATATCCCCAGAATCTGGCCTGGCCCGTTTGGCAGCCCCTTGACCCGGCCCTGACCTGTTTTGCTGGAAGGCCGATGGGCTTGGGCTGGGCCGGCCCAAGCCCGGCCCATTTGACACCTATTATGCAATCGACCATGTATCCATTTGACCCAAAAGGTACGTGTTGAATTTTCTGTTGCAGTTGACTTGGACGCCATGGAGGGCTCTTTTCATCGTCTTTTGCGTTTGGGACCAGATCTCAAATGTAACAATTTTTAGTGAAGAGGATTAGGTGCAACTATCCTCTACTCGAGCCTTAAAAAGGGGTGTTCGATTTAGTGTCAAAATATGCATAATTTTTGTTATATTAGTATGCCGTAAAAAAATGTAGATAGACAACCACCTAAAGGCGTATATTGATTAGGCACAAGTTATACCCACTTTAACAATAAAGCTAGCTAATATACAAGAAAATTAGGTCGCATTTGTTTATGCTTCCCACTTTTTTGTATTTGTATTTTCAAAATGAAAACAAATGAAATCGCGTTTACGCTTTTTCAAAGGGTATTCAATGTCTATTCATTCAAATAATCTTGATCGTTTATACTTTTGGTATTCGTTTTGGGAACAGGTATGTTTTTGTTTACATATTTATTCTTACTTTTTCTCGTACTTTTCAATAAATATCTTTACTATTTGTATGATAATTTACCATAGTGCCCTCAAAAACCCTAAAGAGTTCTGACATCTGGCCTAACACGGCCCACTCGTCAGAGTTCATGTACCTTATCCAATAGAATCTAGTCTGTCCATTTTTGCAAGGAAAGACACCGCCTCCACCAAATCAGGTACCATCGCCAATAGCTATCTTATTGTTTCTATTGTTGTAGATGGACTGTCAAACTGAATAGGGGGTGTGGGGATCAGTGATTGAGGGTGGTGTTATGGTAATTAGTTGGCTGATGTGGGTGGCGATGATTGGTGATACTGTTGGTGGTGCCACATTGATGGTAGTTTTGAGATTGTTCTGTGGTGACTTTTGTGAGTCATGATTGGACGGATGAAACAAGACCATGAGATATTAGCGGTGGCCGTGGTGGCTAATTTGGTGGGGCATAGTTCCTCATGTTGGCATGGCGACGGACTGAGGTTCCTTGTGGTGGCACAGAATCGAGGCCGGGTTCTTTGTGGTGGCATGGCAGGGTCGTTGACATTGGTGGTGGTGGGCGTACGGGAAGGGGGGGGGGGGGGGGGGGAGGTGGTGTGATGGTGTCAGAGAGTGGGCAAAAAGTAGAGAAAAGTTGCCATTTTTTTTCCGGCTTTATCTTGATAAGGATTAAACCTTGTCGGAAAAAAAAAGTATTTTTCAAATTTTTTATACTATTTGAATAATTTTTTTTTTCATGACAAACAAAATAACATAAACGAGCAATCAAAGAGAGATTGGTTTTGCCATCACTAAAAATATGAAAAATTAAAAGTGCAAAAGAATACGCCTTTAATCTTTAAGATTAGTGGAACCACCCAAGTTAGTGTAAATGTCTTTGTAAAAGCACAATCTACTTTTCAAGGGTGCATTTAGCCCTAACAAGTAATTAAATCCATGGCTGTGCAAGATAGTCCTGACCATTTTACTTTCTTTCAACTGCATATTCTTTTTTTTTCCCCCACAAAAAAGAGAGGAAGAATAAATATACTTGAGATTGGGCTGGGCCACCTTTAGCTTCTGCTTTTTAGTATAAGTTGCAAATCGCGAGTGAACCAAACTTAACTCTAGAGGTTGCTATTAAGGCCCAGTACGGCACCCCGTTTTATTAAACGACAAGATTAATGGCATTCTACTTTTTTATCACTCATACTCGCATTTCTCACTAAAGGTATCTAATGACAATTTTTATATGCCTTCTAGTAACACATGTTTGTCTTTAGAAACAAATAAACACTTTTTTTTTTATAAAGCAAATGATTTTGTCAAAACAAAAATTACATGTTACATATTTAAGGAGAGAGGGCATAACAAATTGAGGTGCCTCTTTCAACCGTACTAAAAATGAGTTCAAATTTCCTCAACCTCTACTGTATTCCCGTTTTTCTTCCCAGTGTATCATAAAGCTTAACTAATATGCACCGAAACGCCAACCTTAAAGCTCTAGAGTTTCCTAAAAGCGAATGTCATTTTGATCATTTTGTAGGTTAAACTTACACAAATAGAGAAAAGTAGTATTTGACCTCTATTTTTTACTCCGTACTCTTTAGGCTCTGCTTTCAACACTAAAAGCTTTAAAGTGTCGTCATATAGCTACTTTAGCAAGAAAAGTATAGACCAAATAAGAGACGTGATATACTTGAATTCCATTTTTTACCATTTGCGCTCCACTTTTAGTACTCTAGACATTACCTATGTCGCTACATAGCCATTAAAGTGACAAAGTTAGAGCTCAAATATCTAAAGTAAAGCTCATATAGTATTCGTTGCACAGCTTAGAAATAATTTCTGTGAGAGCAACTTATATATAAATGTCTTCAACAATATGAAGTGGAAGGAGATATTTTTCTACGCAAAATGGAGATGATCCAACTCGTTTAATATCAAGCGCCCATTATCAGTAACAGATGGCAGCTTGGTGAGCCCTCCCAACAGATACAAGCTTTCTTCTATTCTGGTCTGGGTTCGGTATTCGGTAACATCAACTTTCGTCAGCAGTTTTCAATGTTGCCCCTCCACAGTGACCTCCTCCCTTCCTGTTTAAGGAAATGGCAGTTTGAGGAAAGCATGTTTTGGCCATTTGAACGCCCCCCCTCTCCACAACAAAACCAAGCAGCAACTTCAGCCTCTTATCTTGTGATGTCAACAATTAATATTAAACTCTTTGGATCCTTTCTCTCTTCACCGATTCATTCTGAGTTAGACGTTTTTACATGATATTAAAGCGAATTGATATAGGCTCAACAAACAGTATAAAAACTAAATTTTCCGACGTCTGGTTTACTTTGTCTACGTGTTTGAGCCAGTAAAAAAGAAATATGGTCGGGCATGAGGTAATTAGACATGATGAAGCGCGTTGAGATATTAACCTTAAATAATAACCTCGTACAAGTCGTCTTCTTATTGTTAATTAATTTTCAGTTGGAGACCGCTGACGTATCGAGATTATCGAGACATGTTCATTCATTTCGTGAGCCGTAGGAGCTTAATAATTGCCTGGAGCCACCGTCTTGCGCCGCTATGAGGGGAAATTTGACAAGTTATATACAGATAATGTTTAGCCAGGCTTCTGTGACGCCTAGTACGACGGTTGGGGATCCTTGAACCTACAATTTGAGGTGGGCCAGCGACGAAACGGTGACGCTTTTAGGTTACTTCGTGGCCACGGCCTTCGGCAGTAGTCCAGTTGTTTCCCCTGTCATATCTCCCCATCCCAGGGCCGTTGATGGTTGACAGCTGGTTTGAGCAACCGGGCCTCTCGCCGCCTTTGGGCCAACGGGGTCCACCCCATGCGCCCCCTCTTACGTACGAAATCGGGTCCACGAAATGTGACCAACTTGGGCATGTCACGGTGCGAATGCTTTTGCTTGATCGTAATTTGGGACTCCAATCGGGGTCTCGTTCCGTTTCACCCTGTACATGTCACTCATTTGGTGAAACTTTAAATGAGTGTAGGGTAGATGAGAAGGGGACAATTAGGCGATCACACCAAATCAAAATTATTTTGAATTTTTTCCATCCCCACACAATTCAAGTACAATTTCAACAATTTTATCCATTTATATAAGTTTTTTTCTCTCTCTAGCTCTCTCTCTAACACACACAGGCCACCAATTGGCGACCCACCATCGATAACCATAGCCTGTCGTTGCGCTCCGCCATCCAACAGCTCCAGCCTCTGTCAGTATATTCTGGCAATCACCGCCCACTGACGCCACCCCACCGGCAGTCACTAAGGGAAAATTATGGCCTGCTGTCCCCGGCCGCGGCCAGAAAATCCCAACAGCCACGTGGCTTTTTCCAGTAGTCGCCGCCAAAAAAATTAGGTAGTTATTGTTGCAGCCTGAAAATTCTGACAGTCGCCGGCTGCCATCTAATTGCAGCTGTCACTCAGTCCACCATCACTATAGGCATAAAGAAATTAATTTTGTAAGAATAAAAATAGTTGACTAGTTAATAGGGTTTGTTGGATTGAAATGGGATGGGGAGGCACAGGACGCGCCGTATTGCCATCCTTACCTCTATTGGCTTTTTTTATACTCAAAAGATAACACTTTGTTTGCCCGTGTTTGGAATAGACCCTCAATTTTTATGGGATTGGCTGAAATTTTTGGTTGATGTGATCGATATGAAAACGGAAGAGACCTTTAGCAACAATTTTTTTGTAGACTCGTCATAACCAATAAGCTTCAACAACAACTTGTTTGCTCTTGAAAAGAAGGGTTGTTAGCAAAAGATCGTCATTTAAAGAAATGATATCAAAACCCAATTAGATTGATGAAACTTGTGATGGATTTAATGAATTAATTCACTCAGATAAAGTCCATGAGTGCTAGGGTTTCATTGTAGGAGTTTACCATATGCAACCTACCCATAACTAAACAGCCGAAGTCCGATGAAGCTCACCTGCCTACAGATGTTTAGGCTCCACAACTTGCCAACTCTTAAAGGAAGCTCGAGTTTGGCAGGCAAGTAAAATGGATAAAGAGCCAATATCAAGACTTGAACGTAGATTTCATTGAGCCGAGCTCTGTGCGCTGAGGAGCTATGAAACATGCTCAAATTGACTCGTTTATTTCACAATCTCGACCAATCCTCTACCTAAGCAAGCACAAGATAAGATCTGCTTCCACTTATATGCTTAAAATTACGAAACATCAATTGGACAAAGGTCGCATCAAGATATCCAAAATGTCAAGGCCGTGTATTATTGTCAGTTGGGAAGGCTTCTGCATTCATACCCTGTACGTACGCATCCATATTTATACACACGTATGCGTGAACGTATAAATTTTCTTTACGTGTAACGACAAGCTCCATTCCGTTGATGATAAATCAATATTGATGGAGATGAGAATTGAGAAAGTCCCCACCACAAGAGAATAGAATGTGGGGTTAGTGCATTTCATCGTCCTTGCGTTATCTATTCCTAATTAAGACACTGATAATATCAATTCTACTAAAGTTGAGTTGTACTCTTACCAAAATAAGGCATGTGATTAAAGATGGTAATTAATTTTGTGTGGTTTTAAGATAATGATTCCTTTTGATGACAGCTTTGGATGGTCCCCAAGAGTCAGCAAAATTCAGGAGGCCATTTTCTTCATCTTTTTGCGGTAGCCTCTTGTTGTCAACAAGTCAAGTCCCTTTGGGTCATCGAATATACTTAGCCATGTCTTATCAGGGCCATATTATAGATAATGACACCCAACACTCCTCCAAAATATCTCTCACAGATTTCTAAGAGCCTAAACCAAAGCAATAAATTTCAGGATAAACCCCTCTAGGGCAATTTCTTCCCTTCATTTTTCTGCTTTTCTTTATATAATTGTATGAGAGTTCAAATTTTAATGAGCCCATGTTCAAATTAGCTTATTATGTAAAGAATGAAAGGAAAATTCTAAAAAAATATTTTTTTGCAATAAATATGTGCACTGGAGTTTCAAGTTTCTAGCAAGAAATACTTGGCTTATATGATATGAATGGGATGTAAAGATCTCCTCTACCTTCTAGCTGTGCCTTCAGCTACTGAGAGATGAAATACATTGAAGTTGAGATTGATTATATGTAGAGCCACAGGGGCTATTTCAGTACCCTTTCATGCATAAAAGTCAAGATTTTGAGCTAGGAGAATGACAAACTCACATCTGTTAAATATCCTTCATGTTTATTAGAATAAAATACATACAATTTCACATCTGGAACCAAAGCAAAACAGTAAAATAGCAATAGCTAGCAATTGAGCTATAATAATGACAGGCATAGTTGAAAAACCTTATAATAATTGGCCAAGTAATCGAAGTAAGAACAGTATCTGAAGATGCCCATCACATGTCAATACCCAATATAAGATCTGAATTCTCTATTCGCTTCAAGCAGACTTTAGAAAGATCAGTAAGTAGTGCCACACATCATAACCTGTCTTTGGATTTGCAAAAAACTAAAATTTATTAAAGGCTGTGATGTCAATAAACACTAGTGATAACATTGCATGTTGTACAACAGTTCAAGCAGGAAAGGAGAATAAAGATAATTAAAAGCTTGAAAGATTCTTACCTTTTAGGGTTTTCGCAGCTAGAGAGAAGGCCTTCCTTTTTAATGAAAAGGAGCCAAATAACCATACTTTGCCCTGCTGTCTTCATGTTGGAAGATTGATACAATGAACTTGGTTAGATTCCAAGTTCAATTTACAGACCAACTCAATATTAGCACTAAGCAGCTATAGCAGTAAGAAACTACAGGGTTACCATAACTCAAAACGTTTTTATTTTTGTACATCACCCCTTTCTCACTTTGCATCTCTCTAAACATCTAAAACAACCAATACTCTGCACTTGTAAATAAAAAGCTGTTTATATTGAAATATATATAGATATATATGGCCTCACCTAACAGGTCCTCATCTCTTTCAATTCTTGAAGAAAAATCTCAATACCCAAATCCAACACTACACCCCTAATCACTGTATCAACAATTATAGATATATTTGTATCTATAAATAGCATCTACTGGAATTAATACTCGCAAAGCTTTATACTTGGGTATGAATGTTAATGATTTCATACCCAATTCCCAAAACTTGTCTAGGAGTACCAATTCATGCCAGGTAATTGATAGGGTTGACGAAAGACGGTGCTATCGCCAAGAGAGTCCAACATTGCTTGTTGGTGCATTTGGGGTGTTTGAGGGAGCTGACTGAGCAAAGTGGCAATGGAAGTAGGGTTGTCATCTGCTCTCGCGACGCTGCCGTCGCTGTTATCTGTGAGGAATCTCTTGGTTGATGAAGAGACACCCCCGCCCTCGTCATCCCAGAATAGATTTGGAAGTGTCCGCTTCACTGGGAGGCCATTAGAAGTCGCGGCCAACTGAGCCATAGACTCGCCGTTGATTCCGTTGTTGCTCATAATCCCATCAAACATGTTGTGTTCATTTTCCATCAATGCACCATAGCTTGAGGCCTTCATCGTGGGCAGTTTCGGATTCTGCTGCCCAACTTGTATCGAAGGTGGTACAGACCCAAGCACATCATTCATAGAGTCACTGCTGTCAGGATCCATAGGCCTCTGCGTATTGCTCTTTTTGTAGATTCGGCACAAAACCCAATCATCGAGCTAGAAATAACAAAATAAACTTTAGTCGCGCTAATTCATGAGGTCTAAAATATAACTTTAAGCGCACACAGCACACGCACGAACGCGCAGTCACACACACAAACACAAACAGTTCCAAGGCAAATAATGAAACACCATCCCATAGATCTTTCGGGGGTTTAAAATGATGTGTAACGCATAGACCGCCACACACGAACACAAAAAGGTCTGATGCGTATGTACGAACACCATGCTATAAAGCAATCTATCATCCTTAGTACTTTTTTTTGGGTTAAGCAATTGTAAAAACACAGACACCCACGAAGAAAACATGTATACCTTTCAATAAAGCAAAGATTAAATACGGATTATTACCCTTAAAGATCCTTTCTTATTGCCCACGTCGCAGCACGGCGGCTTCGTATTAACCTTGTTATCGGCAAGCCTATATTCATGCATGATCCAGTTAGTCTTAACCCCTTTAGGCGGCTTCCCTCCATAGAAAACCAGCGCCTTCTTGACCCCAACTTTCTGCGTCCCCCCAGACGACAACACCGGCTTGTCGGTCCCCGTAGCCTTCCAATACCCCGACGTCGCCGCCCTGTTGGGCCTCGCTCCGTTCGGATACTTCCTGTCCCTCGGACTGAAAAAGTACCACTCCTGCTCCCCAAATGTAGCCTTAGCTGAAAAACACACATCAGTAATTCAAGTAAACAAAAAAATACCCGAACAGATGACGAACGTTAGATGCTTTTTCAAGTGACGGAGTTTTGATCGGCCAATATATAAGCTAGGGTTACCTGGGAGTTCCCACGGATCGAACTTGTAAAGATCGACTTCAGCGATGATTGAGACCGGGAGCGGAGCGGAGGCGGCCTTCTTCTTGAGGTAGTGAACCACGAGCTCCTCGTCGGTGGGGTGGAAGCGGAATCCCGGCGGGAGCTGCGGCTGCGGTGAGCCAACCGATGAATCCGTACTTTCCATTTAAACTATTCTTGATTGGTATAGCTTGAACTGATAGCTAGTACTGGATTTAAAAAATTATTAAAAAAGATTTGTTGGGTTTTGGGAGCTGATCGGAGCTGATCATGTCAGAGAGAGAGAGAGAAATGGGAAAATTGGCTGCGTAGAGATGGTAGAGGACAATATTTTATATGGCCATACGGAATATAGGTATTTAATACGGGTTGACAGGGAATTCCGGTACAATCTACTTGTGCCGTATTGCCACGTCAGATGGGTCAGGGGCACATTAGTCATTGTGTAGGATAGGTGGAAGTTGATTTAATTTTTGGAGATTTAGAAAATTTACATCCGATGCTATCGATCCTGTAAAGATTCATTACGGCAGCCTATAATGATGGCGTGAAAATTAGAAGATAATAAAAAACTTGGACGCTAACTCGGGATAAAGGTCGTTCATAAGTTGTGGCATGTACCATCATATTTTCTCGAACCGAATATTTTGCTGTTAAATCTTATGATATATCACATGAATGTTCTATTTAATTTGCTAAGAGATAAATACCACATTTTAGTGACATAGAAAGTTTGTCTATCTCACTCGAGTCCGCTCTACAATAACAAAGAAATTTTAGTGCAATTTTATAACAATGATGTAGTATGTTCGAAAAATTAATAGATAACAAACAAGTTATTTATTACGGAGTACTTGTTATCGTAATTAACAAGTATATATCGCTTTTAATTTTAGATCCTACAAGTCAATTCTTTTTTTACACTTGAACAAGAATTGCACTCAATTTTAAATTCCACAATTCATTGACTGTAGAGCGGTGGATGGGAGTGGAGGTGATCAGTACTTGATGATGACGCAATTAGGGGTTCCGGAACTGAAAATTAGGCGATTAGACAACCGACACGCGTGATTCTAAAATGGCTGAGAACTCGACACGTGGTGGAGGAGGGTGTGGGGACCACAGTGCAACTCACAAGGCAACAAAAAAAAAGATTGATTAGGACGAAGATAAGTCTCCTCGGCGGGTGGGAACAAGCTTTACGCTTCAAATGTCACGCTTTTGTCATGCAAATAACACCAAAAACGTCGCATGCGTACTACACCCCCCCCCACCCCTCCCAAATCCCAGTCCACATAAAAATATGACGATGCTACTCGAGTCATTTAAATATTCATCTAACTCGCATGTACAGCGGTAATTAAAAGTCAGTATTTTTAGTGTCATTAAATAAAAGTTAATAAAAATATTTAACGATTATTAATTGTCGCTATATGAAAAGTTGGAGAAAGATTGCTTCATCTCGGATAAAATGTAATTAACTCGAGCTTCATTAGTTGATAGAAAGTCGAAGCGTGCGTCAAGGGTTAACTTAGCCGGCCGCTCAAACGGTATGTTGACCTTAATTTTTACTTGCCATGACAACGACGTGAAACCGCCATCACTTAAGCACGGTGTTAGGTTGATCTAATGCGACTCGGGATGTACAAGTAGTGTACAACAACCGCTCTAGAGTGTGATCAATGTTGTGGTTGATTTTTGGTCTTTTCGACCATGGTCTGCTAGAGAATGAATACTTGATGTGGATTTTGTGATGATAGGGGACTGGGATATTTAGTAGAGGTTTGAATTTCTATTTTCGTGGAGTCCTATTTAAAACTTGTAGTGGATTTCAACTAATAAAAACAGAGAGCATGGTCCACTTGAGTAGGTTAGTTAAAAGGTCAAGAGCAAATTGATTGAGTTTTGTGTTCGTAGAGCTCTACTCAGATCAATAGTTCCACGAGAGTGAGACGTTATGTAATACTTCAAAGTATTGGGTAGCTAGTTTGAGATAAATGGTTTCGAAATTATTAACGGTGTTTGAAAAAGTAAAATAATGCTCTGCCTTCCTTAGTCCGTCCTCCTACTCCAACGTTTCCTGATCCAGCAGTCCTAAATTCTTAAGACCAGTGATCCATGACTATGCAGTATTAGGGCATACACAATTTTCATGTGGAAAAAAATTATATAACTCTTTGGAGTTGAGTTGCAATTTCTTATGATTGTAGGACTTTGCTTAATCTAACAGTCGAGGAAGACAGGGGCGAGAGTGAGGTCAATATTTAGCTCGAGGAGAAGTTTTTAATACGTGATGAAATTTTATCACGGTAAGAATTAATTGAAACTCGTCATCTAAACAAATAGGTAAGCTCTACCTAAGAATGTCATCACACATCTCCAGTTTTTGCAGAATTGTTACATAACTCTCATTCTGTCAAAATAGGGCATATGACAAAGACTGGCTTAAAAGTAACTTTTGCTCGAGACTTAGGGTTGGTTTGACAAATTTTTTTTTTGATTTTCAGTTTTTAAAGAGCAGCTTATTTATTTTATTTTTTTTTACAAAAACAAGTGGGTGTTTGATAACCTTTTTTTTTTAGTTTTTTTTTTTTTTGGTGTTTGGTAACCCTTTTTATTTTGACTTTTTTTTTGGGTGGTAAACGGTGGCGCCAGCGGTGGCTGCAGGCGGCCGGCGGTGGTTGCCGATGGCCGGCGGTGGCTGCCGGCAGTCGCCGGCGGCTGGAGCTGGCTACCGGCGGTGGGAGGGTGGTGGTGGTGGTCTCAAAAAAAAAAATCAAATGTGAAAAAAAATCAGTTTTTGAAGTTTTTTTTTTATTCTTTAGTTTAAACTGATTTTTTAAATTAGAGAAGGAAAAGAAATAATTACCAAACGCACTTTTTTTTTTAATTTTCAAAACTGAAAAAAAAAAGAGTGTCAAACCTACCGTTGAAGCAATGTGTGCAGGCGCTTGCGCACAAGTGATAGGCGGGAGTGGCCGTAGCCGAGGACCATTGTGGTTGGCCATAATCTCCATGGGAAAGAGTGGGGTCACCACTGTTGGTTTCCTGATGGACCGGGGCCCCATCGAATGTCAATTCTCGTAGTTCATTTTCATATCATCAGAAGAACACACCCCACATTACCCAATCACATCTGACTCCCCACCTCTCTCTCTCTCTCTACAGCTCTCCGAAAAGAGTGATTGCGGTAATCGCATATGTTTATATCTCCTACCAATGAAAATTTTAATTAAACAGCAACTCCCCGATTGGACATATCTACAAAGGAATAACCAGAATTTGGCGCCCTGACTTCACATGATGACTTCAAACTCTTAACAAAGTTGTTTTCAAGGAAGAGAGAGGCTGAGGAGGCACTTAAAGAGGATGGATGATGAGTCATGGCTGTTCTGTCAAGGCGTTGGGCGTACCATAATCAAGTCCGGTCGCCACCCTCTCGATGTCAATTGCATCTACAATGACGTTTGACATCGAATAAACCTTTTGATAACCCTTTTTGTGATAAAGATACCCTCAACGGGTTATTAAGAGTCTAAATGACACTTAGAGAGTACACTTGTGCATCGGTAACTCGTGTTTAATTTGGTGACCAACTTACAACTGTTGTATTCATGACCAATATTCTGTCATGTGGTTGAAGCGTAGAGATTAGAGTAGCATATGACTATTTTTACTAAGAATTCAAGGCTATTGCTCACTAAGATCTTGCAATGAATGGCCCAACAAGTTTGTTATATGTTGAAGCATGTGCTACCACCATAAGGGGAACTATTTTCCTACTGACACCCATATATTTGTGTCCATACCACCCTCCAAAATTGCAACAGAAAAAGCAAAGCACAAATCTTTCAAGTACAAATACAGAGGGTGACACCAAAAGAGCTCCTCCATCTCTACCAATCTCCGCAAAGGACCCCCTTCATGATCACCTGCGCCAGCTACCCCAATATGTGATCTTCGCTGATATTTCTGATTCTGGGGATCCCAGTCCAATGAATAGCAAGAAAAACTCACCAATATTAAAGAGGCACCCATTGATCTAATTTTGTAGTGTGGTATGTGAGGAAATAATTTCCTGTGGTACATGTGAGGCAAAGTTTGCTTGGTACACAGAGATTACTGTGAGTCATACACTTTAGAGATGAAAACTTTTAAGCATGGGGGAGGTATGCACATAATTGTAGCCATGTGAGCTGCATAAGGTTTGAGAGTCAAGGCTCAAATTGATAATAACTTACACCAGGTACGGTATCAGTCCATTTCGATTTCATGGTATGCCTAACTTTGCCCTTTTATAAAGTTACTAGGAAAATCTCAAGTTGGACTACATGTTATCTTTCATATGCTCAAGTTGGACTACATGTTATCTTTCATATGCTGGTAGAGTACAGCTGACTATATCAGTTTTGGTAAGCATGCAGGTATATTGGTGTTCTATTTTTGTGCTCCCAAAAAGAATCATCAAGCAGATAGAAGGGAAAATTAGAGCCTTTATATGGCATGGGAAGGATGTCAAGTGCATAGGGGCAAAAGTAGCATGGAAAGACTTGTGTCTTCCAAGAAAAGAAGGGGGACTTGGCTTGAAGAGATTGGAGGAATGGAACAAGATAGCCATATGCAAACATTTGTGGGACTTGGCACATAAAAAAGATTCACTATGGGTTAAATGGTGTCATACATATGTCATCAAGTAGGGACATATTTGGACATTTAAACCCCCAGTGAATATCTCATGGACATTGAGGAAAATTGTGAAAATCAGGAATCAATTTTGTCATTTCTTTAGATATGTAATTGGTGATGGGAAGGATATATGGCTATGGTGTGATAGATGGATTTCTGAACATACTTTGCTTGAAAAGTTTGGACAAAGAGTAGCTTATGATGCTGGCCCGAGCCTAGACAGCAGAGTGTGTTCCATAATCTATAATAATGCATGGAGATTACCTTGCATTAGATCAGCTGAGTTAAGAGCATTGAGTCAGCTATTATCAGAAACACCAAGACCTGACACAACACAACCATATCAGGTCAAATGGACTGAACACCCCAGTGGCATATTTTCCATTAAGACAGCATGGGAGGCTACTAGAACTAAAGCTCCTCAAGTTCCCTGGTGGAAGCTAATATGGTTCTCAGGGCATATACCTAAGTGTGCAATGATTCTGTGGCTGCTATGCAAAGGTGGTTTGAGAACAAAAGATAAGCTAAAGGAATGGCAGATTACACAAGATGATAGATGTGTGCTATGTTGGAATCATTGTGAAACTCATGAGCATCTATTCATGAAGTGCCAATTTGCTCAAGAATTATGGTCCTTGGTACTCAGGAAATTGCAGGTCAATATCAGCTTATCCTCATGGTCTCAATTCTTACAAACAGCAAGTGGTAGCTTCAAGGGGAAAAGCTTTAAAGCAAAGCTTTGCAAATTGGCTGTTGCAGCCACTGTTTATGGTATTTGGCATGGTATTTGGCAAGAGAGAAACTCCAGAATCTTTGAGAGGAAGTGTGCAAATGTCCAAGGGTGCTGCTATGTCATCCAACAATGGATAAAGTTCAGAGTCTATAGCTGGAATAGAGCTGTGTTCATGGAGAAAAACAGGGAGCTGTGCCAAGCTTGGCAACTAGACCCTCAGAAAGTATTGAATGTAGATTAATTCAATTTTGGTAGGCATAAGTGAATGTATAGAGAGTAGAATTTAGCTGCTGTGATATAGTAGGCTATACAAAAACAAAATGTATGTACAGTGAGTACTATTTGTATATCGATTGAGCTTACATGAAATAAAGGAAATTTTCATCAAAAAAAAAAACTTTGCCCTTTTATCTTCAAAGTGGTGGGAGAGAGTGAAGATCGTATGCATGTGCAGATTGTACAAGATGTTCAGATGATCTCGTGACTTTCTATGCCGTGGAATCGTATGGCTGTATTTTACGTACAATCTTTTGCACAAACAAAACCCTAATGCCCCTGTCATCAGGGTAAACCATTCTGATGTCTTCCATTTTGTTTAGGCTTGTGTGTAGTGTGAACTTGGGACATATATCATCTCGCTTTGGTCAAACTAGAGTATGTAACAGATATTAAGTTAAGAGTTTACGGTACTCCATTATTGTAAACGATAACTCTTATAGCCGTTACTGTGATGCCCCGAATTTCACTTGAACCGGCCTTGCCTCATCATTTTTTTTTTCGTTTTGACCCCTTGTGTTGCACATGAGACTACAATGAACCGTCTCCTAAAAGATTGGAGAAAGCTTAAAAAGGGAAGGAAAACATAAATAAGATAGGAATAAAGTATCATGATAAATATGTAAAAATTCATCTTCATACTTAGGAGAGAAACATAATGCATTAAATATAAGGGTAAAACTTCAAAAAAAGAGATTTTGACTGTGCCATAGAGTAAAGAAGAGAAAAAATCATAAAATCTTGAAAAGTGAAAAGATTACACATAGAGCATCACATCAGTTAGCGATTTTTCAAATATCATGACACTTAACATTACGTTGGTATACGAAGCATTTTCAAATTAGGAAAAAATAGTTTGTGGTTGAGATATAAAGGGGAAAAAGTGCCAAAAAATGGGATGGTCGTGTTCTGCTTCAATCTCTTGAATCTGATACTTTGGCATATTACCTAGGCATCAATATTCAGCACATTAGAAAATGCGCAGTATAAAATAATACGAAGATTGATGGGGGGGGGGGGGGGGGGGGGGAAGGTGCGTGGTGGGTTCAGCATGCTAAAGCTGCTGCATGTTTTCATTTTCGTGTACAGTTGCATTTGCACCTGATATCGAAACGATAAGAAGATTAGTAAGGAAATTTTTAGATCTTGAACCTTGAAACCAGAAACAAAACTAGTTAGAAAAATTCAAACGAAGGAAAAATTGTACAATAAACCTGACTATATGAATTTTAGACTTAACTAAAAAAAAATATGCCCGTTAATATTGTTTGATAACATAGATAAAACAATACAACACAGAGTAAAAAGACACCCACTTCTTACGCTTGCATGTCATCAAAGATTAATTCTATACCGATAAGCTCAACTTATATCTGTATGTTCAACAAATCACATTAAGATGAGAAAAATAAGTGTAGCATATATAGGTCAAGCACAAATGGAATGTGAAGGCGTAGAAAATGTTAAACAAACATGCAAACTACAAATGTATAATGCTTAATAGAGTAAAAGGCCAGGGATTAACGGAAAGCTACATTCTAGATGTGTAGAGAGTACAAGATAAGATGATATGTTTGTTGTAACTTTTTGGTAGACTTAGACGCCAATAGTGATCGAATAATAAATTGCCTGATAAAATAGAAAAACATACACGTACCATCTCTTTATTTTATTGACATCTCCTTTATTGACATTAATATTTTATGTATTAAGCAACATCAACATTTGTCACAAGGCCGATAATAATTAGATAAAGAAATAGTGTGGTTAATGTTATAACTGACGTACACAGATTTTTTGAGACTTTTTTTCGGAAACTATTAAGTTATCAGTTATTCTGAAAACTTAAGTTGTTAAAGAATGAGTTCAACAATGTTATCATTCCCAACACTTTCTCGTGAGCCTAACAATGTTGTCATGTTTAATATGCACAAATAAAGATAGTCCAAATTGCACTGTAAGAAGGACGTCCAAACTAACAAGCAAAATGAAACAAACCCTAAACCTTGCTAAGTTAGAGCTCTCGTACCATTTTAAATTAACAATTGCTCCAAACACTTAAGTTATTAGAGGACGAACCCGACAATATTATTATGCTTAACAACAACGGTGGTACTTTCAAACAATACCTTTCTCAACGGAATCATATAATGTTCTCACTAAAGTCTGGTTAGCACAAACTTTTAGGTCAGTTTAGTGATGCCAAACAAGTGCAGAAGACAAGGCCAGGTTTTACGGCACGAGAAATTAAAGGCGAGTTCTGCGCTCCCTTCTAACAGATTCAGGCAAAGTCACGATTGCATGACCCTTACACATGGCGACTGAGACCTCAACTCTGTTACACACATAATCATTCATGTGTCACACGTAAGCTCAGTTATGTTGTTCGGTACGATGCTGTAACAAAGTTTGTGCATGAACCCTAGTGCATGAGGAAGGTCCGTATACACCATATCTAGCACGTGCTCAAAACCTAACCCTAAACCAACTTCTTCTCACCTTATGATCATTGGCTTTTTAACCATCACTGGCACTACTTATGAAGCAAAATGAGCCACCATAGGGTTACGTTTGAAGGTATACAACGTGTGCAAATATATATAAAAAGAAGAGAAGGGTTTCTTTTGTTACAAGACCGTACTTGCCGAAAAGAAGATCGAGTTATTGCAGCTTATATCGCTTTTTATTATCTGTGTGTGAGAGTTATATTGGGATTTTTAAGCGGAAAATAATTCCGGCACGCAATTTTATATGTTCCACCACTATCTCTTTTCAAAAGAAGAAAAAATTTTAAACACGTCTTCAGTTTTACTTTAGAATGGTCGGGCTACGTATAAATTATGTCTTCTATTCTTTTCGATAAATTATATGTGAGGGCTTCTAGTTACGCAAGAAACATTAAATGGTCAACGGTATGGATATGATGTCAAACAAATCTCACTGTATAAGGACTTCTTGTGCTGATCTGATTACGTTGAAAGTGCCATTGTAGAGATTTAACACACGTGTTTCTTGAGGCTGGAATCCAGAATAATTGGTACTGTATGTACACGAACCCAAGACCAATATTTCACGTTACATAGAAAACAAAGAATTTGGGTAGATTATATACTAAGCTTTTTTTAGTGAGAAAAATAGCTAAAGTGACCACTACTTTTTCAGCTGCATCCCTTCTAAAACTCGAGTATCTATTGACTTTTGAACCACTTCACATTAGTGCGTAATGTAAAGAACTTTTGGTATCTAAGGGTTTTCTCCATCAAAATCAAAAGCTGAACACATATGCACTCATATAACTCTGATTGTACAATGGTTTGAGAAGATGGGAGTTGGGACAGAGGTAATATACTTGGCATCAAGTAACTGTACAATAAATATGAAATAAGTCGATTTGTTCATTGATACTTGAGAAATTCTACAATGATTTTTGGAACAACAAGACTCAATAGGCCATATGATTGAAAGCTGGAACTAGAGTAAGTAATTTTGCACAGTAAATAATTATTGACTTTTTTCGTTGTTTTTCGTAGCATATATGACATGCCATGACCAGAACATATGATCGTGGAAGTTCATATTCGTTGCAGAAAAGTACAGATGACCATACCATATGATGCTACTGTACTAGTTCAATGAGTATAGCTCAAAAGTGGCAATCAAAGTGTTGTTCTTAGTGGCCATAATTTTCATTCCCTTAAAACAGAATTTGCTGGTAGTGGAGTGCGTTGCTTTCGATCACTAATCAGCGGTTCTTAATTGAGTTGTTAGTCACAGTAGTAGAGGGACAATCACTTTGCCGTTTTAGCAAAGGAGGACGAAACGACTTGGTTATTTGTCTTGATCAAACGCAGCTCTTGATTAGCATGCATGGACATAATCTATCACTAAAATTAAAGCCGTTGAAGCTCCTCTCATGCCTCAGCATAACTAAGTGATGCCGCCAGATAATCAAGTTTTACTACTGCAACGAATAATTTTGTTGAAAAATTTGTCAAAAGAATTTCTGATGCTTGGTGGTGCTTTATGTTGATTTATCTAGTGTGATTAAACGGCGCCCTATTTGGAAAATGTCTCAATGCTTATTTAATAATCGGAGGACGGAACGATTTCAACTTTGTTTTTGTATTCTTTCATTTTAGGCCAAACGTCACTCAAGGACCTGTTGAAAGTCATTGAGTGAACCATACTAATATAACATTAATGGGGAACAAGATAAATGGTTTCTTTGTTTCTTTTCCGAAAGGAAATATGACATATTTCAGATGTTGGCAACGCTTAAGATCTTGATTCCAACGTCTTATACTAGTTTATCTATATGTTATATTTAGTTCGTTGCTAGCCTGCTAATTATTAAGCACACATATCAACGAAATGGTCCATTTCCAGTGGAATCTCACAAAAAGTCACAGTGGATCAAAGCAGCCATGAGGGCCCAACAACTGATGGGGAGGACGCTCAACTCATGAGAAGGGTTTGGGCAAAGGGGAAGGCGCCCAACTCATGGGATGGGGGCTCAACTCACTCCTCAAAGCCTCCAAACTCACAGAGGAGGACGTCCAACTCCTCAAAGGTGTCTCCAAAACCATGCCTTAAAAGGAGGCCAAAGTTAGGCATGGATATTCAAGCTTACGCACCCAACTCATGAAGGTTCTTTATCCGAGTGCATCAGCACCGGATTCCTTGTCAAGGAGGTGATATGCAAGCTACATTTGCCCAGAGCGCTACCTCCGAACTTGTTGCATAGCATGACACCAGGGATGTTATTCGGGAACAAAGAAATTCGCACCAACGTTAATCGATGATATAGATGAAACTGTGTTCACTTGCGCAACTTGTTGCAGGACATTGGTTTTTTTATTTTTTTTATTTTTTTATGGGGAACCTTTTTATTTATTACTTAAACTGTATTTTTTTCAGTCACACAACATGTGATGACTCTCTTACTAGCATCTTGAGTCAGGAGGGTGGCCAAAAGAATCGACTCATGATTCCATAAAAGGTATCCTCGTTGCTAAGTTCCCGCCTGTTTTGCCATGAAGTCCACACAAAAGTTGATTTTGCTATACACTTGGGATACGCTTACGTCCTGCAATCAAGAGCTATAGTTTCAGTAAAGGAAGGGGGGTTCTCATTTTAGCAGTGATAGAGCAACATTTTGAGCATCAATTTCTATCATGTTTCTATAGCTTTGATTCCAAACTAGCGCAAGGCCATCCCGAACGGCCCACCATCCCGATGTGCGACTATTAGCACAATCCTATCCATCTGTTGGGCTCCATTGACGGACGAGACAAAGTTACAAAGCAAGAACAAAGAGTATGCTTCCTTTACTTTGGGCCAATGTAAAGGAACATATAATGGGCTAAGGTTGTATTAATAGGTCTTGCTATGGGCCCTCAGTACTGGAAAGCTAAACCCTGCTCTAGCTTTCGGTATGGGCTTTTGTGATGATCCCAAACAGGCAAATGCTCATGTGAGGCTTGGGCTTGTCATTGTGATGCTGCCGTTGGTGAGGGGCGGAAGATATTAGAGAATCTTCCCACTTTTAGATATCGGGGTACTGAGTACGTGCATTGCACGTGAATATAGTCGAAAATAATATTTGAGATGATATTATTATCTTTTAGGATCAAATAATGTAAGTCAATTATGTTCTTATTTCTTTTATGACTTGTTTTAGAAGAAATGTATATTTGATGTTCATAGTTATAATCAATGTTTGAAAATATTCTTTGTAGGCTTCTGGATTGAATAAATGCTTGATAGTGCTGCTGAAAATAAAAGTAAATAGAAAAATTACAAGAATAAATCTACGTATTTATTTTTGTAACCTATTAAATTGGTTTATGGTTAAAATTTGTAATTTTCAAGACCAGATGCTTTATACTTCATCATTAAGAAATATAAAACACCCCGTCTTCACCTGCAATAACCGAATGTATTTTTAGTTTCAAATTGGCACCATATTTAAGCATTATTTTTTGATGCATATTTAACCATTTTTCCTTTTCTTTTTTTTTCCTATTTCTTGTTTTTCTAACAATTTTTTGTTTCTTAATTGATTTTTCACGTATTTCAGTTTCTTTATTTTGTTTTTTGTTTTTCAATTTTTTAATTGGTTAATTGTTTACTAACCTAAAAATGTAAGAAAAAAAAATCACAGTTCTCATTAACCACTTTAATATCTAATGTTTATTTCACTTTAATCAAATTAAAAAGAGAATAATAAAAAAGTTTCTTTGTTCTGTTTTTCTTTCTCATCACACTTTTTATGTTCTAATGTATAGAATAGATTCCTCACCCAATGTTCTTTTTATTTCATTAAAGTTAAAAGAGAATAATAAAAGAAGGGTAAGAATGTAATTGACGTTAATTAACGGATGACAAAATCGTTCAAAAATGATTTACAACATTCATACTTTTTATAGGTAATATATAGTATAGATGTACACGCCCTCTCTATCACCAAGTCAGTTGCAGATACGAAAGTAGAATGTGAGTGATTAAGGTAAAGGGTGAATATCGATTTTTAGTTAGTGTTCAAAATAGCAAAATATATAAATCTTCAATCCGTTTCGCAAAATAGTAAGACCCTACGAAGATATTTCGTAACTCTCTCATGATTAGACTAGACTTTCATGGTTCTGCAATATCTTATATAATGTGGAGCGATAAATTGTGCACTCAAAAACACAATTTTAATCAATTTTGAGTTAAATATTTTTTTTGGTATACGTTATTTAGGAATGTAGAGAATAGAACCAAATTTCTTTTTCGATACATCGCATCAGCCGTGGACATCAAGACTTGCACGCTTCTATATTTCTAACTCTTATTAATTAGTCTTTTGAAAGTCTAAATGGTTCAATACATGTTTAGCGTATACGGATCCATTTCTTGTTGGTGAGTCTATATGTTGTTTAGAATAAAATTTCGCAATTTGAAAAATAAAACAAAGTTTCCTAAGCAGAGAATCTATAATTTATCAAAATATTTTACTAGGACCATGAAAACGTGAAACTAAAGAAAAGGAACTAATAGTTTCACCATATGCAAGGAACACAAGCTTTAAAAAGATTTTCACATTGAAAGGTCAGAACATCGAAAATCAAAGTCCAAATATGTAGCCAAACAAGACTTTAAATCATGAGGAAAAAGCTGCCAACATTTTCGGTTTGGAAATGAAAATGGCGGCTTTCTTGCTAACAGCATGTGCACATTAATTAATAAGGTCAAATAATCAAACTAGATAATGCAAATCTTTGAAGTGTTCAAAGATATTCATCCATTCTTGGATCATCCAAGAAATTCTCCTTCTCTAAACTTTCCTCTTTTCACTCTGCATGCTTGTAGACTAAGCAATTGGAAATTGAAAAACAAGACAAAACTATATTATACACCTCCTCTAGGATCTATCCATCTTTCTTGGACTTATAAAAGCCCTACCCTATATACTACTAGCACGGAGAATTTTAGATCTCACTCATATGTTATTTTCCTAAACACTAAACACGAACGAGACGTTACTACAAACATCTCACTTAACATATCGATCGATGACTGGTGTAAGTAACAAAATTACATATTCAGACTTAAAAAAAGGCAATCATACGTGGACAAAAAAGGAATCATGCAGAATGAAAACTATGAGAATCAAATCAAAATTCAGGCCAATCCCATGTACAACCAGAGCGCCAAATGAAGCCAAATTTGGTCTATGTTTCATTCTAATGATTTTCTATCTAAGTAATAATAGTGTCTGACTCCTCGTTTCTGAGTTCGGTATAACCTTCCCTAACCAGACCAAAAGGGGCATGTAAAGTGTACCCTTGTGGTGCCCAAACCCCAAGAGCTAATTTCCAGACCCAAAAGAATCCAATGTATTTACACCAAATGCACCGCTGCTCGTCAATTTTCACTGCCTCAACCCCAAGCTCCCTTGCTGACTCGGGTACCGAATCGCAAACGGGTCAACCGAGTTGGAGTAACTCTGGGCGAACGCGTTCGAGCCTCGCTGAAAGTACCCCGAGTTCGCCCTGAGTCCACTCTGCACCTCCTCATCTACCGTCCTCCCAAATCTAGAGTCCACGTGGCCGGCTGGCATAGAAGGGACATAGATGTCATTTTGGCCGTTGTTATGATTAGTCACGTGTCCTTGCGTCTGGGAGGCTTGACTTCCGGGTACCGGGTCGGGCATCGAGCTGAGGGCCGCGAGGCTGGCCCAGTCGAAATTACCCGAGCCCAGTTTCTGCAGATTGAGCTTGTCGTCTTGCTGGAAGGCCATGAGCGAGTTCATGTGGGGCAAAGTGAAGGCCCGGTCGTCGATTTCCGGCAAGGACTCGAGCATGTCGTCGAACTGAGAGGAACACGAGGATGATGAGCCGTGGCTGTACTCTTTGCTTGAAGCTGGTGCACCCATCATGGATTTCTGTGCACTAGAATTCTTCTTGTAAATCCGACAGAGCACCCAATCATCCAGCTGGGAAACAAAAACATCGCTTGATCAGGGAAAAGGACACATCTTCACAATTCCCAAAGCAGAGTACAAATCACGCGTGTGATAACATATATATATATATATATATATATATATATATATATATATATATATATATATATATCCTGTTTCTTAACATTGTTGGCTGCTATAGTCGAATATATTGTATTGATAACACTAGTCCTATCCTATTTTTAGTAATAATTTTACCTTTAGCGACATTTTGATACTAGTTTTTGACCGAAACACGTTGACTAGTAAGCAAAAAATTATCACGAAAGGAAAGAAAAACTAAAAACCACATGAAGAAGAAGAAGAAGAAATTGAGGAAAATGTTAGTATGTTTCTTACCCTTGCGCTTCCGTTCTTTCTCTGAGGATCCGAAAGCCGGTACTCGTGCATGATCCAGTTCGTCTTGGTTCCTTTCGGAGCTTTACCCACGTAGAACACAAGAGCCTTCTTGATACCCACCTTCCGTCCCTCCGTCGTTATCACCTTATCAGTCCCCGTTGCCTTCCAATAACCCGACCCGGCCACCCTGTTTGGTCTCGACCCGTTCGGGTACTTCCGTTCCCTCGGACTGAAAAAGTACCATTCTTTCTCTCCAAATATCGCCTTACCTGAATATACAATTGAAACGTCATGAAACCCTCTTAGTAACAATCCATAAATTAAACATGACCCAATCAAACTTAATAAAAATACTATGCGACAAAATCTTACCGGGTAAAACCCAAGGGTCGAACTTGTACAGATCAATCTCCGCGATAATTTCAAGGGAAAAATGATGTCCGGCTACCTTCCGGCAGAGATACTGAACCAAAAGCTCCTCGTCGGTCGGGAAAAACCGGAACCCCGGCGGCAAGCTCAGCTGAGAAAGAGGGTCTTTATCCGGCAAACCCATGAATGATGCTTCCAGAGAGAGAATTTTTTAGAGAGAGGGAGGGAGAGAGAGGAGTATTATTAATATTTTTTTCTTTTTAATTTCTCTAGGATGGCGGTGACATATATAGGCAAAGAGTTACAGAGATAAGTACGGTAGTCCTTTTCTTACTGTTGAAGGGGTGGGACCGGACCGGGGTAGAATGCCGTTGATAGTACGACACGTGCAAAAGGTTCGAAGCCATCAAGCGGCCGACCTTATCTGGAGCTAAAGCCAGGTGCATGAACCGTCACGAGAAAGAGTGAAAAAAACAAATGGGGGGGGGGGGGAGGGGAATACACTGGTGAGTCATCAAGCTGCTTGACACCCATCGCCCACACGTGTAGGTTCTAGAGATCCCGAGCTGAATTACCCCGAAGCTCCTTCTGTTACGTCGAAGATGCACTCATTCCTCGTATTTGCATTTTGAAATTTACTTTAACTCGCGCTCTTTAGAGAGATGCAACGAAACAGTTGTTATAACGCTAATAAATAACATCTCGTTTTTAAGAGGATAAAGTTCTTTGCATTGAGCAGTTTTGGAGCCCAAAACCAATTATCAAGCCTCTTTGGGCTCATCGGGGTTATTTGGCTTGGAGCACACGACATTGGTAGGTAGTTATTTTTCACATAAAAATTACTCACTTTTCAAATTAAGAAAGATTATATAAGTACTCTTTTTTATGTTTATCCTTTTATATCTTTTTTTGTTATATTTCTCTCTCCATATTTATCCCTTCACTAATATACTTTCTTTCTACCGACCCACTTCCTTTCCCTAACCCACCCCCCGCCCGCCGAGCTCTCTCTCTCTCTCTCTCTCTCTCTCTCTCTTCTCTCTCTCTCTCTAAGAAAAATGCACAATATATGATCTAAATCTTTAATATGTGTGTCAAGTCAAAAGGTTCAAAATCAATAATTCTGATCATTTAGAAGAATTAAATTTACACTGCAATGAGTGACCGGGACTCTCAGTAATGGCTTAGCCCCTCTCCAATCGCATTAGCCGCGACTCCTTACCTTGTTATTCTAAATAATCGAAACGAACGAATCGAGATCATATAATATTTACTCTTTAAAGACTTTATCGGTGAACCTACCGACAAATTTATTTAGTTTAATAACTTAAAAAGAGAACAAACAAGTTATGTAGTGTGTGTGTGTCTCAAAGTTATGACATAAAATAAATGAGGGGAAAAGAGTGTCATCTCCCCAAAATCTTAAACATGAGACGACAAGTGGAATGTTTAATACGTGGGTAGGTCTGCAGAAAAGGGGTGAAAAAAAGTCATTTTCCACGCGCAGGGTATAACACGTCGGCAGTGGGGAAGGGGGATGGAGTGGGGGCACGACCAAACACGTGGACAGATGGCAAAGCGAGGAGCTTTGAGGGTTAGGCCAGGACAAGAAATTTTCCCATAAGAAGGCAAAGTGAAAGGGAAAGCCAAAGAAAAGGTGGTGTAACGGTGTCACCGTGAGCCGACACGTGGTGGCAGACCGCAGTTTGCTTGTCTTGTTCTTTCTTCTTCCTCCTCCTGTGAGAGAGCTTTTCCATGTGAAGGTTTCTTTCACTCCTCAACCTCTCTCAGCTATGAATGCTACGTCAAGCTTAGCGCTTCAGTCCCAGACTGTAAACGTTTTAGCGTCCTGATTCGAATGTTTTTGATGGGGTCAGAGCCTGTACAGGGGGGGGGGGGGGGGGGTCTAGAGACTGGATTCTTCTCTTTGATTAAGCTTTCTTTTAGACTCCTGTGCACGTGTAACTTTGACAATTCCTGCTGATACATCTCCAATGAAAAGTTTTTCTTAAGTACTAAGGTATTATCTAGCCAGTTGCTCTCCGTGATGCCTGCGAATCGTACATGTCAGCGCCAACAAATTTAAATTAAGTTATTAGTGTTGCCTTGCCGTCATACCTACTGTGGATGGACGGTTCATATATCTGACTTTCGTTTATAAACTTTTTTCTCGTCGCTACATTAGTACCTTTGACCAAAATGTCGAAGAGAAACAAAGAGCCGGAGAGACACGAACAAATAGGAGGTGGCCAAATTCGTAAACTCTATTGTTCACTACATTATATAAAGGACGGTAAAAGTTGGCTAAATTTTTTTAATCTAACTCGTCCGTGCTCTCAGCGTGGACGATCAATTACAGTTGGCAAAAATTAAGTTGTGAATTTAATCAGCCCTCGCTCCCTGTGTGCGCGCATACATCTCCATAAATGACCTGGATTTTGCACTCATGACGAACAACCCTGCTGCAATCAACCACTTCTCTTTCGGGGCGAGTAGACAAGTCTATTATGAAAATCAAGCCGCCTATTTTCAATCTACCGTTTTAACACTAGGAAAAAAACCTAGATAAGAGGAAGAGTCACTAGTGGGTAAGCAAGTAAGAAGATAATGCTAATTGAAAAGGCGAGGTCCGGTCGTAGATGAGGAATTGACGGAATATTATGTCCGAGATCTAGTAATCTATAAGCTTTCCAATCCTAGCAATGACTTTCTCTGCTCAACTATAACGAGGCCTCTCTTGAGGAATCCAGTTCCAGCTTTAAAAGAAAGAATAGTGATCCTAAGCATGAAAATTAGTGTTTGGATGTACCAAGTTCAATTATCTTCGTTTCATTCTTGTGAGCGTATTATTTGCAATTAATACTTCTTAACCCTGTGTTTATTAGTTTTCTTGTTTGGGTCTAAGCCCTGTGTTCGGTGGTCGAAACGGGTAGAGGGGAGAAGAATGTAGAAATGTTTGGCAGGTCAAACGGGCACGTCGAAGGCTTTTTGGTGATTAGTGGTTGCACTGTGAGGGTCAGATTTTGACAAGTATTGGCTTTTGAAGTTTGCTGTCAGCTATGCACAGGCAGTGCTATTTTTTTAAGTTTGATGAATTCCGAATATCTTCGGTATCGAATAAGACAAAAGAAAAATTAAAAAAGGAGTTCCCGAGTGCACCTAATTGATTCAGAAAAATATTGTCTTAAATGCTTTGTCCCAAACCCCGGGACCAACGTTCGTCAAACTGACTCGTGAAAGATTTAAAAGTGAATGGCTAAGGTTGGCAAGAAAAATACTTTGCGCATGTGCTTGTTTTCATGGTATACAACGAACTGTGACTTGGGACAGGAGAGAGCGGTGATGTGTGGGGGTGACACACTTGCTTGGGTGGCAGTCTGCATATCTCACTCCTTACGTATGCTGTTCTTCGAGTCAGAAAAGTGAACCAAAGAGCATATTATTTAGTCATAGTTGTAATGTTCTACGCGAGGCTTCGAACCAGGTTCTGCCCGCACTAGATAAGGTTACATCCCAACAATGGCTGCGAAACCACTTGGACTTTTTCAGTATGTATGTATGTATCATCACCGTAAAGTTTGATAGGTATAGGTAAGTCATCACCCTTATCCGTTCATCTATGTGTTTTTGGTCGCTAGAAGTGGCGTACGGTTGAACAAATTTTCCGTTGTCTCTGGCAGGAAAAAAAACGTTACAGGATTCACATATCATTTATTTTATATTTTTGGTTATTATGTAGTATTGTTTTATTTCACTATTATTAACAGTTTAGCTGCTTTTAAGGTTTTTGTCTCTGGTCGTCGTATTGAAAGGTTGCATAAAAACGAGAGAAACTTAATCGTTTTATTTATACTTACTCCTTAGCCGTCCCTAGGACTGATAATCGGGCTTGGGACAGCTCAAGCTCTGCCCAAGCTGATATTTGAGATTCGATCTTCAGTGAGCTGGTAAGTTAGGCATACGCTCAACTCGCAAGGCTATATCGGGCTCATTCTGGTTGTACTTTAGGTATCGTCGCTACTAGGCCTCTTCTTTTTTTCTTCTCTCTCTTTTTTGTATTTGTTTGCTTGTGAAACGCTCTGGCACATGCCCTTAGGTACCATGGACTGATTTGTAATTCGTTTATGGTGCCCGAGCATGCTAAGCTTAGACAGATGTACATGTAAACACAAATTTTCTAATAAGTGAATCGTCTGACGTTTGGGAAAAGGCGTCTCTCAGCCTTCTATTCAAGACAATCTATGAGAACTTGGGAATAACCTCAGAGTTCTTCAGGCATAATGCTTTATAACCTTTTCAGTGTTATTTAAGTTTTTAGCAACTCCTATCTAATCTACTCATCCTCCTAATAAAAGCTTATATATATGTACATTGAAAATATGCAATTTACCTTAATCATATTCCTAATGATCAATTCTGGTAAATTGTAAACATCTAATAGTACAAAAGTTTTAGGGCTAATTACACCTATGTCCCTAAGGTTAGGGGGTAATTACAGTCAAGGACACAAAGTTTCAAAATGTAACATTCCGTGACCAAACGTGTTTCAAATGTATCAGTCGTGTCTATCCGTCAGGGTTCCGTCCAAAAAGTGTATTTTTTTGCTGATGTCATCCATGCGTATTTTCTAAATGTCAATACTACCCTTATACCACATATTTACATATACACTGTATAAAAATTAAAAACTCTAATTTACAAAATTAGGGTTTTAAACCTAATACCAAATTAGTGTTTCAAAACCTAATTTTCTTTAAAATCCTGAAATTAAGAGGATTCCAAATCCTGATTTAAAAGTTAGGGTTTCAAAATCCAACCCTAATTTGAAAATTAGGGTTTGAAACCTTCAAATTAGGGTTTTAAAACCCTAATTTTCAAATTAGGGGTGGGAAACTTAATTTGGTCTCAGATCTGAACCCCATGCCGCCGGCAACCCCGGTCCCCTCCTTCGACCCATGTCGCCGGTAACCCAAGCCCCCTCCTTCGCCCCACGCTGCCGACAGCCCAAGCCCCTTCCCTCATCTCAGTCCACATCGGCAGCCCCCTCCCTCATGATCGCCGCGATTTTTGCCAGGTTACAGATGCGACGGGATTTCATCTCGCGATCTTCAAGATGCGACTGGAGAGATTGATGTCCAATCGTAGAACTGCTAGTGCTTATCCAGCTAGGCTGATGGGGTGGAGGAGTCAGGCGGAGCTCGGGCTGACGGGGTGGAGGAGTTTCAGTCGAACGAGACAGATCTCCCTCTTGCTCTCATCCTTGCCAGATCTGTTCTCGGCCGTTCGATTGGGCAAGGTGGGCGACACCAACGGCGATAAGAGAGGCATCACGATTTCCAGTCCATCGAAGGGCTGATCTTCACACCTGCTTTTTGCCGCCGGCAACGGCAAGCCCGCACGCCTGCCTCATGGCGATGATTTCGAAGCCGATAAAGAACAAGCAAGAGACGCCATCTCGGAGGTTCTTCAACAATTTGGGGGATGGGGGGTGACCGCGGGGTGGGGGGTGACCGGGGGAGGGAGGGCTAGGGGGACCGCGAAGGGCAGGGGTGTGGGTGGCGGCGAAGTGGATGGGTAAAGGGTGGGGGAAGAGAGAGAGAAAAAAATTTAGGGTTTTTCTTTTCTAAAAAGAGACAATGGCATTTTAAAAATAACTTTCTAACATAAGGGCAATGAAGTCATTTTGTTAAAATCGTTAGAATTTTTAGGGTTCCGTTTGTCAACGGACATAAGTGTTACATTTTGAAACTTTGTGTCCTCGCGTGTAATTACCCCCAAACCTCAGGGACATAGGTGTAATTAGCCCAAAGTTTTAATTCAAAAGTTGGATACACTTTGGTGACTGTTTAAGTGAGTTCAATAACTTCTTTGATGCATCAAGATGAATCTGTTTAGTAAGGGTAAACTGAGTTACGATAACAAAGATTAGAAGCTTGTTTGTGTGTGGTGCTGAAGCGATTTAGTTGATACAACATTTGTGGGTTTTATAGTTGCGCTTTCAGTCATTAGCCTTAGGTGGATCCAATCTGGAGCTGCCATGTGTTCAGGCGTGCCTATTTTATTCTTCAGTTCACGTTACCTTCTAACCTAAGTTTTCATTCAGGCTTTGTCACGTTTTCTAAATCTATTCCAATGATGAAACATTGCACCTCAAAACATCAGGTTTTGTATAAGCGAGCTTTGTGCCTCCCCTTAGCCTAGGACCTATCACGTGTTAATTAGCCATTGTTGCTATTTGATTTGAGGGTTTGCTAACAACCATCAATATGCCTTAGGACGAACCATCCTTAGATGGATACTTACTTCCATGGCGATCCTAACTCCTTGTTGACATGACATGTTAATACCTCTGGATGAATCAGCCTTACTAGGCAAAATTGTTATACTCGTACTTGGTGCAAACAGTTTTGGAGTCTATAGCAGCCCCCTAGCAGCCCTCGATCGCTTCAACTAATTTTGTCAAATATTAGCTCGGCTAAGCTTGAACCAAAGTGTAGAACTATATTGGAACTACCAAAAAGAGAACTACGTTTGGAAGCAAAACTATGAAACAGGTTTAGGCTTCTCAAATTTTGGTTGGACCTAGGGGCGAACTTTGTGCTGTTCAAGACTTCAAGGTTGGCCTATCTGTGGTAAGGTTTTGGGTCAGATAGAAAAGAGAGCAAGAAATTCGATCTTTCATTAGGTTAGTTCAAAAATTGTTAGCTTAATCGTAAGGTATGCCTATCCCTAATAATAAGATGATGGACCCATTGACATTCTTACTGGAACTTCATGTACTGTACTCTTTACAAAATCACGTACATAAAGCAGTTGAATATGGAGCATCAGTAGTTATTAAAGACTACCATTAAAATTCAAACTATCTTAGTTATAACATGTGATATAGGTGTGGTAAGAAGGATGAAACTGTGTATCAAAATTTCAATAAACGCAAAATTACGAGGCAAGTTTGGGCACTTTTGTTCAGTCAATATGAAGCATCAAGATTTGATTTTTGGGGCTCACTCTTCAAGAAGTGGGCGAGATTAGCATATCACTTTAACTATTAGACTTTGATATAATCATAACATTATGCTAGGTGTTATTGTGTAGCAGAAATAAAATTATCTTTGATCGGCCTGAAAAGACGGCTTTAAGAGATATTCTCCAACACTTTTCATTTGCTGAACCAATTTGTAAATGCCAAACTATTATTCAAAAGTGTATCGTTCCTATATATAGAATTCTCCAAAATCAAGGGTCTTCAAGGTGAATTCCGACGCACCTATATTAAAGGTGTGTGAAATGATGGGACTGGTTTGTTATACGAGAATACAGAGGGCTTTATCATGTTGGTACGTCTAAGAGAATCCGAGACGCACTATTATCGAAGTAGCGAAATTCATTGCAGCTATGGAGGTGATTCTATTTGCACTAGTTATTAGTAAGAGACACAGCAAATGTAGTGATTATTGCTTTAAAAATGGAAGAAGAAGATGGTTCATTAATCAATAATCATAAGAAAAGATATACGCAGGGTTTTAACCGATACTAGGCTCTTTCTGTGAGGAGAATGGGGAGTAAAGTGACACATGAGTTCGCTAGGAATGCAAACTTTATTTTGGATCAAATTATATGGTTGGAAGAGATACCTTCATTTGTGATGCCTCTCCTTCTTCTAAAAGAAATATATATATATATATATATATATATATATATATATATATATATATATATATATATATATATATATATGGGAGCTGATCCCTTGATAACGCTAGTAAAATGCAGTATTTGCTAGCGTTATCTGAACCGTTCATCCTGAAAGATTGACTACCCAGATCGCGCCTTTTTTTTAAAACTGTCAGTAGTCCGCTACATAGTATCGTGGACGGCTTATTTTACCTTTTTACCCCTCCACGCCGTCCGCGATACTGTGTCGCGGACGAGTGAGGGGCCCTGATAAAAAGTCGTCCGCCACACTGTGTGGCGGACGACCTCTAGGCTGACACATGTCAGTACCTGTCCCGTCAGTCCTTGTCCTTATTAGTCACGTCAACAGTTAGAAGTACACAGTGGCGAACATTATATTGTCCGCGATATAGTATAGCGGACGGCTAATATATATACAAAAAAACCTAACTACGACACTCTTCTCCATTCTTCCTATTCACAAATATTTTCAGCGGCGTTAGCAAGCAGATCTGTTCAATTTCTTCTTAAGAGCAGCTTTAATACCCTAATAGATCACGTAAGTTCACAAAATCAATCATTTACATGTTCGAATCCATAGTTGTGATGAATATGTTTTATGCGTGGTTTTGATTATGTATTGAGCACGTGCTAGCGATGATGAGGATTTATATATGTATGTATAAGTTCATGTGCTAGCGTTTGTAAAATTCGATTCCGTATATATATATATATATATATATATATATATATATATATATATCTATCATATATACATGTATAAGTTCATGTGCTAGCATCGTATTTTTGCGAGCGATTGTCAAAATCCAAACCGTAAAATCCAAACTGAGAAGGTTTTTTCCTAATTTCAGTTGCAAAAAATAGAATTTAACCCTGGACCAGAAGATCCATCCGTGTTATACGACCAAGCCAACCATATCAGTACGCTCATATGGGATGGTGGAGTAAGATACATTATTTATCAAACTTTCTTATTCTTACGAACGTTGTATGCCATTTGTTTTGCTTAAATTGTATTTATTAATTCATAGGAAAGAGAACTTCTCACCACCGTAGAAGTATCTCACGAGTTCACATCATGGAATTTGAACAAGTCCCAGAAAAAGATACTGCGTGGAATTGGGTTTGGGATTTTCACGCATGGGCAGATCTTTCAACAGCTTGACCGGGCCTTGATAGGTGCCCTTGTTGAGAGGTGGAGAAGTGAAACGAACACGTTTCACTTCCCGCTCGGAGAGATGACAATTACCCTAGAAGATGTAGGGTTGCCGGTGACGGGGCGGCCGGTAATTGCTCCTCCGTCGGAAGCAACGAATAAGAGAACCGCTAGGGACTTCTTCACTTCGATACCCCAGGATCAATTTAGCACTGACGGTATAAAGTTGAAGTGGTTGGTAGATACCTACGGGGTTTTGCCGAAAAACTATACGGGCCGTGAGCTTGTGTTGTACACAAAGGCCTTCCTCTTGTGGGTGATGGGAGCAATTTTATTCCCAACGACGTCGAAGAACACGGTCAGCGTGAAATATTTACCGTTGTTGGGTAACCTGTCGGAGGTTGGGGATTATGCCTGGGGTGCAGCGGTTCTTTCGTATCTGTACCGAGCATTGCACAAGGCAACGAGGCCCGACGCCAAAGCCATATGTGCATGTCTCTCGCTATTGCAGGTATATCATATAAATCCTTTCTTCGTTATTTTTTCTTTTTTTTTGCTGAATCGACGATATAAATATAATTTGCAGATGTTCTCAGGTGTGGTCTTATGAACACCTTGCTCCCGGTGCACCAACGCGTAGGGATGGAACCGATAAAGTGTGGCCTCGGTTGTGTGCTTGGGAGTACAGCCGGAGGGTTATCCATTACCAGAGGAGAGTCGATCCCCATCACAACATTACGTACTATCGAGGGGAGTTCGACCGTCTATCTCCTGGGCCAAATGCGTTGGGCACCGTACATACGTTTGGCGCGACGGGTGGGAGAGTCGTTCGTCTTCACGCTCTCCGGGTTGCAGCGCACACCCCTGATCCATTTTGAGGTCGCAGAGTGGCAGCTGCCAGACCGAGCAATGTGCCATTTTGAGTTGGAGCAGGGTTTGCCAGTCGATGCCCCAGATATGAGGGTTAACAGGAACCCACCCAATGTCGGACGGTTTGGCAAGGCCAATGCACACGAATTGTGCGCGGCCGAAATACAGCTTTGGAGTTCTTGGCAGGACACACTGGCGGCCATCGTCTCGGAGCCTGACCCCGTTATCAGCATCGAACAGTACAATGAGTGGTACTACCGCATCACTCGGAGGAGAGTAGCCCCAGTAAACTTTGAACGTGGGGAGAAGTATGCGCCTAGGGGTCAGATCGATGAGCGTATGGCATACAATCTCGTAAGTTGCCCAACAAGTCTGACTTGCCTTTAATTTGATGAATATAAATGTCTGATTGAAGTTACTTATTTTTTTATCTCTTTGGATGTAGGTTAATGCCTCGCTGGCATTCTTCCAGAAGTTGAGTGAGCGGAAGGATCTGGTGAGCGCAATGGGCGAGGATCTTCGCCAACAGGCTGCTACATTGGCTTTAGGCTGCGGGAATTTTTTGTGCCAAGCATCGGGACAGTCTTCGATCGTCAGCCCGAATATCGGTTATACGGGCGTCAGCCAGGGATATGGTGATCCCTCCGGACAGGCTTCAGGGGTGAGCCAGGGAGTTGGTGGTCCCTCTGTAGCGGGGATGGGACAGGCTCAAGCGTCGTGGGACGATTACAGTGGCCCCTCCTTCAATTTTTTCTCGGAACCCCAACCCCTCTATCAGAGTCAAGTCACACAAGACTGGCCTTTCTCCGAGGCACTGCCCATTGTCTCGTGGGCAGGACCAGTTGGTGCCCCCGGAAGGCAATATCCCCCGTTTGACCTCCCCGGGGAGCAATATCAGCCGGCGGAAGAAATGGCCGGAGAGCAATATCAGGCCGAACCAGGAATTTGAGGCCAATATCCCTTGCTCTTGCCCCCCGGCGGAGGGCAAGATTTGCTGGTTGACCCCCGAGGGCAATATCCAAAAGGGCATCCAGCCAGGCCCCTAAAGCCTCATAAATGCAAGCTAATCCGAGGCCGTTATTTTAGCAGGCCCCCTCAAGACGGACAGAACTATGACATGGATCACCCGGGGGGTTTGGATTACAATGCCTCGTGGACAGAATTGGCCTCGCTGGCGCTGGGAGCTTGGTTAGACAGCGATGTCATCTCGCACTACGCGCAAATTCTGAGGCAAAGGGGTCGGGAGCATCCAAACATCGGTCCGCGCATTTTTATCTTGGACGCTTTTTTCATCAGATCCTAATCTAATAGTGGAACGACTGGTGCAAATCAAGGAAGGGGAGAGGCCTAGCCCAGTGGAGACCGTCCGCTAACCTACAAGCCTATCTTGGGCGAGATAGTCCAGCGAGTGCAAGTGTTGCCGACGTGTTTCTAATCCCATTTTTAGGGAATGCCCACTGGTACTTGGTTTGCTACGAACCAGTAGAGAGGACGGTATCACTCCTCGACAGTCTCTACGATGATACCGACGTGATGCCTGTGATTGACATGTACTGAGGCATAGGCCAGTTGGATGCCATGATGAGATCCTGTTTACTTCTTATTGTAACTTGCATATTCTAAAGCCAATTAATCTTATTCTGTTTGCTATGTTTAATGTTTAATGCTTATTATGTTTATCGCAGAATCTATTTGCTGCCTTGGTCAATGGTAGGCGTCAGGAGAAGGTACAGCGCAGGCTGGACCTCATTTTTCGATTGAAGAGGCGTAGGCCCAAGCAACATAATTCCTTGGACTGCGGCGTCTTCCTCTGCATGTACATGGATTACATTTGTCGATCTGAGAGCCTCAAGAAGACCGTCTGGAGCCAAGAATGCGTACAAGGCTTTAGGTATAGAATGCCTTGGCAAATTATGAATGGCCGGCCTAGAGCTATTAGGCTTATTGTAAATCCGTGTAAGGAACAACAAACAACCGCAGGGGATGGGGGTCCCAATTGACATTGTAACATTATATTCACTTTTTAAATAAACATATATTGAATGTGATTGATTTTTATTGACCAATATTGTTGTGTTGAATTCAGTTGAGTGTTTGATTTTTGGTCAGAGGTATTTGATTTGTGATGTGGTCAGAGATAGCGCATTTTGTCTAATTGACTGATCTGTGATTTGCTTTGAATGCTGGGAAACAAAGTGTTGGATATCTGTCTTTCTGCAGGGCCAAAAAAAATTAAGTGTTGGAAAGTTGCCTTTCTGCTGGACCGTCTGCTACATAGTCTAGTGGACGTGGAGAGAACAAAAAAAAGCTAAGTGTTAGATAGTTATAGTTGCCTTTCTGCGACCCCGTCCGCTACATAGTGTAGCGGACGTGGAGAGTACAAAAAAAAACTAAGTGTTGAATAGTTGGCCTTTGTGCGGGACCATCCGCTACATAGTGTAGCGGACGTGGAGAGTACAAAAAAAAAACTAAGTGTTGGATAGTTGGCCTTTCTGCGAGACCGTCCGCTACATAGTGTAGCGGACGTAGAGAGAACAAAAAAAAAACTAAGTGTTAGATAGTTATAGTTGCCTTTCTGCGGCCCCGTCCACTACATAGTGTAGCGGATATGAAGAGTACCAAAAAAAACTAAGTGTTGGATAGTTGGCCTTTCTGTGGGACCATCCGCTACATAGTGTAGCAGACGTTGAGAAAACAAAAAAAAAACTAAGTGTTAGATAGTTATAGTTGCCTGCCTGCGGGACCGTCCGCTACATAGTGTAGTGGACGTGGAGCCCAAAAAAAAAAAACCAAGTGCTGGGATTTATATGTCACAAATGAAGAGTGATATCTCTTCTAAGTATTACGAATTTGTAGACATTGTAGCGGACGGCGAAAATTCTGTTTTAATAAATTGGCGACCGATGACTTGTTTTAGCGATGAAATCAACAATCTCAAAATAGTGGGAGACTTGTTTTCGCGAATAAATCAACAATCTCAAATCAAGAATCAACAATCTTAGTATCGACAGAATCTCAAACGGCACAATTAAGAACCTAAAATTCGGAAGAATAATTAACATTACCATAAAATTATTCATAAAATTATTCAATACATAATTTAGGGTTCAACATTGGGGGAAAGAAGTTTTTTCACAAGTGCCCTGATCAAACACCGTCACTTGAAAATTCCACTTCCCCGTGTGTTCAAACACTACAAAGTCCCCGAGTTGGAGGTCATGCTGCTGCACGAATTTGTTCCAACCCTCTGCGAAACAAATTTGACCTTGGCCGCTCTTCATCTTGATTCCAACATGCCATGACCCCTTGCTGCTGGTTACAGTTGAATCGAAATAAATTGTGGTAAGCCAATCGGAAAAGGCTACCGGTATGTCCTAACATATTCACAATACAAAAAACAAATATGTAAGTTTTTAACCAAAGATCAAACTTTTAACACCAAAAGTAACACAGAGAAAGCGGGATGGCCTACAAGTTCTGTATCAAAACCAGGCATCATGACTTTGGAGAAGTGTCTGCCTGCAAGGTGCATGTTGCCTACAAATTCGTTGCTGCTCGACCCATCACGCCGGGAATGTCGCTGGAGGGGAGGACGGTGGTGTCGCCGGAGATGTGGGTCGCTGTATATGGGGTAGCGGCTGGGTGAGATGTGCGAGACAGATAGAGAAACGGACGGAGTGATAAGATGATTGGTCTCTGATTAATATATAATAGGATAGAGTCATCCGCTACATTGTGTGGCGGACAAAAAGAAGACCAAAAGTCTTTTTCTGCGGACCGTCCGCTGCATTGTATAGCGGACATAAAAGAACAACAAATTAGGACTTTGCAGGTAAAAAATTTCTAAAGCGTAGGAATTTTAAGACCCTGCAAATAGGTCCATTAGAAAATATATAACATTTATCGGTCGAAAGATTATTAGAAAAAAATTACAAAAAATTATTACAAATGTTAAGCATAGTTTATGGCTTAAAAAAATTATAGGTCCACTGCAGCTTGTTCGTCCTCATCTTCGGCATCATCTTCTTCCCCGTCTTGCAAACCCCCTGGACTTATCCCCAGTGCCTTGTAATGGTTCCGCTTGTCGTGGTCGGTCATTTTGTTGCACAATGCACACCTTCTCAGCTTTTTAGGTTGAGTTGCCGTTTCAATAGAGCTTTTCATCCGCGTAGATCTCTTGCGGCCTTTCGTTTGCGATATAATTGGATCCAAAGGCCGGATATCATTGTCGTCTCCCTCCCCCGGCTCGTCATCTTCTGATCCCGTCGTAGGCTCGGTGTCAACCGCATTGCTGACTGAAGCTGCTTCCAACTGGTCGACGATGGGCTCTTGCTGCTGAGCTACCTCGAGGAGATGTTTATATCCGACCATTGTAGCAGCACCCTTTACGGACAAACGGGTGAACATCGTCACCAGATGATTATACCGCAACGTCTCTGATTCTTCAAAGTCAGTATACGGGTGCTCCGGAAAGGAAATGGTACCGTGCAACCTGTTTGCACCTTTCGTCCACCGTGACAGGACGTATTTATCGGGGATTGTCCTGATATTCTTCTGTGTGAAAAACCGCAGAATGTGTCTACACAGGATGCCATGGAACTCAAACTTCTTGCAAACACATGTCACCGAGTCCGTCAATGTGTCGTGGCTCACCGTATAAATTCTGCGCAGCTTCTCAGGGACGAGGTCATTCACGAGCGAATAAACCTTGTACTCACGCGATGACTTTTCTGCCACCTTGTTTATACTGTATCGGCCCGATTTTTGAGCTCTACTTGGTATAGCAGGAAGATCTCCTTCGTATAGACTTTGGCACCGTTCAGCTCCAGCGGGGTCTCAAGCAACCTTCTCCTTTGCTTGTACGTGGTTGCAAAGTCTGCAGCCCTTTCTTTTACGAATAACGACGCAACCGCTTTTTGTGCGGATGTGACGAAACTCTTCAAATTGGTAGCTGTACCCACATAACTATCGAACGTGGCATTCATAGATTCACTCCTGCCCGTTGTTTTCATGCCCGCAGAAAAATGCCTCCTCGTGTAAACGCCAATCCATTGCTCTTTGAGCTCGTACAAGTGCTGGAGCCACTCGTTGTCTTGCAATGAGTAATCCTCAACAAGCTTTTCCCACCTCTCCTCAAATTCCTCAATCGTTAACGACTTATTAACGCACTTTTCAAAATCCTGTTTAAAGTCTGGATACTTTGCATACACGTGATGCAAACGTTCAGGGTATTTGTTGCTTATGTGCCAAGTGCACAAGTTGTGTCGAGTATCTGGGAAGACGGTAGCAATAGCCTTCTTCATTGCCAAATCTTGATCGGTGATGATAACGTTGGGTGCTTTGAAGTTCATTGCTTCCAGCCACACCCTAAACAACCATTCAAAAGAACTCTCGCTCTCGTCCCTTAACAAGGCGAACCCGAACAGGATGGAGTGATAATGATGATTGACCCCTGTGAAAGGAGCGAACGGCATCGAGTACTTGTTGGTACGGTATGTGGTGTCGAAAGTCACGACATCCCCAAAATGCTTATAAGCTAGCCTCGAACGACCGTCGACCCAAAAAATTGTGCTAACTCGATGCTCGTCGTCAAGTTTATAATCGAAGGTAAACTGCGGGTCCTCCATCTGCATCCGTTTCAATAGGCTCATTGTGGCTTGAGCATCATTGAGGTCATACGCGGCTCGTCTATGGGTTCGGACCGCGTTACGAACGTCTGTCGTGTTAAAGTTTAAATTTTGAATTCCCCCAGCCTGTTCAGCAAGAACATTAATCATGTCGGTAGGTCCTAGCCGCGCATTGCTCATTGTGTGAATCAGGCTCCTCGCGACCTTACCCATCTTCTTGTGTTGATGCATCTGACTCACCTTAGAAGGGGTTACTAACGGGTGATTGTGTGCCAGTTCCAGGCTGGTAATAAGCCAATGATCTTGCTTGGCTTTATAGCTTACGAACATCTTGACCTGGCAATTTGTGCGCTCAAAGCAGTCCCGTCTTCTACGCGAATATCCTATTTCATCATCACTGTCATCGTTGCCTACGCGTGTCTCATTTTGCACTGGGTTTCTGCCCCTATGACACTCGTATAAGCGAGAGCATATCTTTTTTGTTACGTTGCTTGTTCTTGTAGTCTTTATTCTAATGCCAAAACCAACCCTCAATGAATACGCTCGAAAACATTCTTCAGCTTCTTCCAATGTTTGAAAGATTCGTCCTAGATACGGATCACTAGCATCTACGGGGGTGTTGGAGCTCGACACGAAATCAGACATTGTGAAACGAGACCTATGTAGAAATAGACTACGCTTAACAATCAAATGACATTTCCAACTGAAAATATTATCTCAAAATTATCTTGGCGAATAGACAGATTTATGATGACAAATATACCATATACATAATCTCAAAAGTGTCTCCCATTTTGCTAACTATAAATTTATTGAACATAACAAATTAAAATTACTAAGATAAACAGACAAATTTATCATGCCAAAATACAACAAATATATCTCAAAAAATTTGAATTTAAATAGGATACATGTGTCGAAGTTAGCGAACCTAAAAAAAATAGAAATTAACTACAATGAATTAGTTTAAAGTTAACAAATTAATTTCTAGAACATCACAAGTTGATGAATAAAGTGACAAATTTCTAGAACATCACAAAGATCTATACTTTTTTGTCCAAAAAGGCAAATTATACTTTATCGGTCAATCCACCCAGAAAACTTTTGAGATCACAAACTTACCTTATTTGAGTGAAGCTTGGAGCAAGTGTTAGTCGAAACTTGAGGGGAGCTGAAAAGGAAAGCAAGTGAATCTGAAGTTGCAGAAAAATTTGCTAAAAGAACTGAGAATTTTGTTGAAAGAGCTGAAAATGCTGCCGACAACTCAACTCTGACACGTGCAGAAATAAAGGTCCATAAGTATAATTTTGCATTTAGAACTATCGCGGACACTGTTGACGTGACACCAACCGAGGGGAATGGGGCTCTGACGGGAGACTTTCTTGGCGGGTGACGGGACAGGTACTGACATGTATCAGCCTAGAGGTCGTCCGCCACACAGTGTGGCGGATGACTTTTTGTTAGGGCCCCTCACTCGTCCGCAACACAGTATCGCGGACGGCGTGGAGGGACAAAAAGGTAAAATCAGCCGTCCGCGATACTGTGTCGCGGACTACTAACAATTTTTAAAAAAGGCGCGATCTGGGCCGTCCATCTTTCAGGATGGACGGTTCAGATCGCGCTAGTAAATACCCAATTTTGCTAGCGTTAGCGCTATCAAGAGATCAGCTCCCATATATATATATATATATATATATATATATATATATATATTTCTTTTTTTTATAAGAAGGAGAGGCATCACAAATGAAGGTGTCTCTTCCAACCATATATATATATATATATATATATATATATATATATATATATATATATATATATATATATATATATATATATATATATATCACGCCACAATTATAAAATTGTTGCTCCGTAGAAAATTTAAATAAATAAATGTTGGTACAATTTGTTGACACTTCACCCTCAGCCGTAACCAATTGCCTTTGCCCACAAACTCAATTATTCTGAGCTTTCACCCAGTGATGCATGTAGTCTCCAGTCTTACAAACAGTTCGTCAACATCACGATTCGACATCATTATTATGGTAGCTCAAGTTTTGAGCCTAATTTCACAATTAAAAGCTGTCATTAACCCGTCATGTTGATGTCACTAGTGGTAAGTTCATGCACAAATCCCATTAATTTCTTGCTGTTTAAAGCATGATTAGGCAGGGCCCAATCACATGATACTTATGGCTTTGTCCCAAAAGATGTTTGATTTAATATCAGCAAACACCCTAGAAACCGATGTCTATTTTTATTTAAAGCAAAAAAGTTCTATCATCTGTTTTACTGTCAAAACTATTTTCCAACTAAACTGGAAACAAATAATTTTCCGAGCTTTCGCTTTGCTCTTGCAATCTTCTACCTTTTGGGGGAAAACTTTCCTTGGCATATTGATTCTAGCCTACTTTGGTCTCACCCAAGAGCCCATCAGGGATCCCGTTTTGCGCAACACGTCACATATTCAATTATCAATTTTACAACGCTCACAAGCCGATCAAAGCGATACATACGCAAGTCACGTGAATTACTCATAAAATAACCTTGGCGTGCCTTCTCCCTTAGGGGGTCGGCCACCTTAAGGGGGTCGGCCACCTATCCCTTCAAGGGGTCGACCCCATCCTTTCTCTTCAACGGACCATGCATCGTCGCTTTCTCCAAGACTCTCGTCGCCCGCGACACCCGTTGTACGTAGCCTGTGCGTCGTCTTCACTACCCCGGTCGCCCGTCACACAAGTACCTTCTCCACGACGCCCGTCGCCTACGCCCTCGCACCGTCTCCGCAACACCCGTCACCCGTCGCCGGCGCGCCGTCTCAACGACCCTCGTCGCCCAGCGCGCCGTCATAATACATACTCCGCCGTGTCCATGCGCCACGCCACTAATACAATCCCGCCTCTGGCTCCCTGTCACACTATAGTGCTCTCGGCACCATACACACTCTGTCATCCCCATGCGTCGCGCCACTGATACAACTGTGCCGCCAGGCTCTCTGTCACAATGCCACAATCATGTTACATCCCCCTCGGGCACCACACCACGCGCCCTCGCCATGGACGTAGAACATACTTCGACCCACTCTCCGGAATGTGCAGCATCCCTCGGGGATATGCGACTCCTCCGAGACACTACCTCCGCTAGGGAGCTTTTCAACTGCCCTTCTGTCAGGTAGATGGCTCCTACGGGTTTGTACCTCGGCCCGTCAAGTAAACGGCTCCTCCGGGATGCTACCTTGAGGAGCTCCGAGTGCTCCGGCACAAGGACTCACCCGCGGGATAGGCGACTCCTCCGGGACACTATCTTCGCCAGGGTGCCTGAGTGACTGGCCTATGTGCTCCTGCACTGGGGGCTTGCGTCGGCACCCCTAGGGCCTATGATCCCCGGGTCACTCAGAGACGAGAGTAGGTCTTCAAAGGGCATCGCGCCTAGTCCACCTGGCAGCTGGGCGTCGGGTCTTCCCCACCTCTGCCAGGCCTCTGGGACTCTACTAGGGCTTGGATTGGTGGTTAGACACCAATGTTATGGGAGCCAGTCTTTCCAAACAGACAGAGCGACGCTGTGCGGGGCATGATGAGTGAATATGCAATTCGACAGTCTGGACCACTGGCCTCTGTGGACCCCCTTGGTGACGTGTCACTCCTGGAGAGCGCCACGTGTCCTGTGATGACATCATCATCTCAACCTATATAAATAGGGGTCTTGAGATTTCATTTGGAAGGACTTCAGATTTTCATATTCTCTCTCACTTTTTCTTTATCTCTCTAGAATTCTAGAGAGAAATATACAGGACCTTGACTCTGGACCTAAGCATCAGATTGTGACTGTCGCCGTATGTTCATGGCGCGTTGTAGCCCTTGCAGCACTGCCACCCTCAGGCTCTGTCTGGGAAGCCCTTGGTCTCTGCCCTTGTTCCATCCTTGCTGTGTGGCCCCACGTCATCATATTTGACATCTGACTCGGACTGCTTTCCTTGTGGCACCTCTACGTCGACTGCGAACCTACTTTTCTTGGCATCACATATAACCGTCGTAGTCATCCCAAAACATCGCAAAATTGCTTCTCAGACAGCGGGAATAGTTGCAAAGTTCTACCTCTTGATGGAAGAATTTTCTTGTGTGGTTGCAATTAATCAATAGTTCAGGGACGGTTTAGATAACAAATAGTAGGAGTAGTATTTTGGAATCAGACGAGGTAGTTTTTGTAGTCAAGTCTCTTTCCTATGTTGTTACAACTCGTACCATAGTCCAAGGGATTTTCTTTTGATTTAATCTTTCGGAATCTTGTTATCATGCCATAGTTTTAGGGTACTTTTGGTTCCAAAATGTTCATCCGGAATTTTCTGGACTTACTTCAATCCATCGGTGAAGTACGTCCATTTGTTAGTGATTTCGACCTTCTCTAGAAACTGCACGTTACCGATGGTAAAAGCATGCAAAAATAAGTGGGCAGTCAAATCTTCATGTCGTATCTCCTAATGACATGATTATGCTGGTCTTTTTATACACTTTTCATCCTCATACTCAAAACTTAACGCTGAAAGTGAACGAAATTAGAATAGAGGAACGTCACTAACATAGTTGTTTTATTTTATTGGAATAACTCTAGAGGATCCAAAATAATAATACCATCCAAACTATTGTTTAAAGAAACGTTTAGATGTGGATGATGTGACTTAAGGCGTGGATAGCATTCTTCTTGACAAGGAATTTCCTTTCTGAAGCCTTCTAAATTTAAGAGTTATTTATAGTTGACACATATTTAATAGTAGATCCAAGAACACAAAAAAAAAAAAACTCATGAGTTGAGCAAGGGCACAAATCATTTTTACTTTTATCACAAAGAGAGATAGAATATATAAATATGCGGTGTGTAAATATTACTCTCCTTTAAGCGAAGCAAATTTGAAAGCGAAAGGATAAAAAGAGATCAAAATTGGCTTTAAAATCTAAAATTCCACTAAAAAAAGATGCAAAAAAGTTTATTTGAACGTCTTAGCTTATTTGGGAATGGTTCAGGAGTTGATGGAAAGTGCCACTAAATAAGTATGAGACCAAAAGAAAAGGCTGGCTGCGAATACAGAAATGGTTAGAAGATTTAGCAACTTTAATCCAATTTAGGTAAAGAAACGCCTTATTTGTGTATACAGTGGTGCTGATCACATGGACAAAAAAGTATACTTTGTTCAAGAAGACTCTGTTGCGTGTCTGCACCTCACGTACGGGACCAAGACAGAAACCTACCTCTGTTCACCTCCATCCCAGCAGCTGGAATGTGTCCACTAAAGATGCATGTTCTCTGGTTCGTGTTCAGTAGGTTACAGAGGGTGTCATTTGTCCCTTTGGGTCACCAACAAGGAAGTATACCCAATCTCCAAAAATGTCGCTCGACATGCACTCCATTCAAATGCGTAAAAGATCGTAGCAGCACTTAAAAGTCGAGTACTCTACCATTGAGTTAGCAACCTATATCGAATAAAAAGTTCGGTAGATACAATTTGAATCAAAATAAATAATTAGACGAGACAATCAAACTATTGATTTAAAAAAAGAAAGCAACAAATCTAAATAAAAAAACAAAATTTGATTCGGAACGTAAAAATGAGCTCTTTTCACCGACAACGAGAAAAATTTGACATTCAACGCTAAAAAGTTACGAGTTACTTTATAAAGACGAAAGCCCAACAATATGTATGTATATGTATGTGTGTGTGTGTATAGTGCTCTTTACCGACAACGAGAAAAATTCGATATTCAACTCTAAAAAGTTACGAGTTACTTTATAATAACGAAAGCCTACTAGTTTTCGTTGCTAAGATTCTTTGGAAACAAATAATATTCACTGAACAGGTAGAATATCGAGAACATGTATATTGGTCAAATCCACACAAAAAAAAAAAAAAAAGAAGGAAAGAAGGAGACGGGACATCATTTGCTCATATTCAAAGTCATATGAAAAATCCATGGTGGATGAAAATTCATATGAGACGACCAAATCTATATATATATATATATATATATATATATATATATATATATATATATATATATATATATATGACAGCCGAAACTGAGAGAATGTTATTCAGTTATCGCTTACTTAGACACTTTCTTAATTCGCCATTCGAACTTTCCTATTTTGAATTTTTAAAACATTTTAAACTTACTTATCGTTGTAATAATGATTTGGACTCTCTCTCTCTCAATTATTTTCTAGATTTTGATAAAATTAATTCTCTATATATTCTTTTTTAATATTAATTTTTTTTAATTGTTTAGATAACACAATGTTTTCAACCTATTCTGGTCGTACCCAAGGGCCCAATAAGGGTCCATTTCACGCGAACACGTCAACGGATTCAACAGTCAATTCTTCAACGCTACGAACCGGTCAAAGTGCGGGAGCCCAAGTCACGTGCATTCTTTGCTTCACACGCCTCACGGACTTGGTCACCAATTATTTTACATCAACGTCATTCACGGTAGCACGTTCGTCACACCAAAACCACCCGAGAACTTTTTCACCAAAAACATCGACCGACGGCGCAACCGGGGCAATGGGGTCAAGGGGCAAAGGCCTTGGCCAACCCCATGGGGTCGGCCTCGACCTCACCCAAGGCCATGGGGTCGGCCTCGGCCTCCCATGGGAGGTTGGCTTTGGCCTTCCCCCCCGGTTCTTCACTTTTCGCGCAAAGTCCTTTCCGCGCTTTGTTCGTCTCATACACTTCGTATGTGACTTTGGCACCTTGTTTGTCACGTGGGTACGATTCATGTCGACGCGCTTGTCATAACACAACTTCCGAATTCGTCATTGCCCATCAAAACACCTATCGTCGGCGTGCCCGAAGTTCACCTAGGAGGAGGAGTGGCCTTGGCCTCCCTTCATGGAAGTTGGCCATCGGCCTTGGCCACCCCCTAGGGTTGGCCTCGGCCTTCCCAAGGGGTCGGCCTCGGCCTCCCCAAGGGTGGTAGCCTTGGCCTTCCCCCATGTTTGGCCTATGGCCTCCCCTTCCGCGCGCACTTGTTTTCTCAAGTCTTCGCACCTCCGCGATGTTTACGGACGTTCGTACATCAACCTCGCTACGTCTGTCGTCCATCAACCTCACGACGTCCGTCGTGCGTCGACCTCGTGACGTCCATCGTCCATCAACCTCGCGACGTCCGTCGTGCGTTGACCTCGCGACGTCTGTCGTCCACCAACCTCGCAACGTCCGTCGCGCACCAACCTCGGGACGTCCATCGTCCATTAACCTCGCGACGTCCGTCACGCACCAACCTCATGACGTCTGTCGCACACCATCCTCACGACGTCCGTCGTGCATGAACCTCGCGACGTCCGTCGCGACGTCCGTCGTACGACGACCGCATACCATCATTTCCAACTTTGTCATTACTACATATTGCATTCATCATCTTGTTATGACAGGTACATTCAGCTCAAATCCCATCTTCGGGACACCCGATGCGTGCCCGTGCACCGTCTCTGCGACATTCGTCGCCGCGCCCATGCGTCATTCTTATGACGTGTGCCTCAGCACCAAGTATATGCTTTGCGACCTTCGTCGCCGCGCCCATGCGCCATTCTTATGACGTGTGCCTCGGCACCAAGTATATGCTTCGTGACCTTCGTCGCCGCGCCCATGCGCCATTCTTATGATGTGTGCCTCGGCACTAAGTATATGCTTCGCGACCTTTGTCGCCGTGCCCGTGCGCCATCTTCATGATACGTGCCCCCGGCACTAAGTATAGCTCCGCGACGTTCGTCGCCTCGCCCGTGCGCCAAGATGCGTGCCCCTGGCACCAACTATAGCTCCGCGATGTTCGTCGCCGCGCCCGTGCGCCATTCTCATCACGCGTGCCCCCGGCACCAACTATAGCTCCGCGACGTTCGTCGCCGCTCCCGTGCGCCATCTTCATGATACGTGCCCCCGGCACCAAGTATAGCTCCGCGACGTTCGTCGCCGCGCCCGTGCACCATTCTCATCATGCGTGCCCCCGGCACCAACTATAGCTTCGTGACCTTCGTCGCCGCGCCCGTGCGCCATTCTCATCATGCACGCCCCCAGCACCAAGTATTGCTTCGCGACGTTCGTCGCCGCACCACTCTCATGACATGTCCTTCAGCACTGGGGGCTTGCGTTGGCACCCCTATGGATTATGACCCCCGGGTCACTCCGAGACGGGAGCAGGTCTTCGGAGGGCATCGCGCCTAGTCTACCTGGCAGTTGGGCGTTGGGTCTTCCCCACCACTGCCAGGCCTGTGGGACTCTGCAAGGGCTTGGATTGGAGGCTAGATCAAGGGGTTTCTCTGGCCACACCGACGCTGTGGGAGCCAGTCTTTCCAGACAGACAGAGCGACGCTGTACGGGGCAGACCGGGTGAATATGCGATTCGACAGTCCGCGGAGCACCGACAGTTGTGGACCCCTCGGTGACGTGTCACTCCCAGGGAGCGCCACGTGTTGCGTGATGACATCATCATCTCAACCTCTATAAATAGAGGTCTTGAGAATTCATTTAGGGGGGACATTTTTCAGAACACTTTCACTTTCTCACTCTAGAATCCTAGAGAGAAACATACAGGACCCTGACTTCGGACATAAGTATCAGACTGTGACTGTCGTCGTGTATTCACTCTACGCCATCGCCCTCGCAGCACTACCACCCTCAAGCTCTGTCTGGGAAGCTCTTGGTCTCTGCCCTTGCTCCGCCCTTGCTGTGTCTCACATCATCATACTTGGCATCCGAGTCGGACTGCATTCCTTGTGGCACCTCCACGTCGACTGCGAACCCACTTTCCTTGGCATCACACAATATTCTTCATCAGTTTTTCTCTTAAACTATCATAATTTCATTCATTTTATTTCATTACAAGTTTCATATATAGTTTACACTTTCATTTTTTTCAATCATTTATTATGTATTGTTACTGTTTTCTTTGTGGTCTTGATATTTATATCTTTACAATTCTGTTAATTCGTAGATTTTGACAAAAGCAATTATCTATATATTCCTTTTTAATATTTTTAGTATTTAAGGAAACATAATATTATCTATCAGTTTTTCTCTTAAATTACCACAATCTCCTTCTTTTTATTTCATTACAAGTTTTACATATAGTTATGCTCCCATTTTTTTTCAATCATTTATTATATACAGTTATTCTTTTCTTGGTGGTGTTGAGTAATACAATTTGAAAACACGGGTTATTATTATTAGTATTACCACTGTAATGGTTATTACTGAGGAGAGAGTATTTCTATTATTTCATACACTATTTTTCATCTTCATTGTCACTAAAAACTGACAATTATCACTCAAGTTCATTTTTTACGATTAAAATTGGTAGCAGAACTCCTTTAAAAAGGTAAAAATAAAATTTTGATTATTTTATTATCACTAACAATTTTATAATTACTATTAGACATATAAATACGAGATCTCTCAATACGTATTTTAATAGTTGTTACTTCCTTGTGCAACGTACGAGATTAAAACTAGTAACTTGTTAAAAGTTTTCCTACCAACTTCCCTTATTTAAGAGAATACATCTGAGAGTAAAAAGGAAGAACAACACACGGCGACAGCCAGGGGAAAGACTTTGTCTATCAAAACTTCGATTCGGCTAAAAGGACACTATTTCCTTGTAACTCCTATCCTCATGAGCGCAACATAAGCAATAAGTCTGTACCCCATAAGCATAAGAGCCAAAGCAACAAACGAAGTGGCTTCCCCATTCAGCCCTACATTCTTTATAGAAGGGAAGTCCTCTACCAAACAACTTCTGTTGTTCCCACAAGGATATGTGTTGCCAGGCTTGTACTGTGATCTCAACATGAGCTTGTATGTGTACTGGCTAATGGAGAAGTACTTGATCCAAGATATGAAAGCAGGGACATGCTGTACATAGTATCCACCGGCTAGAAGGAACGAAAGCATGATCACTGATCCGAGAGTAGTAGCTGATTGTTGATCCATCACTATAGCGCCAAGAGCTAGTCCGAGACCTTGAGAAACTAGTACACTGAATAAGAGAACGAATAAGTTTAAGAAGAAATTTCCGGCAGAGGGTTTGAGGCCTGCCATCCAATATGTTATGGTGACATAACCTGTGGGGAGGACAAGCTCCATGGGGAGGTCACAGATGGTCCTCGCCATGAAGTAGGACGAGAGTCTGTACATTCCTGAAGACCTCTCCTTTTCGAGCATCGCTCGTTCTTGAGGGAAAGTGAATATGGCCTGGAAAAGAGGGAAGAAACCCCAAAATCCGGAGGAGAAAAAAAGAAGCCCAATCTGCATGTATTGGGAAACCGAAAATTTGATCAAGCCAGGAAAATATAACGCTTGAAAAATGCTTGATGAGCTTCCATTTCTAAGGAAACAGAATGAACCCCTAGAAAAAGAATAATACTGTTCATTATTGGCCGTAACTTGAACTATAATTCGTCATACTTTATATGCGGTACTTGTTCTGTCGTTCGATTCTACTTTTAGCTATAAGAAGGGAAGATTTGTTACCTGATCTTGTAAATGACTGACATCAGATTGCCACCATAATAATCCTGCCAAGATTGCCACCACCAAAACCTGTGTAATCTTGAGTCCAGAGAAGGATTGGTGCCTCCTTTCTTTTACTCCTCTTCTAAGCAACACGGTGAATTGTTCCCACCAGGTCGTGCTCCATCGCGGAAATTTTTTGCCTTCTGATGCATCATGAGGGTTTTCATCGATTGCATTCACCTCCGCCTTCAAATTCTCAGCTATGTTTTCCTTGTAAGCCAATACCAAATTCTGCTTAACCACAGTCGGGTCCTCCCTTGACTCATCCAACGAAACTCCTAGAAAAAGGTTTATGCATGTTCAATCCAATAAAAACTTCACCATAATCGAAAAAAATAGAATAGAGTAGGCAGGCTAAAGTGTATGCTGAGATAAACGGGAAAGATGATATGAAATAAAGCTAAAAATATAAAACCTTTCACATTCTTTGCAATGCCTAAAAAACATGGAAAACTTGTCGGCAAACAAAGCAAGTGATTGCCTTTTTGAAGGAAAAGACATTTGCACATACCATTTGCAAGATCTAACAAGAAATCTGAAGGATTCATGGCAACTGACGGGGCATATCCGATGCTTGAAAAGTAATTCATGGCTTCGGATCCCTTCCCAAAATACAAAGGGTTCCCTTCAGATAACAATAACACCTTATGAAACATGTAAAACAGCCTACTGGAGGGTTGGTGAATCGTCATCACGACCGTTCTTCCTCCATTCGCTAGCTCCCACAACGTGGACACAATCCGTTGAGCCGTTGTGGAATCAAGCCCAGAAGTTGGCTCATCTAGAAATAGCAGGCTCGGATTTATGAGCATTTCTTGCCCGATGCTGACCCTTTTGCGCTCCCCACCCGATATTCCTCTCAGAAACGGTCCTCCAATAATGCTGTTCTTGCATCTACTTAATCCAAGTTGGGTTATAATAGCTTCTGCATGCATGATCTTGTCCTTCTTCGCGATACTAGATGGTAACCGGAGAAGAGCAGTGAATACGAGCGTCTCAGTCACGGTGAGGTGAGCGTACAAGACATCATCTTGGGTAACAAAGCCGGTGTTTCGCTTCATTACGTTGGAAAATGGCTTGCCGTTGTAAGTTATTTTGCCAGAAAGTGATCCGCCGAGCCGGCCTCCCATTGCCGTAAGGAGAGTTGTTTTGCCACTCCCTGAAGGGCCTAGCATGGCTAGCATTTCACCAGGAAGCACCATTCCTGAAATTCCTTTTAAGATTTTCTTCTCTTCAAGTTTTTGGTCCTTCTTTAGCAGTCCACTGTTCTTTTTGATTTTGACCTTGTAAGCGACATCCTCGAACTGTACAAAATAATCGAGCCAAGTTTCATCAAACATCATCTACAAATACTGGAAATGATAATCCAACTCCTGGATTAGAGTACTAGTCCCTCCAAACGGCATTCATGACTGCCAAAGTGGAGTGAAGTAGTTCAAATAATTAAGGAGTGGAATTACCAATTTCATAATTGAACACTATAATCAAATTATGTTACAGGAAAAAATATCTTGATAAGTAACTGCTTATCTCCATCATAAAAAGTTCTCCTTCCATAAATGACAAACTACTATGCAAACCGAACAGCATTTAACAAGAAATGGAAAGAACAGGACGCCAGATTCTATATGGTTGTTTTATGGGTCAAGGTTATTGATTCAACCTCATTTGCTTCTTTCCTAAGTACAAAAACTAAAAGCACCATAAGTTCTTCAAATTCAAAAGACTTGAATATTCTAAAAATCAGACAAACATCCTTAATTTTATTGTTGGTTGATAGAATAGAATAAAATCAAAGAAACATAAACTCTCTTTATTACTTTACACCAAAAAAAGTGCTTCCTCCTTTCAAGAAGATGAAAAGTGCCTTCAAAGTCCAAGAACAAAGATTCATTCCATGCATGACCAATCTTGAAAAACATTTAAATCGTAATAGTATACTGAAATTGCATAGAACCTATCATAGATTACAGGAGTCCAAGAATGACCGCGTACGTACCTTCAAGGTAACCGGACGAGTAGATTTCTTGAAGATGGCATAGCCCTCTTGATACTGCCCCTCTATATCCACCATCTCTTGCTCCATTGCGCCCTACCCACCCTTTATCTGTTCGAATCCAAAAACCTAGAGATGCAAGGAAACGCAGAAACAATCAGAAAACTGATCTTTGTTTCTTCTCTGCATGCATATGTGTGTGGTATATATAGAGCCTATTTCTTGTTCGTGTGTGCTTTGCAGATGCAGCATGCATTAAATGACAGTGGTAGGGTTAGAAGGACACAAGTCCATAACAAAGCTACCTGTGCGTGTGAGCACGTATTTGTGTGTGAAATTTCAATGTGTCACGCCAGAGAAATGAGAAATTTTGGAACCCATTATGGGGACTGGGCTGAAGAGTGCTTTGGGGAGGTGTTCCGTCTTAATGGGTCTGTTGGTTCTGTTTCTCGAACTCCGCGTTCACAGTATTCGCTCTCATCCCCTCTCTCTCTCTATCTCTCTGTTGATTCCTATTTATTGTGAAATCTTGGGAAGACCCAATTTAAAGCACCTTCTTTGAATGTGTTTCGATTTCTTTGACAGTTGTTGCATCTTTTTTCAGGTGGCGATACTCTAAAAGGAGACATTAGCACCAGTTCCTTGAGGATTCTCATTTAATTTTAATATAAAAAGTTTCTTAAAGAATTGAATGTTGCCTTTTTCGCATCAAGTTTTCAATTTTAGAGGGAATGTTCGATGCCTCGAAGTTATTGAACTTTCACGTTCGAGACCATTATGGTGTTTTGATATGAAAGGAAGACCGAATACAGTAGTAGATTCTGTATACATTCATCAATCAATTCTCAGGATGCAATGTGTATCTTTTAATCAAATCTTCTTTTTATTCACCACAGTAACCGTAATACGTAGTTTTGGTCGGTGCTTTATTGATTGTTGACTTGTAACCAATAAAAACTTGACATGTCTTTTTATGCATCTTTGTACTGCGAAAATGATAAAGTGTTCTGTTCTAAATGAAGCTGTGAAAAGTATAATAGAGTTTGAGAATAACTTAATCGGATTCGGATGCGATAGCTAGAATTGTTTCATTAGTCGAAACACCGGCTAATTCGTGACGTTACGTACGTAAACATATCGCGTAGACAAAATAATTTCTAGCTGTAAACTTAGTAGTGCCATTTCATAAGAGTGTCAAAAAAGAACATGACACAAAATGTTGCATCTAAAGTTTTCAGTAAAGAAAGTTATGTTCACATAGCATTTACTCTTTTTGTGCATAAAGTGGTCCGGTTTAAGTTCTTTTGCCTATAACTGGACTGAGATTTGGTTGTCCCAGAAGAGGTGTTCAACTGATATACATAATCTAATATAGATACGTGCCAAGAGTAGCGCCAATAAAACCTTTTTTTCTTTTTTTTTTCCCCTAGATTTCTAATTGAATTAAATACGTGATGCGAGTCAAGATTTTTGGCATTTACTTTTAAGGTGGGAACTTCTAGTAATCTGATTTTAGTAATCTGCCAAAGAAAATAATTAATAGGTGCAGATGTGAATGTGATAATAATTACATAAGAGAGAAACAGAGTCCTTGTGAAACACTAACTCATTTGGCCGGTTAGATTCCGTGGTACTTATCTTGCTTACCCTTATTTTGGTTTCTTAATTTCCAAAATTTCTCCTTTTTTTTTTTTTTGTGTTTAAAGAAGAAACTAATATGTTGTTGCGTCACGCTAACATGTCCTCCGGGGAACATGATAAGTATCAATTAACAAGGCCTAATAACTTTCATTAGCTTTGATAGTGTTAAGAGAAAATATTTGGTGGTTATTATCCACCACGTCATGAGCCCATGTGGTATTAGACTTCTCATCTTAAAAGAAAATACTAAAATCAGGTTATTATATATAACTTCCACCTTAAAATCAGAGTACTAAAACTAGAATACATATAAAAGCTTATATGGTAATTCCATAGAAATAAGTTCTTACTCTTATATGGTAATTTCATAGAAGACCAATCTGAATTTATTTCCATTGATAAAGCTTATATGGTAATTCCATAGAAATAAATTAGCAAGAATATTATTGACCCGAGACTTGTTTTTCAATGAAATTACCATATAAGTTTTATTTTAAAAAAAATTATCGAGAAGGCTATAACAGTCTTCTTCAAGTCGGATGTTCTAGCACGTTTTATCCTATAGGAACACTCATACTCCTTAGTCGCAGATTACATATAAAAGCTCAATAAGGCTCAACACCCATACTCCAGCTTCATCACAATTAGTGACAATAGCCGAATACAATATTCAGCAACCTTAATCCAACTGTAATTTGTGTTTTAGAGTCTAAACTTTTGTTCTTATATATGTGGCAACCTTACCCTCGAAAATTATTTCTTACAAACTTGAAAGTTACTCTGAATTGTTATGATAGACTATATTGAAACAATAGGACAATATAGGCCAAGTCCTTTCATAAGAGGAAGAGTCGCTAAACAAATTTACGTAAATTGTAATAACTTCTATAATTAATGACAAGTAGAAGAAAGTTGTCAACTACTGATAATCACCTGGTGACATGTAGCAAATTTGTCATAATTGGCCTGCCATATTAAAACGAGAAAATATAACATTGTGAACAGAAAAAAAAGAAAAGAAAAGAAAAAAAAAGAGTTCCACACTTTTGTATAGGAATGACATAGTGCTAGGATTATGTCATAGTTTAAGAGTGTGTTCGATAACCGAATTCAGCACCACTACAATATAAAAAAATTGTCTGTGAAAACTTTTATTGATGGAAATGTCATCAGTAAAAGTTTGCTGGAAAAAGCCCGTAGCTAAAAGATCGATTAAGACAAAATTATGTGATCAGTCGGAAAAAATGTTACTTTAATGATAGAACTAATTACGTTCAACGACTAAAAGTTTCGTCGCTAAAGATATTTTCTATATTTTGTCTAATTTCAGAATTTTTCAAAAAAAGTTAAAAAAATATTTAGCCACAGAATTTCCATCACTGGAAGTCCGCGGCAAAAAGTCTTTAGGAAAATTATCTTCGCTGTTAAAAGCCTGTCTCTAAAAAAGTTTATGGATCTATAGAAAGAAGTTTAGCGACGTCGCTAAAAGTCCTTCTATAAAAGTTAAAAAATGATATTTTAATTTTTGTTATTTTTTTAATAAATTTAAACCTGTTTCAAACAATTAACCCTAACCAACCAATCCAGCAACAATTTTATTCTTTAAACCATCCTTTACCAAATTTCAAATACATGTAAAATACAAATAAAGTTTAAATCATATATACCACCATCTAACACTCAATACAACAAATTAGATGTTCGCTAGATACAAGGCATCACACTGTACAAATCCCAAAAACCAATTTATAAGTGTCATTGAAACTAAAAAATATAACGAGGATTCTTGCTACAAAGCCTCCATAATATCTCTCCGTCTACGGTTGTTACTTGTTTCTCTATGTCGATAATAACCTGAAAATGAGCATAGTTGTACAAATTCGTTTATGATGAACAAAATGAAAAGAAGAAGACTACTTATTAAATTTCAACCAAAAATCCAGTCAACACTAGCGACAAGAAATTATGCAAAAATCATAGAGCTCTTTGAGATGTAAGTATTTTACATGTACTTCTTTCGGTCCTAAAGAGCCATTTGTATCTAATTTCTTCGCGATCACAGCCATGACAAACACCAGTTACATATGGAGCATAGGTCTTCTCATCTACTCAACCTTTAAATACCATTCTGAAACTTCACTAACACCTCTAACATATATTACATGTTGGAGTATTTTAATAAAAATACCATTTATCTATTATGCAATAAAATAAAATAAAATATTTTCAAGCAATAATTACTTTGTTATTATTGGACCGTTACAAGTATTAAGTAATATTTTACTTTATGTCTCTTTTATTGGTCCATAAGTGTCATTATAAGTAGTTTATGACAATAGTTATTTGCATAATGATAACTTATTACAAAAATTTATTGTGTCACTTAATTAGACATATATATAAAGGTCATTCTTTTAGTTATTGGGAGAAGAGATTTTTTTGTTACAAGCTCTTTCATTTTCTAGTCAACATATGATAGAGCTTGTGTCTTAAGAGACTTTCCTTTATATTTTTCTACTCACATATCAATGTTTTTCTTAACTACAAGTCTTATTGCAAAGACAAGTGTACAAATGTTTATGATTCCGTGATCATGTTCTCTTAAGAGTGTGAGAACAATTGTTATATTTTTGTTGGGCAAATAAGGGTATTGGGTGAAGCTTCAACTTCTCTCAAGTGGTGCAAACTTAGAGAAGTTACAGCAAATAAGAGCTGGGTTGTTGTATCCTGGAGGCGGCGCGTTGGAACCTATTGCACCGGTATACTCTGTAGGGGCGCGAACCGTCTTAAAGAGAGCGACCTAGTCCGCGCCTCAACCCAATACTAGTATACTGGTTTCGAAGGTGATCATTTGAATCATTGATGGTACTTCGAATGGTAAGAACAACACGGCATTTTTAAGAGGATTGAGGTAAACGTATTTCTCGTACTTACAACTAAGAGGTAAAAATATTCTTATGATTTTATTTACTCAATTGTGAGTTTGCACAGATATTATATTCATTTTTAGAAATGATTTCCAACAATTTTAAGACGGTTAGGCCCTCTAATCTGATTTGTAATTTATTTTCTTTATTGTGAGTGTGTTAATAGTGTTATCACACATGCGAGGTCTTTAGGAGTTAAACTTTGCACAACGGCTTTCAAAGGTGCACAAGACATTCTATGCGACTCATCAAAAGCTCATATGATTATAAACTTAAACAATGATATTCGTTATGTGATATTTTCATATCACGTCAAGGTAAGTTTCATGCCTACAATTTATCTATGTTGCATATAAAAAAAATTATAAAAAATAAACTTGAAATAGTGGGGGCATGAGAATAATTTACTTTGGCATTTGGAATTAAAAAGAAAAGGGAGTTATAGAGAAACAAAAACTTGGTTCTAGCTTTCATGTATTCTTGATCTAGTGAATTGTTTTTAAGGTTAATAAAAACTTGTGTTTTGAGACACATGCATGAATGAAGTCTTACATAGAGAAAATGCATGGAAGTTTTGCATATTTTAGTGAATGTATATTTTGAGATGTAGTATTGTCACACTAATTCTTGATTCTTTTTTTTGAGCTTCAATTTATTATCAGGAAAAATGATGAGTTTTATAGTGACAGTATATTTGTATGTGGTTATTGCGTTACTCCTTATGTGATTGAGTGCACAAAAAATAATTATATGGTTGATCATATAACAATGATTATGTGATTGTTATGTGAGTGATTACGGTGCATTATTGAGTAACGGTAGAGTCTTAATGCTACTAGTTAAGACCAGCAAAACTAGTCTTATTAACAAGTAAGCACACAAAGCAACATGTGATAAGCCTTAACAAATGCATAAATTGCATTCTGATGATTGTAAAAGTAAAAGTTTACATGGTGGCTGACCTGTAACGGTGTGGATCGATTATTGAAACTCGTGATGTTATCATGTATAATGCATATAAGTTGTTTGAGCTTTGTTTTGATACTTTTGCATTGGGAGATAGATAAATATATATTTCTGCTCCATTAACATTTTTTTGAATAATGACTTTCTCATGAAAAAAGGAAATTAGCACTCAATTAGATATGAGTTATTTGTATTTTAGTTATTAAACTATTTGTCTAAGGAGTAATGCATCAAAAGTTCTTTAACTGCATTACAAAGAAAATGCATTAGTATTTGGGGTTTGCAAAAGTTAGATGTGAATCCAAAAAGACAATAGTTTTAAAATTGAGAAGCTTTTCAAAATCTGGGAGCCTTAAAAAAAGGCATACCTATATACATGTAAAGTTACTTTCAGAAAGTACAAATATTTGCTAGAAGTTGAAAATAGAGATGCTTTTCATTTGAAAAGTTTTGGGTAGCAAAGTGAAATTTGGTAAAGATGACCAAATTAAAGCTTTGAAAATTTTATGCTCAACATGTTTTAAGGAATTGATGTTATTTTTTCGTTATCGAATATTGACATTTAGAGAACAAGATTATGTGCATGTTTGAAAAAGTTTAAGTATGTGCTTATGCATTTGGCTATGTTGGCTAAAACTACTTTCGCATGTACATGAAAAGCATCAAAATAAAAATGTTTATTACAAGCTAGCATGATAAAAAAAATTGATCCTTTTTGCAAATTTGATAATTTGAATTAGTGAAATGCGCTTGATTTATTAATTCTCTAGAAGTTGAAGCTTAAAATGTTTTGTTAATTTTTGAGATCTCTTGAAACTATTTCAAGAAGTTATGAGCACAACAATGATTTCGTAGAACTATTCCGTGATTTAGTATTGACGCTTTTCTAGAAAAGATCAGAACATACAATTTTTTTGGATAATGGAAGATGCCCAAAAATGTATGTGTGTTATGTTAATCTCCACGTGCTCATAAGAAAATTAGGGTCATCGACCTCACGTTGAAATCTTATATTGATGACGGTAAACTGCGTGTCATGCTTATTTACAGAGTGAGATACTTTTTTGCAGTTTAGTCCACTTATAAGTTATCTAAAAAGAAGTGTAGCTAATCAAGTCTAATCTATTACTTGAAGTAATGTTTGAGCTCTTGTAGATTTTTTATATGGCTTGTTTTATTTAGTGTGAGTTTTGTATCTAACGTGCCTTACATCGAAATTTTCATGTGAGTGTAGCATTTCGTATCCCATATATCTTGAGGCATAATATGCAAGAGCAAGGTAAGAAAAAGAAAATAAATTAAAACTGAGCAGGTGCTTATGTTTTTTTTGGGCATATCTCAACTATGAAATGCAATGGTTGCTTACCTATTTTATAATGTTTTTGATATAAAATTCAATGTTACTAAAGGAAGGTCCATAGGAGAATCCTGAAACATGCCCACATAAGAACTTATATGAATTTGCTAGTACCATAAATCTTTTTTTGTTGCCAGATAATTCGTTGTGATATTACATGTATTATATGTTAATATGCATACACCGAAAAATTAAGGACATGAAAGTATGGATCTTGAACTCAAATTTTGTTGTTGGCTAAAAATAGTAATGATATTGCATGTGCTATATGAGTGATATACGTGTATCAAAAAATAAGCTTATGAAACCGTGCATCTTGACGTGCATTACATTTCTTGTAACTGTTAATGTCACTGTGCATGAAACTTATAGAAATATCTCTGATTTATATACATGATTATGGTTATTATTGATGGGTTAAATATATCCACATCGATGTGCTTTACTTGTGGGAGCTCTCAAGGGAGATACATATGTATCATCAATATATAATAATGATGCATTTTCTTGTCATCTTGTATTGCAACAGATTTCTTGTTAAGCTACTTTTGTGGGATATGAAAAATTGGTTTAGGCTTTGGAAAGGCTTAAAGTTTTTTGGTTAGTATTTAAAAGTTTTGAGTTCTTCAAAAGTATTTTGGCATACGACCATTCTTTGGAGTTGGTTTCAAGACTTGCACATAATTTAATGTGCGTTGAGATATTTTGAGAATTTTGAAGGAAAATACTAATTTTGGAAGTGAAAAAATTGTGGTTTTACTCTTAGAAAGAGAGAACAAAAGAGTTTTTTATATTATCCAAACTACACAAAGTTTTTAGATTTTTTAAAGTCAAGAGATAGAGGTATCTCTAATATGTGACATGCCACTGGATACAAAAAGGTTGAGTAGCTCCTAATAGTAGGATACTAGTCACAAGTTTGTGATTCTTAGTAGTAAGACTACTAGCATGGCCGTTGGGAAAGACAATTATTTTCGAGTAAAAGGAAGGGAACTAATGGACCCTTGTCCTTTCATGGTGAGGTTTTACTACCTCGACATGTGTCCCAAATTAAAAATGTGATAGTATTACATGGGACAGTATTACAATTTTTAGCCTCGATAAATTGTTTGCCTAATCGAGGTGAGGCAAATGTTGCCTTAAAATGAAAATCAGGTTGGTTATAGCACTATTTGTGAAAGTAAACTTATACCACCTGTTAATCAGACTTTTGTTGAAATTTATGTGATAAATTATGAAACTCTAGCTAGAGGCAAATGTCTGATGTACATCGAGGGGGATGGGACTTAAGCCCAAGTTTATATAAGTCACCTATAAGGATACAACCACCTAGGGACTGGAGATCCCAAGAACTAGGCAGGAGACCAACGAATTATAGAGTGACTTGGGTTTATACATGTGTTATTCTTGTCTTATGACGCGGTGTCCCTCCTATGGTGTAAGCACATGTTTCTCGTAATGATATTGGAGGTTGAGATTCTTTATAATCTCTTAATGAGTTCTATAGCCCATACGGGTGGGATGTAATAGTTACGAGAGCATCCTTGATAGACTCACCTATATGAGTGTGGAAGTGGGGCCGCTTCCTATGAGATTTGGGCTAATCTCTAGAGCACTCATGAAAGCTGGGATAAAGCACAAGGCCATAATGTGCTGGCTTGAGAAGCTTGGTTGAGAATACCTTGAATATCATGTGTGTGATACGATTCCACGTGCCCTTAAGTAGTCATCGTTTCAAGGCTGAGCCACTTTGACTCTAGTACGGGAATTGTTGAACGCTAAGTGAAGGTTTCAAGGCAGAGCCACTTTCATGATGCATGATATTCTATCTTTGCCCAACTATGTGTTTCATTATTTTTATTAAAATAAGTGGGGGATTGTTGGAGTATTTTAATAAAAATACCATTTATCTATTATGCAATAAAATAAAATAAAATATTTTCAAGCAATAATTACTTTGTTATTATTGGACCGTTACAAGTATTAAGTAATATTTTACTTTATGTCTCTTTTATTGGTCCATAAGTGTCATTATAAGTAGTTTATGACAATAGTTATTTGCATAATGATAACTTATTACAAAAATTTATTGTGTCACTTAATTAGACATATATATAAAGGTCATTCTTTTAGTTATTGGGAGAAGAGATTTTTTTGTTACAAGCTCTTTCATTTTCTAGTCAACATATGATAGAGCTTGTGTCTTAAGAGACTTTCCTTTATATTTTTCTACTCACATATCAATGTTTTTCTTAACTACAAGTCTTATTGCAAAGACAAGTGTACAAATGTTTATGATTCCGTGATCATGTTCTCTTAAGAGTGTGAGAACAATTGTTATATTTTTGTTGGGCAAATAAGGGTATTGGGTGAAGCTTCAACTTCTCTCAAGTGGTGCAAACTTAGAGAAGTTACAGCAAATAAGAGCTGGGTTGTTGTATCCTGGAGGCGGCGCGTTGGAACCTATTGCACCGGTATACTCTGTAGGGGCGCGAACCGTCTTAAAGAGAGCGACCTAGTCCGCGCCTCAACCCAATACTAGTATACTGGTTTCGAAGGTGATCATTTGAATCATTGATGGTACTTCGAATGGTAAGAACAACACGGCATTTTTAAGAGGATTGAGGTAAACGTATTTCTCGTACTTACAACTAAGAGGTAAAAATATTCTTATGATTTTATTTACTCAATTGTGAGTTTGCACAGATATTATATTCATTTTTAGAAATGATTTCCAACATTACACACATCTAACATAGAACTTAAAATACTACTCATGCTTTTGGTGATGAACTAGGATTCGGAATTTACTGCTCCACAAATCGGGGGAACCTCTCAGCTTGTTGGGCTTCATAATCGATTTGAACAATCTTATCCATTGTATCTTATTCGATTTTTGTTAATTTTTGCATAATACAAGCCTTGAGCTTGTGCTTGCAATCTTTCACAATTTACTGTTCCATATTGTGCCGCCATCAGCGGCATTTTTGCTATGTGGACAATTGTTTGCATTTGTTTACTGTTCTCAATTTCTTATAAGGTGAACTAACAATAGCTTTTTGACTAAATGTGCAGGTAGACATAGCTTATTGTCGGTATATAGATATTGTATCATACCTGGGACTCGACAATTGTAATTTGGTATTTACGTATCTAAGGAACATGCCTTTGCAATTCAGAAAGGCAAGGCAGTTGAGAAAAGCGCTGTTGTTCCCCCTCCATTGCTACTGAAAATGAATGAAGCAAGGTAGATATATATTTAAATGGTAAAATGTGGGAAATAATTTGTATTTTTCTGGTTTTGTTCTCTCTGTGTGTGTTTAGGGACAAACAAATCCATGTCAAGTGGCAAAAGCATCCCGTTAGAGAGTGTTTTGAGGAGATAAATGGCATGATGCTTGAAGATGGATTCTTATGTAAATCAGTCTATGAACGTAAAGCCAAAATTTGAAGGAAGAGAAAATTAATTAAAGAGGGAACTTAACATCGAAGGAGAGACTCGAGATATCGGGCTGACGGGTGAGTAGCTGGCTGATGGAGTCTAGACCGGAGACAAGAGAGAGTGAGATAGTTGGCTGCCGCAGCCTGGCAGAGAGATGCAAGTGAGAGAGTCGGTAGAGTCTAGACACAGAGATAGAGTGAGAGAAAGGAGACATCGGGGGTTAGAGAGGAGGGGTGGGGCAGTGGGCAGGGGTTGGATGGCGTGGGAGGTGGGTGGCGTAAGTCAGTGTGGGTGAGAGAGAGAGAGAGAGAGAGAGAGAGAGAGAGAGAGGGGGGGGGGGGAGTGAGCGGCGGGGGAATGAGAAACTGAAAGAGAAAGAAGTAAGGTTTCTTGGTTTTCATCATTTTCAGCGACGAAATTTTTGGCCGTTGCTAAATTTCGTCGCCAAAGATCATTGAAAATTTACAAGCATATAGGTTTTTATGGACGGACACAATCCGGCGATAAATAGCCATCACTAAAACCTTTTTTTAGTTTTTTTTTTTTTGGGGGGGGGGGGGGGGGGGCAATGGAATAAATGAGAAAAACTCAAAAATAACATTAGCGACGAACTTTTCTGTCACTAACAGTCTGTCGATAAAAGTCCGCTGCTAAAGTTCTTTGTCGTCTGAATGTTCAGTCTGCAAAGATCTTTAGTAATGAACTTTTACTGATTGGAAAATCTGTCGTAAAATTCACTTTTAGCGTCGCATTCCTTCCGTCGCTAAAATGTTATTTTCTTCTATAACCTGTTTTCGAGTTTTGAGATGAGAGAAAATAAAAGAAAAGAAGAGAATGGAAGAGAAAGGAAATAAAGAAAAGGGAAGACAATTATCCTTCCTCTTGTTTGTGAGTTTAAGAGAGAAAAGAAACTATCATTCCTTTATCTTGTTTGTAAATTCACCGGAAAGACACCCAACTATGTATATATCCTTATACTACATTGTGATAATTCTAACAAATATGAATGTATGATTCTAAAATAGAACATGATTTTAATGGAGAAACAAATTAATTATCAATAATATTATATAAAATATATACCATACTAATTTAATAAGTCTTATATCAATGATTAAGCTCATAATGTAAAGAACAAAAATAGCCTTTAGTTGACCACAAATATCCAAATCTAATTAATGTCATACCAAGAGAAAAATAATCAATCATGAATCAACTCTAATGTCTAAAACAATCATATATTTATAAGTAAAGTGATAAGTTCCTCTAACAAAACTCCTAAACATAAAAGTCATTAAAAATTTAGTCGTCATTGTCTCAAGGGTAGTATAGACATTATTAAAATATTATTTATGAGAGTTTTCTTTCTCTTAATTTCTTTTTAATTTTGAGGAGAAAGATTTATAGACAAAAGAAACTCAAACTTCCCTCAATTTTCTCTTCTTTTCTTTCTTAAAAAAATCACAAATTAGAGGAAATGAGTCACTTTCCTTTCTTTTCCTCTCTTTTCTCTTCTAAAAAAAAACTTGCAAACAAGCTAGTGCGCCGCTAAACTAAAAAAATTCAATTCAAACGTACCTTTTCTGTCACTTAAAATATAAATGGTTGGTTAATTAAAGGTTAATATTTTAAGTCGTCCAAACTAAAAAACTTCAATTCAAACATACATTTTATGTCACTTAAAATAATAAATGGTAGGTTAATTAAATGTTAATATTTTAAGTCATCCATAGATACCTTATCACTTAACATTGAATATGCTAAATAGTAGGTCATTTAAACATTTTACCCACGAGGGACAAAATTGCCTCACTACTCCTTATCTACCTCCTCTACTTCTAATTGTCTTCACCTCTTCTTCTTCTTGCTCTGGACTCGTTGCCTCTTCTTCTTCTTCTTCTTCCTCCTGATTGACTCACTTCCTCTTCTTCTCATCTCACGGTACTCCTACCATACTGCATTTGTTTGATTTCATGGTACTTTATGAGATGGGAATCGCTTATTTATATAGGGCTTTTTTTCCATTTCTTATATGTGTGTCGCTTGATCTGTGAAAGCAAATTTCTTCTTTAATTCTTCGGGCAGATGATTTGACCTTCAAGATGTCAATTAAACTTGAGAATTAAAATCATAAGTCATACACTTTCCTCATGAAGACTTCATGGCCCTTGCCTTTAGTGATTACGGATTAATGGCCCATACCTTTCGTCATTTATGGTTAATGGCCCATTTCTATAGTAACACGAGCGCTCAAACTAATTAGGCCCGTCAATATATGCTGTGCGATACAGTCTAAATGCGAATTATTGCTCTTGGACAAAATATATAATCCCTTGCTTTTAGTACCAAAGTTAGGTCATCGATTATTGTACCCTATGTTTTATCCTTTACGTATCAAATACCAGGACTGTCATAAAAAAGCATAAATAATGTCACTAAAGGGCACAAAAAAATGTCGCCTAGACATCTAAATGAGAAAAAATAGTGTAAGTGGTGACAAGTAGTTGAAAACAATATTTGAAAAACATGCAATATTTATTCCGATAATCTCTTCGCTTGCAAGAGATGCGTTGCACATTAGAAATGAGATTGTTAGGAAGGACGAGGCACCACAATAAATAAAAAAAAAAGAAAACATTTTTGGATCAAGGTAGGCTACGATAAACAAAACTTTATTATTGCACTGATCCCATTGGTTGACTAACTTCTGGGCCCCAAAGGGCACCGATAGGGCCTTAATAATCATTTAAATCCACACTTTGTCGCACGTTTTAGTTTCGATTGTCTATGATAGCTGGTTAAAACATCAAATGAACTCTTCCATTTCTTAGCCCTTCATTCTATCACATTCTGATCTAACAGTCTTATTTAACTGAAACCAACACTCCGAACTCATACGATATTTACTTCAATATTTATTTGTTTGAACGAAAGGCCTTGCACATTAGAAATGAGATTGTTTAGAACCCGAGGCACCACAAAACAAAACTTTGTTATTGCAGGGTCCATATTGCTGGTCCCATAGGCTTTACTAAAATTTTGGCCCCAAAAAGGCTCCCAACAGGGCCGTAGTGACCTTCGAATTTGATCCACGCTTTTGCCCCCACAAGTGGCCGTCTAATAATTATCTTCCCGCATAGTAACACCCTTCAAATGTGTATTCTGATATTTGCACTCGGCAAAAATGGAGGCCAACACTCCCCGTTTTTACTTCGTTTTTCTGTCATTGCTCCTCTCTTCACGTTTTCTTGTTGAAGGCTTCAGTGGGGAAGAAGAAGAAGAAGAGAAAGATATCAAAATAACTGATTTCCCACATGGGTTTGTGTTTGGAGTATCCACTTCTGCATATCAGGTTTGTCTTCTTTCTTTGTTTATTTAATTGGACACTTCAGCTTAGTAACTGTAGTTATTTGCAGATAGAAGGAGCTTATCTTGAAGGTGGCAAGAGTCTCAACAATTGGGATGTGTTTTCTCGTATCCAAGGTGATGATAATCAAATTAATCATTTGAATGCTAATTAGAACATTTGCTGGGATTTTCAACATAATAATTTGTTAACTCCTCCAGGTAACATAAAACATGGGGATAATGGATATATCAGCGTCGATGATTATCATCGTTACCTGGTACTGACTTTGCATTAGGTTTCTCTTTTTTGTTTAATTACTTTCTTTAATCTGATTAAGAGTTTGAAAAGACAAAAAAGAAATTGGATGAAAGCAGGAAGATACTGAGATAGTGCATTCTCTTGGGGTGAAGGCATACCGATTATCAATATCGTGGTCCAGGGTTCTACCTGGTATGTTCATGGGTTTTTCTTCGTTATCATATTGGTGCTAAATATTAATCTTGTTGGTTTCATTGGCCCTTGATCACTGATTATTTTGCTGTAACAGAAGGGAGATTTGGCCAAGTTAATCCAGCCGGGGTCATGTTTTATAGCAATGTCATAGACAAACTCTTACTCAAAGGTAGTACTTTTTCCCCTCGTGTGAAGAATTTGCTCCAGATTCAACCGTACTTGCATTAAGTTAGATTAAGCTTTTTAAAGGGAGGGATGGAATTCGAAAGTAAAAAAATGTCCATCTCTAAATAAAGTTTCTTTGAAAAGGAAGGAGGACTATAAATTTGCAGATACTAAAGGCTTGAAATTTCAGGAATTGAGCCATTTCTGACAATTCACCATCATGACTTACCACAAGAACTCGAGGACAGATACGGGGCCTGGCTAAGTCCTCTAATGCAGTATGTCCTCCCCCATTATTGTTAATTTGTTCAACTGTTTGACAAGATTTTTCCAAAACTGTAGGAAAGCCAATTCATAAGGGATGAAGAGTGGTAACCTTGTTGCCAGAGCAATCATTCCTTAAGTTGACAAAAGAATGCACACCTAATGCAGATAAAAGGAGACGGAGGGGAACTTCTATGAAATTGCTCTGGCAAAAAGATTGTTAGCCTTTGACAGCACTGTAATTTTCTTTTTTCTGATATGGACAGCACTGTCATTATATGGCAATAAGAAACTAAAACTAGGGACGCTCTAATAATCTTGTAAATTGGTCAAGCGACTCATCAATTTCTGAATATTACAAAATTGAAGCAGTATGTTACGACAATCTACTTTTTACTGCAGAGAAGATTTTGTTCATTTTGCGGAAATTTGTTTCAAGAATTTTGGTGATCGAGTGAAGTACTGGATGACAATAAATGAACCAAATTTGTTTGCAAACCTGGCTTACATGGATGGAAAGTATCCACCGGGTCGTTGCTCACTGCCTTTTGGCAATTGCTCTGTTGGCAACTCTGACATAGAGCCTCTCACTGTGATGCACAACATGTTATTGGCACATGCGAAGGCTGCGAAACTATACCGTGACCATTTTCAGGCAATTCGCCTTGTTAAAATCAATATCCATGATAATGCTTTTCTCATGAATTTATTTTGATTAATAAAAGTTACTATATGGTGATGCAGCCAAAACAAGGTGGATCAATAGGGATTGTTGTCAGTGCAACCATGTTCGAACCACTTAGAGACGATCCAATTGACCAGGAAGCTGCAAATAGAGCGTTAGCATTTTTCGTGGCTTGGTAAGTAATTGAAATTGTTGTGACAGTTATTACTAATTAGCTACCCAGTTTTTTGTTAGCTAAGACTTGAGAATAGTCCAAAAGCTCATTATTGCTGTTTGTTGCTGATAAAGCAAAAAGATCTCATCTCTATAAATTTTGCAAAACAGAAAACATGTGAAAAACCCTTTTTTATATAATTTTGCACTTTTGATGACATGATTTTCACTTTGAGGTAGGAGCTTGGATCCCCTATTATTCGGCGATTACCCTCCAGAGATGCGTCATTACCTCGGGAGTAACCTGCCTTGTTTCTCACCTGAGGAAACAAAGTACATAGAAGGAAGTATCGACTTTATTGCAGTTAATCATTATACAACCCTATATGCCAAGGACTGCTTGCATTCCAATTGCACTGCAGGCGCAGATCATGCAATCAAAGGCTATGCATATATAACTGGAGAGAGAGATGGTGTGTTCATTGGAGAACCGGTATAGAAATACGGTTCTAGACTATTATAAATTTCTTATATTATCTATTCCGGTTTAGCAAACTATTATGCTTTTTCTTGCTGTAACAGACAGGAATGCCAGAGTGTTATGTAGTACCAAGAGGCATGGAGAATATTGTTGACTATCTCAAGAAAAGATACCATAACATGCCTATGTTTGTGACTGAAAATGGTAGGATTGTGATTTTATTGGTTATGATTTTGGAGCAGTCATACTAACTTAAATGAGGGAACTATTTGTCAGAGATAAAAAGCTTATAAACTGGCGGGGAAAGTTGGAATACACCATTAAAGCCTTTCATTTGTTGTCAATGATAAGTTTGTCTCCTCTTTGGCGAGGAATCAACCTTTAACGAAAAATAGGAGTTTTTGGTACGAAATTAAGAACTACAGAGGATTTGAATCTTATTAACTGGTGTTGTTTGAATCTTATCAACTGGTGTTGTTTGCATGCTAGAGTAATACAAATTTTGCAACTTCTTTTACAGGTTATGCTTCACTTGAGCTACAAGATGCACAAATGAAGAACTTGCTTCATGATTCTAAGAGAATTGAATTCCACAAAGCATATCTTGCATTTTTGGCAAGAGCAATAAGGTGAGCACTCTTTATTTTTTTCTTAAGATGTCCTTGCACATGGATTTGGAGTCCCTGATCCTCTCTCTCTCTCTCTCATTCATGTGGATGCGTATAGCATACATGAAGGAAGAACCCTCGGAGTAAGAAATAAATGATGGTTTCAACCTAAAGGATATCCCCACAGGAAGAAAAAGTACAATTAGTGGATACTAACATGAGGGACCCCATTGTGTGTTTTTAACCTCGCCAAACATATCATTTATGTTCTTGGTTACAATTTTCAGCATGCTTTGCTTATATGTTTTCACATATGGTTTTCTGAAATATGTCATTCTGACAGGAAAGGTGCTGATGTTCGTGGTTATTTTGTATGGACATTGATGGATGACTTCGAATGGATAAGTGGCTACAGAATGAGATTGGGAATGTATTACGTACATCCTCAAACACTAAATCGGATCCCAAAGCTTTCTGCCCAGTGGTATGAAGGTTTCTTATCCAGCAATGGCCTCAACAACAAAGAAGCGACAAATGCAAGTTTACTCAAAGATGAAAATGCCATAGTATCAGAACCAGTAAATGAGACAGCAGAAATATAATGATATGGAACAAGACAATTTGCTTTCTTCCATGTACGTTGCCGTGGTTTTCCAGTCCGTTGGGTCTATTTTGGGTTGCATAAATCAGCATCTGGTGCTTATTATCAATTGGCCACTGAAAGGTGTACAGAATGACAATACAGTAAATGATCTCTCACCAGTGTTTGCACCTATGCGAAGTCCGGGCATTAGCCAGCTAACTATATAGGACTTGTGTTAAAGAGTATATGGAAGAAGCAATGTGTTAATGGAGAAGCACCTCCAATCTCAAGTGCGCGATGTTCTTCTTGAGAATTACTAGACTTGGATTTATGAAAAGTAACAGTGCAGTTGGAGTTATACAATATCTCAATGTGCATAAGTAGTTCCCCTATTCATGGTTTATGTGAATCTGCAGCTACTATACTAGAGTTGGGGAGACAACACTAGAGTTAGGGAGACAACTCAAAAGATTCAAATTAGATAATATGACATGTACAAAGAGAGAAACCCCGATGATGATAAGGAGGACAGGTAATATTGACATGCGTTGCCCTCAAAGGCCCCACTGGAGACCAAAAAAAATCTTTCTGTTTTTTGCTACTTTTGACAGGTACATTAAAATAGTCCAGGCCTACATTATTATTCAAATCATAACTTGATGTATAGCCAAAACCAATGATTCATTCAGCACACTTTCCGGGGGGGGGGGGGGGGGGCGGTGAAAAAAATGAGAGCCCACTATTGCCAGTTTTGCTGCTACCTTCTCTTTCTTCTCTTGCCCCTTCTTTCTGCAGGAGGCTTTCATGGTGAAGAAGAAGACAAAGAAATCCAAAATTCAGATTTTCCTCATGGATTTCTCTTCTGAATAAGCACTTCCGCATATCAGGTTTGTCTTGTTGCAGCTTCTGTTTGATTGACCCAACTATTCTTCCTTGTATGGTGGTGCTTTTAGACTCTTTACGCTTACCAACGACTTCACAGATTGAAGGAGCTTATCTTGAAGATGGTAAAAGCCTTTGCAACTGGGATGCTTATTCTCATATCCCAGGTCTCAAAATAACTAAACACTCCTTATTATTGCGTCAGTGTTAAATCCTTCACATAATATGCTTCTGACTTTCTTGTATATGGGTTTTAAATGTCTCCAGGTAGTATAGAGGATGGGGAGAATGGAGATATCTCTGACGACCATTATCATCGCTATTTGGTATTGACTTCACAACTTTGCTGATCAGTTGTATTGTCAGTAGTCTCCTCACTCTTTACGACATTCTGTAAATTTTCTTGATTGCCGCAGGAAGACGTAGAGTTGGTGCATTCTCTTGGGGTCAATGCCTACCGATTCTCGATTTCATGGTCAAGAATTTTACCTAGTATGTTTAGAGCTTTTCCATCCTAACAAGTAGAAACCTTAGCTTTATCAAACTGATTGGTTTGATGGAATTGATTTGTGACCGGGTTGGACCAGGAGGGAGATCTGGTGAAGTAAATGCAGCTGGGATCAAGTTCTATAGCAGTGTTATAGACAATCTCTTACTTAGAGGTACATTATACAAGTGTTCGATGTTTCTCAATGCTTTTAGTCTTTTACCTTACTGAATGTTCAATTACTTCAGATAATTTGGGCTAGTGATTCAAGGATTGAGCCATTTGTGACGATTCACCATAATGACTTGCCTCAAGAACTCGAGGACAAATACCAGGCCTGGCTCAGTCCTCTAATACAGTAGTCCCCATCTCCCCTTTGTTTTCTGTATTCTTCAATTGTTTTTGAGATGTTTATGGTTATCTGTCAAAACTGAATTGCCCTTTTTGTTTTTCATGTAGCATTTTAAAGTAAATTGTACCATTTTTTTCAGAGAAATTAACGAAAACGTAGGGTTATGAAATCTTGTTCCAGAAGTCAAACTTCCGTTGGATGATTGCCATTTTTCGAAAGGGCTCTATCGGTATATTATTTCATGCAGACTGTGATAGTATTCTAGGATAGAAATGAATTAAGCCAATTCAAATTTTAAAGACAACCAAACTCCCCCTAATAAAAATTCCATGATCGGTGACTATATTCAGTTTGTCAAAGCATTCAGGAGCACTCCCATAAGTTTTTGAAGAATCTTAAATGAATATAGACTGCTCTTCGTACTTATGGTTCAACTTCCAAAATTCTTTTAATTTTCTGATGTCTACTACAATTTTTTTTTCTTAGTCGCGGAGTTCTAAATCTTTCTTGGGATTATCTAAGATTTTTACTCTTGTTATTGAAGAAGTTATGTTAGGCAGTGTATCTGTTTTTGCAGAGAAGATTTTGTTCATTTCGCAAAAAATTGTTTCGAGAACTTCGGCGATCGCGTGAAGTTCTGGATAACAATCAATGAACCAAACACTTATGCAGATTTGGGGTACATACAAGGAAAGTATCCACCAGCTCGTTGTTCGAAGCCTTTTGGTAATTGTTATGCTGGCAATTCTGATGTTGAGCCCCTCATTGCAATGCACAACATGTTACTGGCACATGCCAAGGCTGTCAAGCTATATCGTGAGCAATTTCAGGCAATAAGCAGACCCTTAAAGCGTATATGCTATTAATTTCTTTGAACACAGATAAAACTCATTTGGTTCTTAACAATTAAATTGATGGTGATGCAGGCAAAACAAGGGGGATCGATAGGGGTTGTTATTAGCGGAACAATGAACGAACCACTGCGAGATAATGAGAATGACCTGGAAGCAGTAAATAAAGCTTTGGCCTTCTCCGTGGCCTGGTACGTGCTTAAATACCATAACAAATTCTAACAAGAAGAAAAGGCTGCTTTAACAATCTACGTAACTGTGAATTATGGCAATCATCAGCCTAAAGAAATGCTTGATCTAGTTTAGCTTGAATAGGTAGACATTCAATACTAGCTCTTATCAAAAAATGTCCTAATATGTGGTCCTAATTTGTTTACCATAAATTGGACCCTATGACTAGAAAGTTAAATCACCAAAATATGTTACAAACTAGTTCTCTGATACGACCCTGTTGACCTCTTCAAAATAGGAATTTGGATCCGCTATTATTTGGTGATTACCCTCCAGAAATGTGTCATTACCTTGGGAGTGAGCTACCTCAGTTCTCCCCAGAGGAAACAGAATATATGAAAGGAAGTATCGACTTCGTTGGAGTTAATCATTATACAACATTATATGCTAAGGATTGCATGCATTCCAGATGTGCTGAAGGCGGAGATCATGCAATCCGAGGCTATGCATACACTACCGGAGAGAGAGATGGTGTTCCGATTGGAGAGCCGGTATGAAGAATGACTCTTGCCTACTTAATGATTTTTTTCTTGCCAAGTGAACACCCATCCTTCTTTTCTTGCTTGTTACAGAATGGGATGCTGCCGTGTTATGTAGTACCAAGAGGCATTGAGGAGATGATTAACTATCTTAAGAAAAGATACCACAACATGCCTATGTTTGTGGCTGAAAATGGTGAGAAGAACATTTCCACGGCCATCTTTCAATTGCTAAGCCTCTACAACGATGTTATCACAATTATTGATGAATGGTTTTGCATGCGCTGAATTGACTTTGCTTTTATGGGAATGGCCTTCGCAGGCTATGCTTCATTAGAGCATCAAAGCACACAAATGCAGGACTTGCTGCATGATACTAAGCGGGTCGAATTCCACAAGGCATACCTTGCTTCTCTGGCCAGGGCAATAAGGTGATCATATAGCGTATAAGCTACATTTTGTTGCATAGAAGTTAACAAGCTAAAGATTGTTACACATATGAATGCAGTTCATCTAAATGAGGGTAGGTGCATATTTGTCAAACTTTTAAGCTTGGACTCACTCAGAAATCTATCCTCTGACTGACAGGAATGGTGCTGATGTCCGCGGCTACTTTATATGGACGTTGATGGATGATTTCGAATGGATGCATGGTTACAGCACAAGATTTGGGCTCTACTATGTCGATCCCATGACACTTGTTCGGATTCCAAAGCTTTCGGCTGCGTGGTACAAGAATTTCCTGTCCAGCCATAGCCTCGACAACAAAGAGACGACCAACACTAGTTTAGTTGAAAACCAACATGCCCTTGTGTCCAAATCAATCAATGAGAGAGCAGAGACCTATTGATCTCAACAAGACAACCTGTGTTTCTTTCATCTTCATAATTAAGGTGGCTTTATGTAATCAATCATCAATTGATGATAATATTGCTGACTATATGTTTCTTCTTGATGCCTATTGGCACACACCGACTATCTTCAGTATTTCGTTTCTTCTTGTGTCAAGGAAAGTGTGTTAAGGTTTGTCATCTTTTTATCAAAGAGGTGGTCGAGTAAAATGAAGGGGACATGATGGAAGGGGGAAACACACTGGAGTGTCCTATAATGGACTATGGTTTGATTACAATTTTTGATGAAAAGTAATATTTGAGATTGTTACTCGTTGAGCTCCACGGTGATCGCTAAAATCATTAAATTGTCACTACATGCATGTAAAATAGTTACTGAAAGTTGAAGTGAAGCTCAAGTTTCTATTTCTGAACTTCATTTATCAATTTTGAATTTAAAAAGATCCTTAAAATGCCGTCTACTTCATTTTATAGAACATTTATTTAAGCATTTTAGATACTTGTTCACAATTCAATTCGTAAATCACATTGATTATAGGTTATCAACATTTTAAAAACAAATTAGAATATGAGCAAATTTTTGAAGCGAGAAAAAAAACATTCTTTTTATTTTAATCTTTAAAATCTACTTTTATAATGGTATACGGTCAATTTCCCTCCCATGCATTTTATGTTGATTTACCAATTTTATTATGCTGATTTACCGATAGATACTGGGCTGTAACTTTTATTTGGCCACCCATTTAGGAAGGTCTTTCGAATTCTTCGAACCCTAGAATTGCGACTTTATGCAAACCCTAGAATTCCGATTTCATACAAACCTTAGAATTTCAACCACCATCATTACGCTGTACAGCAATTGAACGGCAAATCTTTATACAAAGGACGTGATTGCTACCATTTGAGTTTGCCAGTCGATCCAAAGGTATCGATCAATCGTGTCCATCTCGTCATAAAATTTGCTCTTAACCTAGTCCATAGATCAAAATTTGTTTTGCTTACAAAAATATCAACTTCGATCTCAGCGTCAAGATGGTTTTTAGCTCTCATCAAGTTGCTTGAGCAACCCTAATTCGCAAAATTCGGGTGGATTTTGGGAGCGGTTGTATTATTCAATGAATTTCAATGAACGACTGATTAGTCAGCTGCGTTTGAGTAAATAAGCGACCGATGCGAATAGTTTATGATCTGCCCTTTGATTGTTTTAGGCATCGTGTAGCGCCTTTTTGTAATTCATTCATGAATGATTTATCTTTTTCTTTCTGCATTCTTCAATTAGGTTGGTTAGAAGATTCTTATGGGTGCTCCTAAGCAAAAATGGACGGCAGACGAAGAAGCTGCTCTCAAAGCTGGAGTAATTAAGCACGGGGCAGGGAAGTGGCGCACAATCCTTAAAGATCCAGAATTTAGCGGTGTTCTGTTTCTGCGTTCAAATGTAGATCTCAAGGTATAAATTTTTGGTCTTCTTTCACGTCAGTGTGATTTTCGTGAGAAATAATTTTGGAGTTCATCGCCCAAACATCGTGTTCCTGCATAAGGTGGACCACTCCTTTGTTAAGTATGGGCAATATTGATACTTGCTCTTTTGTTAATTCTAAATGAAAATTTAGACTCGGTTTTTTTCTACTTATACCTACATAGAGATGTCCCATGAACAATTGGTTTAAAAAAACTTAATAAACTCGTATGCTTTTATTTTTGTTGAAACCAAGTTGCAGCTAACTTTTGTGATGCATTATTAAGTCACTATGCACATGCATGGTAAATGTTTGGAGCCTCCCACTGTCACCATCAGCAACAAAGTCGGTTGCACGACTCGTTAATCATGATTAACATACCTTGTATTGTCTGCTCTATTGTATTTTGGAGACCTTTGAGTTGACGTAGGTAATAACTGCCTAGTGATATCTGAGATGAGAAATAAGAGAGTAAGCTTCTTTGATTTGTCGGTGTGAAACTTTCTTTTCTGTCTGCTGATGGTTTTGATTTTTCAAACATAGGAGTAAGAAATAATAATGCGTACCATTCATATACAAACCTTTTTTTCCAAGTGATTTAATCAAGGAACCAAGATCCAGCTGACCGACAGACTGAGACGACGTCTCAAGGAAACACGTAAATTGGTTGACCCGACATTGTAATGCCTCCATATGGCTTAACCTGAGTTTCCAGTTGCACAGAGTGAACTGCATTCTTGTGGACATCATCACAATTAGAGTTCCCGTTTCCCAATTGTTGCACCTCGTTGACGTACCATCCACAAGCATATGAACAATCAGTAACCCCTGGGGAAAAGCAAGAAAACCAGATATCGACCTTCATCGACGTCAGTTGCAATGACGCCACTTACGACCATCAAATCTGATATCACCCATGTCACTATTTACTTGCTATTCCTTCATAGGCACCACAACTGTTAGCAACGGAGTGAATATTGACATGAAAAGATATTGCTAGATCCCACTATCATTTCATTAAAGCAGTCCTTCATCTACTGAAGGGGGAGACGGGAATGAATGGTACACCCATAGAGGAAGAGACACTGCGGTAGTTAAAGCCTCTCAGAAGTGGGAGTGACCTCGAAATATTTATGCTGGCAGAGGTGATTGTTTGTTGCAGGAGGAAGAATAGGACTTGAAATACGAATACTACTCTGTATATTACTTATGACATAATACGGACAAACATTGCTGTAGCTCTTCTTTCATTTTTTGATTATTTAACGAATGTTATACCCTACAGCTTTTTCGTAGATAGATTTTTATTTGGGTGTACATTGATTTTTCCCATAATTCAGAAACCAACATGCATTGTTTCTTTTGTCGTTTCTTCCGTTGTATACTAGTTACTACCCAACTTACTTGAGTTTGGATTTGTTCCATAATGTGCATCTCTTTATCTGGTTGCAATTTGGATTAGGACAAGTGGAGGAACATGAGTGTGATGGCAAATGGATGGGGCTCCCGGGAGAAGGCAAGGTTAGCACTAAAAAGAATGCAACATGCCCCTAGACAAGACGAGAATGTTATGGCTCCTCCTACTAATGTGGCTGAAAGTGATGAAGAAATTGCTGATGCAAAGCCTCTTGCAGTTTCTACTGGTTACCCACAGATCAGTAGTTCAAAAAGATCCATCATAAGGTTAGACATGGTATTTATTAGTTGATTTGGTGTTGTTTACTCTCCATGGTTTAAAGTGTTGTACGTAGCTGTACATTGTTTAACACCCATAGCTGGGGAATCTAGGTGTCTATCCTACATGGTGATATTCACTACTTTATGTTGCTACATGTTAAGAAAACATATTATTAGGTATTATAATCATAATCATATAGTTTCTAGTTAATAAGGTCATTTGGGTGTATAAATATGTAAATTTAAGTTACATGTGTGTGGCTACTGCCTTCTCTTTTCAAATACACGTTTGTTTGATTTTTGTACCGCTTTTGATTATTGACACTATGCTATGTTTCCTTCTCATGGTTAATAGGTTGGACAATCTTATAATGGAGGCCTTGAACAACTTGAAGGAGCCTGGTGGTTCTAATAAGACTACAATTGCTACGTACATAGAGGTATCTCTTATCATTCTCAAGTCATATTTAGAGTGTGTTTGGATGAGTTTGAACTGGGGACTTCACTTTTATAGAGAATTTGGAAATACATTTCACAAAATTCCTTCTTTAGATTGGGATAAGATGGATTTACTAAATTTTAGGAGGGTTTGTAAAAAGGGAATTTGGTGTGCGAAAATCCCCTGCAGAAATAACTAGTCCGGATTAGTTTTTTGTCAAACCTCTTCCACAAATGTAGCTGCATTTTGGGAAAAAGTGGCTCTTTTTGGTCTCCATAGTTTTACCTAACTTCTTCCATAAAAGAGAGGAGTCTCTCTCTCATTAATGTGTACCCCATGCACCATCAAATTATCTGGGAAAATCCACTTATAAAATATTCGCTTCTACAAAATGACCCAAACACTAAATTTGCAATTTCATAAATTTGTAAAAATCAGCAAATTTTAAAATGAATGGATTCTGAAGTGCAAGGTATTTTGAAATTCTTCATCCAAACACACTCCTAGTAAATGAAAGTACGTCTATTTATTGGATAAGAATGCGGGAGCAGTAAATTATAAGAAATTGTGCTCCATTGCAGTCTTAACATCAATATGACATGAGGGCCTGACCCGCAGTGCCAGTGGTTGGCATGGCATTGGTTATTTTCGAGATGTGTCTATATCCAGTAGTGTGTATTTTTGCTATCTCGATGTCTTATTCTATGTTACATGGACTCTTCGGTTTTGCGTGAAGTACCCGTGTCGGACACTCGACACTTGGACATGGGTATGGGATATGTGTCCGACACATCTCATAGGATATGCCATTATGATACTATCTTATAGTCTTTTGTTTAATTAGTAGTTGCTTTGAGTGGAGATAAGTTGTCAATTAAAACCAAATGCATCACATAAAACACATTTTTGCCTTCGAAATAACTAAAAAGCAATAATAAATATGAACATTTTGCCGTGTCCCTGTGTCTTGCGTTTTCAAAATTAGACGAGTCCGACACTTGGACACGTATCCGATCCGGACACTCGTACCGAGTCCATGTAACATAGGTCTTATTAAGAGGTAGACATAGCATTCTTTACTCTTAACCCCATTGTCTTCTAATTTCTAGGAACAATACTGGGCGCCTCCAAATTTTAAGAGATTGTTGTCCGCAAAATTGAAGTATATGACAGCAAATGGGAAACTGATCAAGGTAATTGCGTGTTTATCTGTTGTCACATTTCTAAGGTGTAATGGTCTTAAAAATATTTTGACAGACGTTTACATATTCTTGGATAAATGAATCATCTTCCATCCGTTCTATGCTTAATATTGTGAAATACTTATGGACAAAAGTTCATGTGGGAAATTATCTGCCCTATCTTGTTGAACAACTTGGACTTATGCATGGTTAATTACTGGATGGTTTATTTGAATATATCCTTGTTATCAGAGAGGGAAGAAAAGCTTATATAAATATAGGTAATGTCTCGGGGGTACAGACTTTGCTGTGCAATATAATTGTATGCAGGGTTGGGAATATATGGTTATAACCGAATAATCCGACCAAACCTGTCTAATTCTGTTATGAGATTCAATTTTTATGCTATCGATTATTACTGTAGATATTTTTATAGAGATGCATGCAGGCTATCCTAATTCTTACTCAGTCAGGACTTAAACATCCGACAATCTACTGTATATTATTATGAAGATTATACATAGACTCATATGCATGGATAATAAGATATATCGTGTGTAATCTGTAATGGTTATATATTTTTTGGTCTTAACCGAATAACTGAGTATAAACAGAGTTGAATTTTTGTTTTGGTACTTTTATCCGGTTGGATTTGGTTATTCATTTTGAGGAATCAGTTACTTTGGTGCAGTTATAATTTATTATTTGGTTGCAGTTATCTGACTGTGCCTACTTCTATATATATGATGTAATCATTTAGACCGAAAAAGGTATTGAAATTTAGAGTACTCGCTCATTTTAAGTAAAGATCTTACTTATAATAACTCCATTTATTTCTTCCTTAGTAGGATCCTGATTTCATAGAGAAGGTAAGCAGATACAGATCTAAAAAGTACTATATAAAAATAAGTCTGGACGTGCATGCTTTTATAAATGAGAGAAATACAGTGGTCTATGATCAACAGTTTTAACACTTCTATGAAGTGCAATTCTTTATCCTTAAACCTGCGTTTCGGGATGGAAGAGACCAACAGACAGGAAAAAAGAGTAAACAACAAGTTCTGGATTTTGTCAGCAGCCTTTATAGACTAGTGTATTACCTTTGCAGTCAGGAAATAATTCTTCAGTGACTCCTCAAGAAAATTGCAACATTACTGAAGAGTGAAGATATCAGATTAGACTTACGTGTAAAATGGCTTTTGGAGAATTTGAGAGACAGAAGAATATAACTGTTGGGTGTGGGAGTTGTAAGTTGGGAACGGTGAGTTTGTTGGGAGTCTTCGGAAGAGAATCTTGATTACTGTTAGTATTTTTTGAAGTTCCTGTAATTTATTGTGCTAGTTTACTTTTGTACATCCGTTTTTAAAATGCACAATCTAGTACTTAATAGTATGGATGTTTACTTCACGGATATGACACCAAAAAGTTGCTCTCCCTAAGTAGTTGGTTTATGTACATGAGCTGCCGTCCACACGCGATGCGTGTGCTACTGTGACCGTGATGATAAATTTATTGAAAAAATAGTGTTTAAGAAAAAATATATAACGTTAGGGCACCAAAGAGAGTCTATTTGGATTGAGAAAATAGTTTGAGTACTCGTTTGGCACCTATTTGGATTGAAAAAACAATTATAGAAATGTATGTTGTTGTATACTTATGAGATTAGTTGAATGAAATCCTTCATCCATTTTAGTCCCAATAAAAATCCCAAGCCAATTGATTGAGGGACTACAACTGAAACTAATAATTTCATCATCATTGATAGCTAAATCTAAAATAAAAAATCATCGGTTAAAAAAAAATCTTGAGAAAAATCATGGACTCTCAATCACCCGTAGCCTGATCGCCGCTGAGGGCAAGGAAGTAAATGAATGGCCCGCGAATACTCCCTCCACGCTGGAGCTCTGGTCACCATCTCCGCCACCGCACACCCGAGTGCCCATATGTCTGCCTGGGACTCCTGCTCACCGCCGTACACCATCTCCGGTGAGGGTCGAGGGCCACCACCTGCCACTGTTGATCGGATGCCGATCGATTGGCCCACCTGCGGCCCCCGTCGGTCTTTGCCGACCGCACCACCACCACTCCCACCGCCGCATGACATGGCCTCCATCTACCCCATGACCGCCGTCGGTCATCCACGCCCACCGCTGCATGACACGCCCTCCATCCACACGACCACTGTCGATCCACGCACGACCACCACTCCCACTGCTGCATGACATGGCCTCCATCCACCCATGACCGCCGTCGGTCATCCACACCACCATCCAGCGCCACCGCCACCCACAATCCCCAATTCCCGCACCATACTACCTCCTCCATCAATCGCAAACCAAAGGCCTCGTCAAGGCCATCAACTTACCCTACCCAAAAGGCTAAAGGGATTGAGCATAGATTCAGGCATGTGCAAGGTCTTTTATTCAGGTATGCTCGCAGATTTTTCTTCAGACAGTTGTTAAGGGTGAAGAGTAAAGGAAGAGAAGGGGAAATGAAAAGATGCAAGAAATACAAAAAAAATTCACATTTCCCCGGAACACTGTCGCAAAGCCAAAGAGCGCATTGCCAATTTAAATCTGCATTGTAGATGTAAATGGAGGAAGGGAGAATGAGAGGAAGATATGCTGATAAGAGAGAAAGACAGTTCCACAAGTGTAAGGAGTGGGAGAATAACTGAAGTGTGGAGAGTGGGTAATGGTATTTTACAATTTTATCCTCAAAATGGACACGTGTCGGCACGTGAATGAGTTTCAGTGTAACACCAACAGGGTGTTACTCCAAAAATGTAAATGGTGTTCTCATTATAAGTAGTATAGATTTGTATGCATGTGTATGCATTATTTTGTTCATCATTTTCTTTTTTCAATTTCTAATTGGATGAAGAATTTTGTATTTTTCCCCTATGCATATGTTCAAAAAGGTTTTAGTACATGATGTATCCACAGTTCATTGATATTCTACTTCTCTTTTTTATGGCAGTTGTACTTCAACACGTTTTCATTATGTAGAAGTTGCGTGTGTAAATGCATATGCATATACTCACATATGTATATTGATATGGAGGTTGTGCATCTCAATACGTAAAGTTGCTCCTTTATCCACCTGATCTCTCTAAAATGCTACTTGAAATTGAAGATGGAGTTTATTTTTAAAATAATTTATGTGTTCACTTTATGCTTGAACATTATTTGCTGCTACGGTGATATTTATGTGAGGCTTTTGTAATTTTCTCGCAGACGAAACGCAAGTACAGAATTCCACCAACTTCAGGACTGTCTGATAAAAGAAGACACTCTTCCATGTCACTCCCCGAGGGGAGGCTGAGGCCTTCTCCTAAAGTTGAGAGGGATGACAATAATATGCCTACAAAATCTCAGATTGACGTAGAGCTAGCTAAGATGCAAAGTATGACTCCACAAGAGGCTGCTGCAGCTGCTGCTCAAGCAGTTGCTGAGGCCGAAGCTGCCATAGCAGAAGCTGAAGAGGCGGCTAGGGAGGCAGAAGCTGCAGAGGCTGAGGCAGAAGCGGCACAAGCTTTTGCGGAAGCAGCAATGAAGACACTGAGGGGGAGAAGCACTCCAAGAATGGTATTCCCTTGCCTTGCGCTTCTTTATTTGAGAAGTTCATATAAGGGTTTTGGCTACATTAGGAGAACATTGGGGCGTTCATTGTCTGTCAATTATGGTCAAATTGAATGTGTTCCCTTACAGGCGTCGTGAAGGGCATGCGTTAACTATGCCGTTTAGGACATGCGTTAACTATGTCGTTTAGGACATGCGTTAACTATGTCAATTATGGTCAAAGTGAATGTGTTCCCTTACAGGTGTCGTGAAGGGCATGCGTTAACTATGCCGTTTAGGATAGGGTTAATTACATCTAGGCCCCTAAGATTAGAGTGAAATTACACGTGTGTCCGTTAGTTTGGACAAATTGCACTAATGTCTGTTGACCAATCGGAATTATGAAATACATAAAGGTTTGAATGAAATGACTGTATTGCCCATGACTTGGAAGGTAAATGACAAAATGTCCTTTATCTCTCATCTCTCTCTTCGAGAACTAGCCATCACCAGTGCCGCCATCCAAGACCACTGTCTCCACCCGACCATGGCACCACCACGATCGCACTACCCCTACACCACTAACCACCATGCACCACAATCATATCCTCCACCACCAACCACCATGGCACCACCCAACACCACCAATCATCCCTGCCATCATCCAACCGCCATGAAAGCTGCAGCCAACCCTCTGCCGCATCCTAAGTCGAGCCACCACCGTCGTGCGTCAAGCCCACAACGATCGCCACCAGATCACATAAACCATCACACCCACGCATCCCAGCGCTCGGTTAAACGCCGCTTGCACTAACCAATCCAAGCGCTCTGTCAAGCCACCATCATCGTGGACACCACTATCTCACCACTGAAACACCATTGAGCCCGCTCCACGAACCACCTCGACTGCTGGCATCGAGGGCAACATCATCGAGTCCACTTCCATCAGAACAGCCGTCACCCACCCTATAAACAATTACCTCACCACCACTTCCCACCGCCTCGAGTGCACCTTTGCCCACTGCCTGTTGATGGATTGTATCTGTGGTGGTTTAATGTCTCTTCCATATGTGGATCTTGTAAATTGAATGGTTCAGAGGTTGTGTCGTGGTGTTGTTGAGGTGGTGCTGTGACGGGGGTTGGAGTTGAAGGGGAAAAAGGAGGGAGAGAGAGAAAGAAATTAGGGTTTCAAAATTTTTATAGTGTGTATTGTGTATATAAACTATAAGGGTAGTATTACTGTTCTAAAAATACGTATTCATGACATTTGTAAAAAAGTACACCTTCATAACGGGTTAACAATGGATGGACACGGCTGATACCATTTCAAAGTTGTTGGTCACGTTCTGTTACCTTTTCAAACTTTGTGTCCTTCACTGTAATATCAATTTGGGCAACTGGGTGTAATTAATCCTTTAAGTAGATCAAACACGTTATGGATTCCCTTTCACTATTTTATGTTCTATCTCGTCCGCCCGAGAAGCACCACAAGCCCCCTTTCTCTGACTAATATCATCAATATGACGTGGTTGTGAAGATTTGCTGATATAGTTATGAAACAATATCCTCTGGAAAAGGACCTTTCTCATGTGATCTTTGGTGTTTGGGCACTCTTAACATCTTTCACTACCTGCAAGAGCTTAGACTAATTACCTCATCATATCAAGTGAACGAATGTGTCCTTGTATCATTAGGCACTCTGGGCCTAGATTTATAAAGGCAACAATACACTATGGAATCATCGGTTTCTAAGGAGGGAAGCCACGAGATAGAAGATGAAAAGACCTATACTATCTTCCTCTAGTTATACGTATTGCATCTTTCAAGCCATGGCTTTTGATATAATTACGGGTACGCTTATTTGAAAATCTGATGAGTGTGAAATGAAGAACTATGTATGAGGCAAAACTGACTTGTAGTAGGCAAGCGTATGTGGTGTCTTTCAGAAGCATGATTCTGACCACTAAGGGTTATGAACTCTGTATACTCATATGCAGGTCAGAGATGCATGTTATCGTTTTCTTTGTTTTAAAGTTTGTTATCTCATTTCTGTCCGGTTTTATCTGATAATTTTGCATTTTAATATATTGGTGTTTTAAAAAAATGTGCAGATGATTCGAGCTTGACAAAAAGTATTGCGGATCAAGATTCATGGCGTTGAGCTTTTCATTGGATTACCCCCGACTTCTGTAGTTTGTAAATATGGCAAAGGCTTCTCTGGCCAGTAAACGTTAGCAGATCCTGGTGATTTAGTAGGCTACATGAATAGCAACTTTCCACTGGCAATAACTTAATTAGAAACCTCTGTATATTGTTTTGGAAACCTTTGCCGAAGGCTGTAAGGAAATTAGAAGACAGAGAGGCCTGTTTGGGTTCCGCTTGTAGTTCAGTGCTTCATTTCTTCTTCTTATCTTCGGATCCCAATTTTTGAGGTAGAATGCAGTGTTTGCTGATAACTATCAGGCATTCGTGCTTGTATACGTTTGTTCTGTTGTATTTAGCTATCAAATGTAGGGGTTACTATACTTCGCTGGTGGAGATTTGCTGTACTTTGTGCAAGGAGAAATTTGAATGAAGAGTCCTTGTTCTCTCTCTCCTTTTTTTTTTACCCCCTCTTTCGCGTATGATTTACTGATTCTGAAAAGGTGAAGCGTGACTGATGATGTCTCGACCAAGAATCTCCCTCTGTTTCACTGGAATTTTATGCCCTGACCTTTTGCGAATTCTTACAATAGATATAGTGAATGTAACCATTGCAAACTCAAGTAGCACTTCTAAGAAGCCATTGAAAGAGTTTGTAATTTTCAGTTTCTTTTCTTAAGTATTGAAAAGAAATTTGATTTTCTGTTTTCACTAGTTTAGAAAACAGTTCAACATTTGATAGAGTTTTAGTTTTTAAAAAATCTTAAATTGGAATTCAAAATTGCGTTGTATAGAGCTAATTTAAGTATGTTTTGGGGGTACATTGTCAGATAACAAACAGATATTTTAAAAGTGTACCTCAAACAAGTCAAAAATAACAATGCAAACATATAATATCTTACAAATTTGCATGACTCAAACTTCTAACATTTCGCGAGTCTCGTACTTACTTACATCAATAGTTCAACACCGAATGTATTTAAAGTAATGTAAAAAAATAAGTCAACCTCTTCTATCCTCAATATTTATTCTCTGTTGTTAACGATTACTTAAATCTATCAGGATTGGATGCTATGAACTGGTTTCAACATCTTGAATAATCAAATATTCCTTTGTAAAATTTTAAAACTATCGATCATCTCGATCTTGTCTTTTAATGAAATTAAAGAGCGTGCAGCATTAAACTGATGTATATTTTTGAGTTTAAGTGATTAAGGTGTGATCTAAATTAAAATCAAGAAGCATGCCTTTAAAACTACAAAAGAACTCTCAAATACATTACAGAGTGACGAGTGTCTAAAATTGAACAATTCCTTAATACCGGCTTGTGGTCCAGTTCTTTAAAAATCAGCTTACTGATATTGTCCTCTACCATAAGTTGCCAAGAATCCCATCACGTACGTGTAACCAGAATCAAAAGTCTAATAATGGTCTAAAATGTCAAGTAAAGCTTGTAAGTAAGATTACATATCAAAAAGGGAAAAAAATCACACTTAGGCCGATATATGCAAATATTTTTTTCCAATTGAGGATATTTAGGACAATTTTTCGAAACTTCTTAGTCCAACAATTGTCCTATGTACAGAGAAAGTAAACAAATCATGTGAGTTTTACAGCCCTTTTAAAAATGTGCAAATAAAGGAAAAAGGAAAAAAATGGATGGAACATATAACAAATATTTTAGTTAACCTAGTCCTTGTTTCATCCTCAGCAACGCAACGACATTGCCCGTGATAGGATCTCGTCCTAGCCAGTGGATGACGCGAGCAATTTTGTGTACAACTTATACTGTAGATGCCAATAGATGATACTTGTTATTCAATTGTTCTTGCATATAAGGGTTAATCAGATCTCGAGATCAATTGGAGTCTAATTGAAGTCCAAGCAGAAGTAGTTGTTATTTATACTAAGATTATTCTTAACCTCTTCATCCAATAGAACAACGAAGATATGAGCATTCTTGTTAGGTCGGGGTTTAGAAATGCCTTTTTCCACTAATTTCCGTAACATCGTTATTGTTACAACAATCACTCGTCTTAGAAACTTTGCCATAAAATATCCATCAACACACTACAGTTAATAAAACTGACAATTAACAGATTATAGTCAACATTTAAATAGATTATGAAAATTGTTAAATTGTATCAAATTTGAAGCTTTTCCATCAACATAATATAGTTAATGAAACTTGTCGACTATGTTTGTATATTACACGTTATGTTCATGAAAATTAACTGGTATATTAGAAGATATACTCAAGTTTTAACAAATTATGAAAATTTACGATCATGAAAATAGATAAAGATAACCATAACAGATTATAGTTAATTTTTACCCCATTAGATATGCAGAAAAGGAAAAACTAGTTGCCAATAGATGACAATATATTATATATCTCTGGACATGTATGGGATAGCCTACAGATTCTTTAAAAAAAAAAACTAGATGTTTGCTTAAATTAATTCTCAAACTATGACAATATATCCCGGAACCATTACTAAAAAAAAAGTTACTTCCAGCATCACATCTCTTGGTTTATATCTACGATGACAGCATATATTCATTTTTATTTTTGGCTTGTCGGTGAGTCATGGTTGTGTGAACTAGTCTACTACATGAATGAATAGCCTACTATTTTTCCAAAGAAGATGTTTGCTAATTAAATCAAAGTAATGGTGGGTTCAATTTGTTGAAAAATAAACTTAACTTTCTTTTTTTTATATAGCTTTTCCGCAATAGATATGTAAGAGAATCTGTTGGGGAAGAGCTAAAAAAAATAGCAGATCAGAACAAAAGAATGACCGAAAGAAAATAGAAAAGAGGTGACATAACTTTGCAGTGGTAGCTCCGCCGCAAAAAGGAGATGGAGGCGGTGGGAGATGAAGGCTATAGAGGCGGTGGAGTTGAGTGGAGGCGGTACAGTTGAGCAATGGAGTTGAGCAAAGGAGAATGGGTAAACCCTAATTTCAGAAAGGTTTTATACTCGACCCAAAAAATTACATTCTCATTTTGCTGGTGAGGCTCGATGCTTGGACCTCATTGAAAGAAGGAGAGATGCGTGTTTATGCAATTTGCAAAGCTGGAAAAACACCAGAATGTGGTTCTTAAAAATGGGCTTAAATTTGATAACTCTTTCTAAAATTTTAAAAATCAAAACTCTACCAACCAGCCAAAAAGTTGGTGTTTTCAAAATTTTGCAAGATGGCCAAAAAACTTAAAACCAAAGGTTTTCAAACAGACCATAATAAAATAAGTACGTTTCAACAAGTCTATTAGAAACTACTTTTAGTTCTTCATGTCTAGTAAGTTTGACTTATTTTGCATCAACCTCAGTAACAACAAAATGACATAGTGGCGGGATACATGTTTATAGTTTGTCCTTTACTTGATTGTGAAAAGGTTGATAACGGTACAGTGAACCTTTTTCCCGTGACCGGAATTTATTGTGGTTAAACTTTTTATGTTCACCCGGTCTACGCGGTCATAGCTGCCAAATATTTTACAAGAAGGCGCTGAAGCTATGCCACCACTTTCACTAAGAAACTTCATTCTTGGTCACATTTTTTTGCTTTTATTACTAAATACATGTCAATTTTGTTTTTATAACGATCTTTTTCTTGCTCGAACGAATTAATTGAGTAATCTCTGGAAGCAAGCCATGCATTAGAAAGATAACCTCGTGTGATAGCATTCAGAGGTTTCTAAGGCATAGATTTAGCCAATGACGATGGCTCAGCTTTAACTCGAAAACACCTTATGGAAACTAGTTGAGCCACTTCTAAGACGATCAACATAAAATATAATGCAGTCAAAGGGTATGGAAGTTGCCAGTGCATGTGCAATCCGCCAGTATCATAATTGAGCTGGACCAAATATATCAAAGGAAAAATTGTATAAAATACCCCTATAGTTTGGGGTAGTTACAAAAAAATCCCTACTGTTACGAAAATTGCAAAAAGACACCGCACCTTGCAAAAGTATTGCAATCGTCAAAAAAACCGTTCGAACTCACGACATGTGAGGTTCATGCTCCTAAAAGTGGGTTTGGTAGAGATTAACTTAACAAAACGACAAAAATGCCCTTTATTTCTTCTTCCTTCCCCAAATCCTAAACCCTAACCACCACCCATTTCTGCCACCACCACTGCCTCAGCACAATCGCCGCCGTCACAACCACCTGCTATGCCTAATCATTGCCGCCTCAGCCCCCTCAAGCTAAAACCCTAGCCGCCACCCTCATCAGGCTCCATCCACCACCACCATCCCTTCTTTCTGCCATCACTCATTTTTGACACCACCATCCAATTAACCCTTTGCCACTGCCGCTAGATCCATTTCCCCCACCGTGAACTCACTGCGAACTTGATCTGCATCGCCAGCCCCTACCACTTACCATGGATCCTTTTCCGCTGCTACTAGCTCAATCGCGACTTGGCCATTTGCCCACCACCATCAAGGCCCTCCATCACCACAAGCCCAAGCCCTAATTAGGGCCGGCGCAAGCAAACAGGCGAGGCAACATGAAGGGGATGGGATGGAAGGGGAAAGAGGAGAGGGGGAGAGGAGGAGAAGAGGGAGGGAACACCGGTCACCTGTGAGGGTCGAGCTGTAGGCAGAACACTGGTCACCGGTGAGGGTCGAGGGAACACCAGTCATCGGTTGCCAGTGAGGGTCGACGGAACACCAGTCATCGGTCGGGAAGATCCTGCGGCATTCATCCCCCCCCCCCCAAAAAAAAAAACTTAAGACCTATAATTACAGTATATATATAGAGGGTAATTTAGACATTTTCTTCATTCCGTTACGGAAATCGTCTGTTGCAATACTTTTGCAAGCTGCGGTGTCTTTTTGCAATTTTCATAACAGCAGGGGTTTTTTTTGCAACTATTCCAAACCATAGGGGTATTTTATGCAATTTTTCCTATATCAAACAATTCAATATGGATCAGGACCATAACCATCCCCATCCAATCAGCCTGCAGTCTTACTAACTTTTAATAACAATGGTTCAATCGGGTAAGTTACTAATGCAATTTGCCCAGCAACCTTTCAGCCATCCGGATTAACAAGTTTCCAACACTCGCATTCGTTGTAACCTTCCCTCGTGCCAATCAGCCACCCTAACCCTTTTATCGTACTTGTAATAATTTGGGTCTACGGCTTGGACATGTAGATAATTCTAAAATCATAATTTAAGTGAGTTTAATAGAATTAGGTTCGTACAATCTTATACAAGCCTAACTAATGAACCTGTGCAAATGCACGGGGTAGGTTTAAAAAATTGTACTCTTTCTAATTTTAAGAAGTAAAACAAACACGCATTAAGTCATACTATTGAATTCTAATAAACATGTAATATACATTCATATGTTTCTCGCAATCTATGTTGTTATGCATGTTATATATGCACAAAGCTGTACTCAACAATCCTAACTTCTTTGACAGGGTAGGAAGATGTATGGGAATATTAGAGAGATTGCAAAGCACCAAAGCAAAGTGTTAAAAATATTGGTTAAAACACATTAATTATTGAAACATTACAACTCTTGTTAATTGCGAAAAATACATAAATTAAAGTATAAGATCATATCTTGAAAACACATTTTTAGAAAGTTTTGATTATACTTTTACTTACAAATCGGAGATGAATGTTATAATAAGAATAATTATGGTATAATCTTAGAATGCTTTTTCATAAGCAATACTTTTGACATTTATATAGTTACAAATTATGAGTGACAATCTCGTACTAATATATAGTCGTAGATTCATATCTTTTAGCTTAATAGTCAAGTATCAATGTTCTAATTATCTGGTTAAAGCAATCTTATCTCCAAAGATATAGTGAGCGAAGAAAATCACCATTTATATGCTCATTTTATAATTCTGTTTGTTTTTGTTAACAAAATTTAATAAAGGGTTATAATTTTCCCTCTTAAGGGATGACGTATATGAAGCTCAACATTCCTATAAATATAAATGCTAATTGAGTCATTCGATATCTTTTTTTATGCAAAGGATTTCGCATATTTTTTGTTCAGTGCATAATGAAAAGGAAATATATTACTCAAACTACGTTCTATGTATATGTTCAAATTATCAAAGATTAATCGAGTCATCACTATGTTTTTTTTTTTTTGTTGTCCAATCCAGATTCCGAGTATAACTCATGCACTACTACTACTACGTTGATACTACCTCGAAACACATTAGCGCTACCACTGTAAATTAGCATATTTAAAACTATCACTGTGCACACCTTATCACTTGCCCAAGACATATTAGAGCATAAATTGTCAATCACCATTATATTAATGCTACCTCTAATCACCTCAGAATTATCACTTACTAACTGTTATCACTACCATCACCTCTGCCATCACTATAATCTTACTGCTAAGATTATCACTATCATAACTATCTCGAGAACTACACGTACCGCACAACCATGGCTTGTCAGAAGTATTACAAATCTCAATCTCATTAACAGTGTTACACTATCACTACAAGAATTATCACTATCACATTCGTAATCATTGTCACCTATTCAGTTCCCACCACTGCCATACTGTGACATCTACCACCAAAATCTCCTTAGTACCATTTCCTTAACTATCATAATTGGCCATTGTTATTAATTCATAGGAAAAATCTCTTTTAACTCATTTACCATTACATTTATTTTCTTCCAACTCAATCTTTGCTTGTCACAAGTTATTTCTTTCAAATACGTATCTGTTCTTAGTTAAAACTGAGTGTAACACGTTAGACTTAACGGTATAACTTATAAAAATTAGATTCCTTTCAAACTTACCTTTAGCGATCTCAAAGAACATATAATTATTTTGAAACTTCTAATATAATTGCTGATCAAAAGTCCAAAAAATCTTACTTGTCAAAAATATAAGAGCTCAACAAATCATACGTGTCACAAATCTTACGTGTAGTAATTAATATCAATAATACTTATAAATTATTTAATAATAAAATCATAATAAAGAGTTAGTAAGCGGAAAAAATTTCATATTTTATATTTTTAAGACTTTATACTGTCATTTTAAAGTACTTTTGATGTGTTAATAATCAAAATTAAGGCCTAATATATGAGTATAATGATGAGGTAGAGTTTTATGAGGAGTATGACTAGTTTCTTAATTTTATAAAATTTACAAATATAGAGTAAATGATACCTATGAATTTTCTAATAATAAATCATAAGAAAGAGTTAAATAAGATAAAAAAGAAAAGAACACAAAAACAAATAGAATTCTTAAATTTTATATATCAAATAGTTAGGTAACTACCATATGCAAAGCTGAACCTTACGTGTCAGAAGGAGAAAATTCATAAAAAAATTCTACGTGGCGCAAAGATAGAGTTCTAAAAATCATGTTATTTTAAAGTACGTTTGAGTTATTAATAATTAAAATTAGGGTCTAATGTATAAGTGTAGTGATTAGATAGCGTTTTATAAGGTGTATGATTGGTTTCTTAGTTTTATAAAATTTATAAATATAGGATAAATTATACCTACAAAATTTCTAATAATAAATGATAGGAAAGAGTTAAATAATAAGGTAGGAAAAGAAAAGAACATCAAAACAAAGGTGAAAAAAGAAAAGAACACCAAAACAAATAGGATTCTTGAATCTAATAAGGTGTTAATAATATAAATTTGGACCTAATATATAAGTATAGTGATCAGGTAGAATTTCATAAGGTGCATGATTGGTTTCTTAATTTTATAAAGTTTACAAATATAGACTAAATTATACCTATGGATTTTTTAACAATAAATAATAAAAAAGAGTTAATATAATGTAGAAAAAGAAAAGAGCACCAAAACAAAGGTGGGGAAAGGAAAGAATACAAAAACAAACAGGATTCTTAAATCCTATGAGGTGTTAATAATCAAAATTAGGGCCTAATATATAAGTATAGTGAGTAGGTAAAGTTTCATAAGGTGTATGATTGGCTTCTTAGTTTTATAAAATTTACAAATATAGGGTAAATTATACCTATGAATTTTCTAATAATAAATGATAGGAAAGTGTTAAATTATAAGGTAGGAAAAAAAAGGAACACCAAAATAAAGGTGGGAAAGAAAGAACATCAAAACAAATAGGATTCTTGAATCCTATAAGGTGTTAATAATCAAAATTAGGGCCTAATATATAATTATAGTGATTAGGTAGAGTTTTATAAAGTGTATGATTGATTTCTTACTTTTATAAAGTTTACAAATATAGACTAAATTATACCTACGAATTTTTTAATAATAAATAATAAGAAAGTGTTAAATAGTAAGGTAGGAAAAGAAAAGAATACCAAAACAAAGGTGAAAAAAGAAAAGAACACCAAAACAAACAAGATTCTTGAATCCTATAAGGTGTTAATAATCAAAATTATGGATTAATATATAAGTATAATGATTGGGTAGAGTTTTATAAGATGTATGATTGACTTCTTAATTTTATAAAGTTAAATAGGGTAGCAAAAAAAAAGACACCAAAATAAATAGGATTTTTGAATTATATTTATCTAATTTAAAAAAGTTGGACTTTAAATTAAGAGACCAATTAAGTTAGAGAACTATCACATGCAAAGTTGAAGTTATGTGGCAGAAGGAGAAAGTTAAAATCCTATGTGTTGCAAAGATAGAGTTTTAAAAATCACACGTATCGCAATTTTAAGCGAATGTTTCAGCTTTATTTATATATATATTTGTAATATCAACGGATCAACTCCCTATATATAGGATATATATATTTGTAATATCAAAGTCTTTCCGAACATTGATAGGTAACATAAGCTACCACAAAAGTTATGAACTTAGATATGGAGAGTAATTTGGAGAGCTAACATTAGATCTTTGTGCACAAAATGACCCCAAATCGAACACTTGGGTTCATAAGGAAAAAAATTGGTTTACCTTATTTAGGCTTCGTTTGACAATTTTTCTTTTTTGGTTTTCAGTTTTCAAAAAAAATAAATAAATTAAAGAGCAGTTTATATATATTTTTTTACAAAAACAAATGGGTGTTTGATAATCCAGTTTTTTTTGTGGTGGTTTGCGGTGGCGGTGGCCGACGGTGGTGGTGGCCTGCGGTGGCTTGTGGCTGCTGCCAGCCGCCGGTGGTTGCCGGCTGGCAGTGGCAGTCGCCGGTGGTGAGAGGGTGGTGGTGGTCTAAAAAAAAAATCAACACTAAAAAAAAAATAATTTTTGGAGTTTTTAAAAAACAGTCTTGATTTAAAAAATTAGGTTTTTAAACTGAGGGGAAAAAAGAAAAGAAAAGGCAAACTAAATTTTTTTTCTCAGTTTTTAAAACTAAAAAAAAAACTGTGTCAAACAGGGCCTTAGTAACAGAGGTTAAATTGCTCTTATATTCTTTTTCTTCTCACTTCTCTACTAGATAACTCGTACGTGAATTTCCTTTACATATAGACGATTGATGTTCTCACGCTGACACTTAACCTAATCGCTCATTCATGTTTCACATAAATAATGCAATATGAAGTGAACCAGTTAAATTTAAGAGCGTGTTATATAGCGCCTTTCTTTTATTCTCGGAATTTCGTGAGCTCACACCGCCATGATTCGGCTATCATCAGTGGGTCCCAATTAGCAATTGCTCTGGACCCACTGCAACCAACGAATCAAATCTAGATATCAACATGTTTGTCTTCTGATTTTTTAGGCATCAACTGAACTGACAGCAGTTTGTCATCCTAAGCAGCAAGAAGGCCAAACATGAAGGTCAACACTACCAGGTTGCACTATCTCCTCTTCTTTCTTCCTTGCCTTCTCTTTTCGACTCACTTTTCTGTAGATGGCTTCATTGAGGAAGAAGAGGAAGAAATCAAAAGAGCAGATTTCCCACATGGGTTTTTCTTTGGAGCAGCCACTTCTGCATATCAAGTTTGTCGACACTCCATTCTTGGTTTCTTTCTCTAGGATTTTTTTCAGACTCTGAATTTTGTACCAACTTGGTAGATTGAAGGAGCGTTTCTTGAAGATGGTAAAAGTCCCAACAATTGGGATGTTTTCTGTCGCACCCAGGGTAACGAGAACTGTTCTTTTCTTTAGTTAAATCACAGTGCAGTTTTAGAAATTCTTTTGATATGCTTGGACTTTGTGGCATCTGGTGGTTAATGTGTCCCAGGTACCATAGAAAATGGAGATAATGGAGATATATGTGATGACCATTACCATCGTTATCTGGTATCAATTTGCCCAAATTCTTGATTTATAAGTTCGGGAAGGAAATAATGTATTTGAGTTTGTGATCTACTTTTTTAATTGCCACAGGAAGACATTGAGATAATGCATGTTGTGATTTGGATTGATCCTTTCCTATTTTGTAGAGAAGACTTTCCTGTATTGTAGATAATGACTGCTTAATTATAGGAGTAGTTATATGCTTGATTATAGAATTTGTTATAAGCTTGATTATAGGATTTTGAGTGATTGTAGGATCTAGATTGGTTGCTCCACTAGTATATATACATGTACACACAATGTAAAGAGTATGAATGAAAAACATTATTCTACCAAAATCTTCTATTTCTACTTGGTATCAGAGCCATAAAACTTGAAGCCTGAATTACTTGAATCTTGAATCCCGCTCTCAACCATGACCAATCCAGATTTTGAAACATCTGGGACCAAATCTTCTCCCATTGTTATTCAATCCGAAGGTTCATCGTTCAAAGCAGGGATAATACTCAATGACACAAACTATGATTTGTGGTCTCAAATTATGGAGATGCACATTGCAGAGAAGGAGAAACTTTCATTCATCCGAGGTAATTCTCAACCACCAACTAAGGAGGATGATTTGTATGAGAAGTGGTATGCAGACAATCAAAAAGTCAAGAGATGGCTATTGATGTCTATGTCTCCAGAAATCATGAAACGATATATTCGTTTACCCACCGCTCGAGATATCTGGAAAGCTCTTTCTAAAGCTTTTTATGATGGATCAGACGAATTGCAGGTGTTTGTATTGAATCAGAGGGCTTTTTCGGCCAAACAAAGTGGCCGAACTCTCTCTGCATATTATGGAGAATTAACTGAAATTTTTGGTGAATTAGATCACCGTGATAAAGTGATCATGGAGAGTGAGAATGATGTTGAATCTTATCGAAAATCAGTCCAACGACAAAGGGTGCATATTTTTCTTGCTGGATTAGATGGTGAATTTGAACAAGTTCGTGCTGAAATTTTGAGAAAGGATCCTATTCCCGAATTAGAAGCATGCCATGCATTGATCCGTCGTGAATCTGTTCGACGCACAAAGATGGTTGAAGAATCAGAAAGGACTGAAGCTTCAGCCATGGTAACCCGATATCGGCCTTCTCAAAACCAACCTAAACCCACTAATGCTGCAGATAAATCCACCTACAAATGCACCCATTGCAATCAAAACGGTCACACCAAAAACCGTTGCTATGAACTTGTGGGGTATCCAGAATGGTGGGACCATAACCGCGATCCGCGAAAGAGAAACTTCAAAAGGACCTCAAGTACTGCAGTGGTTGAAACAAAGACAGAGGATGATGTTACTGGACAACACTCGGCACTAGCGGCGGCGGCAGGTAATGGTGGTAAGGCTTTAAATATGTCTACACTTGTTACTAATAGTGCATGGATAATTGATTCCGGTGCTACGGATCATATGACATTTGATTCTAGACAAGTCTCAACCCTCAAACAGTCCTCACAAAAATTCGTTACCACTGCAAATGGCACTCCGGCTCCAATTATTGGAGAAGGACACTTACCTCTCACTGATAATATGAATCTAGACTCGGTTTTAGTTGTTCCATCTTTGGATTATAATTTGTTGTCTGTCTCCCAAATTACCACTGCCTTATTTTGTGTTGTAATTTTCTGGCCTAATTTTTGCGTGTTTAAGGACATCCGCACGAGGCAAACGATTGGTTGTGGTGTTAGGAGAGGAAAATTGTATTACTTGGACTTGGTGTCAAAGAGTTCGGACAAGCTGCGTCAGGCACTCATGGTGAATGATTCAGAGGGAGAAATGCGAAAATCTAAAATTTGGTTATGGCATCGACGTCTAGGACATGCCTCGTTTGGTTATTTGAAGAAATTATTTCCTTCTTTATTTACAAAATGTGATGTTTCTAGTTTTCAGTGTGAAGTCTGTGAACTTGCAAAAAGTCATCGTGTTTCGTTTCCGTTAGCTTTGAATAAAAGTCCAGATCCTTTTATGATCATACATTCGGATGTTTGGGGCCCATCAAAAGTCAATTCCTTGGGTGGATCACGTTGGTTTGTTACATTTATTGACGACTGTACGAGGATGACTTGGGTGCAATTGATGAAATCTAAAAGTGAGGTGAATGTATTATTTCAGCAATTTTGTAAAATGATTCATACTCAGTACAATGCACGAATTCAAGTTCTTCGAAGTGATAATGGAGGCGAATACTTGAGTGCTGAACTTCAGCAGTATTTAAAAGCACATGGAATCATTCATCAAACTACTTGTTCAAATACACCTCAGCAGAATGGGGTGGCTGAGAGAAAAAATCGTCACTTGTTGGAGGTTGTCCGTGCTTCATTGATCGAAGCACATCTACCATTGTCATATTGGGGCGAAGCACTCATCTCTGCAGCATATTTGATTAACCGGGTACCCTCAAGGACTATTGATTATCAAACACCTTCTCAGGCTCTCGTTGAGGCGATTGTTGCTCCAGTCCTTCCGAATTTACCTCCTCATGTTTTTGGTTGTGTCGCCTTCGTACATCTTCATAAGCATCAGCGCAACAAGCTATCCCCTCGAGCGCTGCGATGTGTCTTTGTAGGATATGCTGCTCATCAAAAGGGGTACCGATGCTATCATCCTCCTACCCGTAAAATGTTTATTACTTTGGATGTAGTTTTTCATGAAGATTTGATGTACTTTTCCACCGAGTCTGAACTTCAGGGGGAGCATCAGAAGGAAATTCAGACTCTAGACTATGATGATGAACTCGCTGAAAATGTGGATGTACACATCTCTGAAGATACTCAAATCTCTGAAGATGCGGGTAACTTGGACATCTCTGAAGATGAACTCTCTAAACCTATAAATCAAGTGGGGAAATTCGTTGAAGAAAGTAGTCAAGAGCATGCAGAAATTGAAGTTGTAACTCCATCTCAGTCCGAGTTCGACACACCACATGCAACTGACACACCACACCAATCGCTTGCTGAGGATGCTCCTGAACCACATAGAAAACAGCTACCACAGCGTCTCACCAGAGGTATACCTAAACCCACATATGAACCTGAACTGTGTAGCAAAGTTAAATATCCCATGAGTCATTTTGTGTCAAACCATCGTTTGTCAGAATCAAATCGGTCATTTGTAAATCAATTATCTACTGTATCTATTCCTAACAATGTGCATGAAGCCTTAGCTGACCCAAGGTGGAAAGAAGCTATGAATGAGGAGATGAAATCATTACAAGAAAATAAAACCTGGGAAGTTATTGATCGTCCACCAGGAAAGAAACCAGTTGGATGTCGGTGGATTTATACCGTGAAGTACAAAGCAGATGGTACAATTAAACGCTTTAAGGCGAGACTAGTGGCAAAAGGGTACACCCAAACCTATGGAATTGATTATACAGAGACCTTCGCACCTGTAGCTAAAATCAACACAGTACGAGTCTTGCTGTCGCTAGCTGCAAACTTAAATTGGCCATTACAGCAGTTTGATGTGAAAAATGCCTTCTTACATGGAGAGTCTGAAGAAGTCTACATGAAACTCCCACCTGGATGCATGATGCCGAAGACAGATAGTCAGAAGGTGTGCAAACTACAGAAAGCATTGTATGGGTTGAAACAATCTCCGAGGGCGTGGTTTGGAAGATTTACAAAGTCAATGAGAGCTTTTGGTTACCATCAGAGTAATTCAGATCATACATTATTCTTGAAGAAAAAGCAAGGTAAAATCACTGCCTTAATTGTGTATGTGGATGATATGGTGGTTACAGGAAATGATCCTGAAGAAAGGGAAGCTCTACAGGGTCACTGTCCAGGGAATTCAAAATGAAAGATCTTGGCCCCTTGAAATATTTTCTTGGGATTGAAGTGTCTCGGTCTAAGAAAGGGATTTTTCTGTCTCAAAGAAAGTATGCCTTAGACTTATTACGAGAAACTGGAATGTTAGCATGTCAACCAGTAGATACACCGGTGGAAGAAGGATTAAAATTACGTATTGAATCCAATCAAGTACCGGTTGATAAAGGAAGATATCAGAGACTCGTAGGGAGATTGATGTACTTAGCACACACAAGGCCAGACTTGGCCTATGCGTTAAGTATTGTAAGCCAGTATATGCACAATCCTGGAGAGCAACACATGAATGCAGTTCTACGTATTTTGAGGTATCTAAAGTCTGCTCCTGGACAAGGAATTTTATTCACTAAAAATGAGGATCATCAGAGTGTGGATGTATATATGGATGCAGACTGGGCTGGAGCAGTAGATGACAGGCGTTCTACTTCAGGTTACTTCACCTTTGTAGGAGGTAATCTAGTTACATGGAGAAGCAAAAAACAAAATGTTGTTGCAAGATCAAGTGCGGAGGCTGAGTTTAGAGGTATTGCACTTGGAGTATGTGAGGCATTATGGCTAAGACTTCTGTTACAAGACCTAGGCTGTGTATCTAAGCAGCCAATCAAGCTCTATTGCGACAATAAAGCTGCCTGTGACATTGCTCATAATCCAGTTCAACATGATCGCACAAAACATGTGGAGATAGACAGATTCTTCATTAAGGAGAAATTGGACGAGAAGATTGTGGAGTTGCCTCATATTCGATCAGAGGATCAGTTGGCTGATATTCTCACTAAAGCAGTTTCAAGTAGAGTATTCTCGAAGTTTTTAAGCAAGTTGGGCATGTGGGATATCTATGCACCAACTTGAGGGGGAGTGTTGTGATTTGGATTGATCCTTTCCTATTTTGTAGAGAAGACTTTCCTGTATTGTAGATAATGACTGCTTAATTATAGGAGTAGTTATATGCTTGATTATAGGATTTGTTATAAGCTTGATTATAGGATTTGGAGTGATTGTAGGATCTAGATTGGTTGCTCCACTAGTATATATACATGTACACACAATGTAAAGAGTATGAATGAAAAACATTATTCTACCAAAATCTTCTATTTCTACTATGCATTCCCTTGGCGTGAATGCATACAGATTCTCAATCTCATGGTCCAAAATATTACCCAGTATGCATTTTTTTCCTTTCGATTCTAGATTTTAATTTTCCAGTTTCTGTTTGTCACGCTGTCATAGATCACTTGAATAAAAGATCTTCTTGACTGTTTTAGGAGGGAGGTTTGGCGAAGTTAATCCATCTGGGATCATGTTCTATAACAATATCATAGCCAATCTTTTATTAAAAGGTACAGTAGTTTTACGGATGTTAATATCATCCAACTCTCCCCCTTTCTTGATTGTTATGTACTATGAGGTTTACAAAGGTATTTGATGCAGGAATCGTGCCATTCGTGACGATTCACCACCATGACTTTCCGCAAGAACTAGAGGACAGATATGGATCATGGCTCAGTCCTCTAATGCAGTATGCCCAATTCCCTTTTCTGCAAAACTCATGTATTTTGCCAAGTTTAAATTATCTTCAAATCATTGGACTACAAGACATTTTTCAGATATTTCTCAGAGTAATGAAGTTTCGGGTCTATTACAGAAAATCTAGACCAACCACGCTACTAACTACGACCAAATTCCTTGTGAACTTGCAAAGCAGTTCTTGTTTACCTTAACAGTTAGCATATAGCCTCTTCAATGTTTCTACTGTTTGACGGGTTAACATGGCACGTAACAGTGAGCCATTACATGTTATTGCAGGGAAGATTTTGTATACTTTGCAGAAATCTGTTTTAGGAGTTTTGGTGATCGAGTGAAGTACTGGATGACAATCAATGAGCCAAACTTGTTTGCAGAATTTGCATACGAAAGGGGAATTTATCCACCTGCTCGTTGTTCAGAGCCATTTGGCAACTGTTCGGTTGGAAATTCAGATGTGGAGCCTCTAATTGCGATGCACAACATGTTACTGGCACATGGCAAGGCGGCTAAGCTATACCGGCAACAGTTTCAGGCAATCATTTGGTCTTTGAACATAGATGGCATCATTGCTGTCGCAAAAGGCACATTTGATATGGTTGAATCTAAAAATTAGAAAAACAAACATGTTTGTGCAGCCTAAACAGGGTGGTTTTATAGGGATTGTTGCACAGACGATGATGTATGAACCATTAACCGAGTTTGATCAGGAAGCTGCCAGTAGGGCCTTGGCATTCAACACGGCCTGGTAAGTGCCAAGCGCAAGAGAAAGTCGTCACGATCATCTACAATAGTCGTTGATGCATGTTGCAATTGTAACTTCATTTTCAAGAAAAATGACTTTGGTCCAAGAACCATAACAACACTTACACTGCACCCTGTACTCGCTCGTCCAGACAAAGCAAAGAAAGTTACAAGTATTATACATTGAGCATTTCGACTCGTTGAGTTTATTTGTTTTTCTTTTCTTAGTCAAATCAAATATGCGGCTGAGAAGTTCGTCAGTGTTGAGTTTTTGGTTCACTACTATGTCTGTTTTGGGTTATTAAAGGTTGAAAAGGGAGATAATCTATTTCTAGTTTTCTTACCATAAATAGGTCGATTTGCATATACTTCCATAATCATGAAGAATGAAGCTTTGCGATTATGAAGTTGCTTAACAAAAATGTTACATGGTGCTTCAGTATGTTGCATAACCAATCCTTGCAAAACAGGACCTTGGATCCCCTTATCTTTGGAAATTACCCTCCAGAAATGCGTAGTTACCATGGGAGTGAACTACCACAGTTTTCCTCGGAGGAAGCAAAGATAATTAAAGGAAGCATCGACTTTATCGGTGTTAACCATTATTCCACTCTGTATGCCAAAGATTGCATGCATTGCAGTTGCATTTTAGGTGGGGATCGATCAATCCGAGGTTTTGTTTACAGTACTGGAGAGCGAGACGGTGTTCCAATCGGTGAAGCAGTATGAAAATACAATTATGGCCTAGTTTTTTATTCTCCCCGTTGTCGATGTATCATTTTCTGGTTAACAAATGCAACTTCTCGTGTTTTCTGCAGACTGGGATGCCAAGATTTTTTGTAGTCCCAAGAGGCATAGGGGAGATTATCGACTATATTCAGAAGAGATACCACAACAAGCCTATCTTTGTGACTGAAAATGGTATGTTCTATCAGATGTCTTTGTATCTTGATACAATCTATGTGTATCTTGATACACATTGTGGTGTCTGCATTGCATGATATAGTACTGTCATGTCCTCTTACACTTGATATGGTTCAGAAAGGAGATTTGTTTAGTTCGTTTTCTCTCGTGGCACTTAGGTTAAACTTGAAGCTTTCGAAAGTTTAAGTCCTCTAACGTCTCAATGTTATGTAATTTAGTTTTTCAATGCTTTCCACACCATACAATTCCTTTCCCAAATATAATCTGCAACACATCATCGCGTTTGAGGAATGCATCAGATGGTACTGTGCATATGACCACCCACCATATCTCTGTATCACAATCGCATACATCAAAAGAAGATAAGACCTATCAAGGATTATTTCTGGCTCTGCGAATATCTTCCCTTTGGAATCCACCACACTCACATTTGTCTTCAGTTGCGTAGTGTAGAAACCAAGTTCAATTGTCTGAGCAATCTCAACCGGGCTGCGTTGACTTATTACATATCTGACCAAATAATAGGAACAATATGATCACGAAAAGATCTTAACTCTTGACTTCACTTCAGGTTATGCTTCACTCGAGCACCAGCAGGTTCAAGTCCAAGACTTGCTGCATGATGTCAAGCGAATTGAGTTTCACAAATCATACCTTGCCTCTTTGGCCCAAGCAATAAGGTAAGCACATCACTCAGTTTTGTTTGTCTTGCTGTCTTTATAACCCGTCTACCTTTACAAAAGTGGCCCTCCACCATTTCACAAAATTGATATGCCAGAACTTAGTGGTTACCACTAGTCATAATGGGTTTGTAGAAACGTCCAAGACAGCTGATTTACTGAAACTTTCTCCTTCTTAATGATAGGAATGGCGCAGATGTACGAGGCTATTTTATTTGGACATTGATGGACGACTTTGAATGGGCACAAGGTTACGGAATGAGATTTGGACTTTACTACGTCGATCCCCAAACACTTAATCGGATTCCAAAGCTTTCTGCTAGATGGTATAAGAATTTCCTTACCAACAGTAGCCTCAATTCAAAAGAAAACGTTTATATATCAGAGGTTTAGGGAGACACAGCAGAAATAAAAATGCAGATTGTCACAAGGCAATCTGCGTTACATCTATCTGTTGTTCATTATCGTCTTGTAGACTTCATTGCTGTTATATTCCACATGCTTAGCATCTTGTAAACTTGCTTCTTAATTTCATTGTTGTACATTTAAAGTTTCGAACAAATTAGGAAGACCTAAGCTTGTAAAATAAGCAAAAGTTGTGGAGAATTGCAGTGTTTTAAGCAAGACAAGTCCGCCTCATCCTACGGTCCCAACATTTCATAATCTTTGGAGGGAAAGGGACTGATATGATAAGAGGGGGAGCCTAAGGAGACAACGAGCTTTTTAGACTTTTAGTTGTATCTTAACGCAAAATGATTGGCCAATTTTTTGGTAGTTGTCAAAAATTATACAGATGGTGAGTTTGCTAGATAGGGGACATCACGAGGTGCCATTTTCCTTTGGAGATAGAAAGGACACGATCAACCACATTTTCTTTAGTGGGCACGTCCTAATAAATGAGCTCTTCGCATGTGTTGGCTAGTTGGCCAGACATGTTGGTTTCCCCTGTTTAGGTAAACGATGGAGTTGCTTCCCTTATTTTCGTCTCTCCCTCCTTTCATGGGTGTCAACTGCAAAAGCCTTTGTTTCTCTTTACTCTGGTAAACAAACACCATGACATTAGATTTTTCTCCCTCTCCTCTCTCTACGCGGTCTTCGATTATGAGTCATCGATTCGTCAAGTTGGAGCAAGAAGAAGAGGGGAAACGAGCGTCTCTAAACAGAAAGTTGACAAGTACTATATGATAAAAAGTCGGAACGTAAAATTCTTGAGTCAGAGGATTCCTCACTTGTTCGATTCCAACCTAACAAAAATTAACTTACCACATAAAGTAAAGCGCTTACGACTTTAAGAGAAATTCTTGAAAGGAAGGTCTTGGCTTTATAGGGTTACCAACGCAATTCTCTTATTCAAACAAAAAAGAAAAAGAAATTATTATTGAGAAAATGATTGGGCCATTGTGGAGGGCCAACTGAACCAAAAGAAAGTTGGGCCATAACTCTGCCTAATGTTCGCCTAAAGATGGATTCGCTTATTTACTTGCCTGTTTTGGACGAAGCTCAAACCAAAAGGTCCTTGGCTGAGTAGCTAGTGTTTCAGCCTAGCTAATGGAATCTTTTACAGGACTGGATTTCATCCCCAAAGTTCATAAATTTGGGCCCAAAGTATTTTGGGCTTGGGGCTTATCTGTTCTTTAGAACATTGTGGGTCCACTGTAAGGTATGAAACATGTTGATGGAAAAAATTATTGTAATCCGGGTTGTAGCAAGATGGGAGAATTCCGAAGGTAATCATTGGTTGCTAGACATAATCACTAACGTTTGATTAGTGACGCTAAGGAATTACTTAATAAATTCATGGCAGGTTCGTGTAAAAGTGCTGCTAAGAATAATTAGCAATGTTGTTAACAGTGATAATATAAAGAATTGTATAGCTAGAGGGGTACTACTGTGGTTACGCTAATATTTATCCTCTTGATGATACTTTCTTACCCCTCAAATTGACCAAAGGAGCTTGTGAACATGATACTATTCCGAGAATAAAAATGCTAGTCATGAAATAGCCCAAATACTGGTCGTGAATGGCTGCAACTCAAATTGTAGGAAGAGCCTACAATTTTCGACTATATAAGAACAAATCATCGTTGCTAAATATGCTTTGTGACTTTAAATTAGTTATGGTAAATAAGAGTAGTCATTAAAGATGTTTATAAAAATGTCACCATCAGTATATGGTAACAATTAATACTCATTATATGGAGGTTCGTGGGATATTTAAACTATCCAAGTTACGTCCAAAAATCTTTCCTCCGGCGAAAGCAACTCTTGTTAGAATGTGTTAAATTGATATTTTGATGTATAACGATACATAACCTCATGCCATATTCAAATTGCAAATTTCTTTTCAAGGGACAGTACCTCCTTGCATTTCCCTGCAAAACTGTAAAGCGACAGCTACTCCTGTGGACAAAAGTCTGGGCCATTTGCCAATCTACCTAACTTTTCCTTACCCTAGCCAAAAAATGCCATGTGAGACTGGTAGCTAAGCTTAGACTCCAACAGACCTGCCTATGTATTGCTCGAGACATATGATATGAACATACTCTGGATATATCAGGTACAGAGCATGCAAGAGAGACAGAAAGAGATGAGCTTGGGTGCAGAGATATTAATGGCAGTGGTGGGACTGTGGGCAGTATCTTTACGGCCCTTCATGATGCGGTTTGCGGGGGAGATGGTGGCAAGGGTGGGGTGGGCGGTGCACCGGATGATGCAGGGCGGCGGCCCTTATTCTCCTTCTCTCTATTACGGGCTTTACTACTGATCGCCAGAGCAGAAGAAGAGCTTAGAGTTAATTAACACCAGTCAATGCAGCAGCAGAATAAGGAAGAAGAGGAAGGAGGAGCAGGAGTAGCTCAAATGGAGAAGAGTGAGAATTCTTTAAACTGGTTTTTGCATAGTAGTTTGGTCTGCAAGGTTTCAGTTGTGTCTCTTAATTTAGCATATCTTGATGTATACCTAAGGAGTAGAAATAATCATCGGCTGCATGTTAGTGTAGTTCTCAACTTTCTTTACTGTGGAAGAAAGATATCAATGGGAGCAAATGCACTGATTTCCTTTCTTCCAGTTCATTTTTGGGCTTGCCAAATGGGTGTGTGGATCTATTGAAAATTATGCCCAAACTTTTCTCCAGAAGAAGAAGAAAGGAAATAGAGTTACTTTTTGATACTTGACGTATAAAAACTGCTGAGGAAGTCTCTCTAAAGTAGTCAAACATTTCACTTCAAATTCTCGTTCTCGCTTTTATTTTTTGTTTATAATTATTAGTTTTGTATTTTAGTCATTTTATTAGTACTACAAATCAAATCTCAAAACATACCAGGTATAAATTCATGAATTGAGTGCGGTCGCAGGGATCTTCTATTGTTAAATATGTATCGAATTTACTAATCTCATTTACGCGTTCGCTATTGCTCCCACTCGACAAAACTAATGAAAAAATTACCCTTATCCTCTTTTTGAAATAGCAATTTTTAACTAGAATTAATTTAGTCTTTTCAAATTACAGCTTGGAGCGGAGCTTTTAAGGGTGACGAACTTAAGAGAAAGCCACGTGGTCAAGGGCAACCCGAATTGCTAGATAAACATTTCTTGTTACAATATGATAGTAGATCCCTTAATCCCGATAGATGTACATTTCATTTCCATTTGACTAGAGCTTGTGACATTCGTCCTTTAACTAATGATTATCCTCTGATGGAAGAAGAAAAAGAGTAAAAAGGCTAACACCAAAAGCAATTAAGAAGGGGTGTTGGATTAAACTAAAAAATGATAAGAGAAATATGGGACAGAACTTAATTAACATGAAAAACTTTTTGATAAGTCGTCTGAGTCATGGTTCAATGGTAGTTTTAACTAAGTATGTGTGATAAGGCAAAAGGAAAAACATATAGACTTTATTCTCTAATAAGTAATTAATATCTTCCACCTTCTTCCATTTCTCTTTTTTATAACTACTCATAATATTAGACAGGGATTTTTGTTGCATCCAAGTAGTTGTTGTATCTTTGGAATGGAAAAGCCATTAAATAAAGTGCAGATTTTGGAGCAAATCTTTTTCAAAGGAAAACACATTTTTACTTGCCTCAACCGAATTTGAGGCTCAACTAAACCTTATCTCTGATTCAAATTAACTACATAAATTTATTAATTGTTGATTTTTTTTGGTTATGTTTGACAAAAATCCATTTTCTTATCTTAGGAACAAAATTTTTGAAGAAAATACCTAGGATTATTCGTTGAACTAATTTGCGTAAAAGAAAATCGCATTTGATGGGGCCAATTCGATCTTGTAAACCTGAAAAGTTCAATAGCAATAATCTCATACGTTGGCAACAATAGATAAAATTTTGACTTACCACTTTGGGTCTTTACTCAATTATATACAATGCTTTGGTTAATAAAAAAAAAAGAAAGAAAGGGTTGCTGAAAAAAGTTTTCAATCAGTAGAATAGAGTACCAGTGGCTCAAAATTTTAATGATGAGTTTGATGAAAAAGATTACTTATTTTATAATAGAATTTTAAGTACGTTTTCTCCTACAATTTATAAAGTATTTTTTGCACTACTAAATCTGCTGTTGAATTGTGAGAAGCATTAGAAATGAAATATACGTTCCAGGTTGCTGGTTTCAATATATACTACCATAATAGCCTTAGATTTTCAAATGGTTGATAGAAAATTTCTGCAATATCAAACTCATATCTCCGAAAACAGTTCATTATCATTTAAAAGGAAAATGAATGGAGTTGAATGACTCTTTTGTCGTTCCCTTCCTGATAAAAAATTTGCAACCTTATCTGATTGGATTTTGCTAGAATGTTGATACCAAAAGCCAATATTGTGTCTTTAGATGAACTGTTAGTGTGTCCGACTATTGACAAAATATATTATGAAAAGCAATTGGAATTTTCAAATTCTGATTTTCAGGTAAAGGCTCACTTTATTGAAAATCTTCACTAGCCGAGCTCTACTAATTTTAAGAATCATGGCCAGAATAAGAACAACAACAGCTAGAATAAAGAAGGGTTAAATACACGTAGGTACCCTGAAACTATCACAAAGTCTCACTTGAGGGTTCCAAAGTTTAATTTTTACACATAAGGGTTTGCAACTACAAATTTACAATAAGTAAGTACATCCGTCCAAATTCTTAACAATCTAACCCTTTCCGTCAGGGGCATTTTTGGGTTTTCATATTCGATTTTTTTTATTGTAAAACTCCTTATTTTTGGAACCCTAATCCATTGTAAGAATCTCATCTCTTGCCAAATTCCCAGAACCACCTTGTCAACCCCTTGCATGTTACAAGCCTTCACCACTTTCTCTCTTATACCAATCTCATCTCTTTCTCTCTCTCTCTCGATCTCTAGAGCTGAGCCCTTGTATGGAGACAATTACCCATCTCAATTCAACCACTAGAAACCCCAATCCTTAAAGTTCAAATGGCCACCGAGGCCATTCCTAATTTTTAGAATCCCGACCTCATCCCAGTCTCACACCCGTTCGATTTCCACGTCGAAATCGATGGCTCTGCAGCCCACGACGGCCTCCACTTCTGGCAGTTCATGAGGCCGGCTCAATCGCCGACATGGTCTATTTCTCTGTTTATGAGGTTTGCAAGGAGGCAGTTCTCCGGCAGGAAGTGGAACACTTCAAAGGTGGGTCGGGTGATGGAGATACCATCGATCTAGTGGTCTTCGGGGATGGGTCTACACCGGTGGGTCAGGTGATGGAGCTCCGGCCAACTTGTGGTCCCCGGCGATGATGTTGCGCTGATTATTGATGGCGAATATGTTAGTGCGCCACAGTGGTTGTGATATTGGCACCGGTGGTGATGTGAGGACTGCGCCGGTGGTGATGGTGATCTGATGAGATGAGACGGTATGGTGGTGGTTTGACTGTGTTGATGCTGATTCAGGTAATTTAGCTTCTTTGTGTATGCTAGATTGTTGGTAGGGCTTGGATAAGTGCCGAACTGGGTAGGAGGAGATGAGTGAAAATTTGAAGAAGAAGAAGAAGAAATAAAAAGAAATTAAAGAAGAAGATAAGAGAAAAGTTGAAGAAGAGAAGAGAAAAAAAATTTAAACCTGTCCGGGCAATTTTACCTCTGACGGAAAGGGTTAAATCGTTAGGAATTTGGACGGATGTACTTACGTATTGTAAATTTGTAGTTGCAGACCCTTATGTGTAAAAATTAAAATTTGGGATCCTCAAGTGAGACTTTGTGATAGTTTCAAAGTACTTACGTGTATTTAACCCAATAAGAAATAACAATAATAGTAAGCCAAATGGAAATGGTAATGGTACTGGTAATGGTACTGGCCAAAGAAAAGTTGTTCTTTGTTGGGTATGTGGGAAGATAAATCACAAGGCCAGAGTCGCTGCAGGAAGGGTTAAGTTCCTAATTCTTATGATCCACTAGTAGCTCCTAGACCTCAAGCCAATGTGGTGATTGTGGGGCCAGCTTCTCTAGCCTTGCTAACAGGTTTTTTGTTAGTTGCCCAAAGTTCAATTTATTACTAACTTAATAAATTGATTTATTGACTCGGGGGTGCTGATATTCATGTTGGTGCTGATAAAATTAAGTTTTCTTTTTTATTATAAAGAATTAGGAACAACAGTTGTAAATATATGAAATGGGAGCTTGGGCACAATATTAGGAGACGGACAAATAAAATTGAAGTTGTCTTTTACGAAGAGTCTTACCTTTGAAGGAAGAGTCTGGCATGTTATAGAAATTTGAAAGAGTTCGATTAGTAATGCTTTGTTAATTCAATTTGGCTTTAAGGTCATCTTTTAACCGAATAAAGTTGTAATTAGTAGAAATGCTTGCTTTGTCGGTAAAGGGTCTTTAATTGATGTTGCTTTTGTATTAATGTTATGAAGTTTGGTGATAATAAGCTTGTTAGTCATATATATCTTTATCTATTTCAAATGTTGTGTTCATGATACTTGACAAGGAAGGCTTGGACATTTTAGAGTGAGAACTATTAAAAGAAGATGAACATAGATTTGATTCTTAAGTCCAAAGTTAATATAAATGAAAAATGTCATATTTGCGTTCAAGTGAACTGAAAATGATACTAACTTGTTAGAATTGGTTCGTAGTAATATTCGTGATCTTAATAGTACTTTGACACGTGGAGGCAAAAGATATTTTGTTACTTTTATTGATGATTTTATAAAACTTCGTTACTTGTATATAGTTAATCAGCAACATGAATTGTTTGAGAAATTCAAAATTCATTAGGCATTTGCTGAGAATCAAAGAGAAAAGAAAACAAAAATCATAAGGTCTGATAGAGGTAGTGAGTTTGCACCTACTGAAATGGAATTTTTTTTTTTTAGTTGTGAAATACATGGTATTATACATTAAAAGTTTCCACCTCATTTACCTCAATCTAATGAAGTAGCAGAATGAAAAAGATAGAATTTTGTTAGAAATGTTAAATGGCAGGTTAGCTAGTTTAGGTCTGATTAATATACTTTTGGGGGTGAAACTTTATACTCTGCGTGTCCCGTTTTGAAAAAAGTTCCTTAAAAGGATTTTGACAAAACACGTGTGAAATTTTGAAAGGAAGAAAACCTTTTTTGAAATGTTTTTGAGTTTGGGGATGTTAAGCAAAGGTTTTAGTTCTACTAGCTCGAAAGAGAAAGTTATGACCTAAAACTATTGATTGTGCTTAATTAGATATGCTTTAGATACTGTTGGTTACTGATTTCTAGTTATAAATTTAGAATTTTGTGACATTTCGAACAACATTATCACAGAATTTATAGAAGTTACTTGATTTGAAAATATTTGTCCAACAGAAAATAAAATTTTAAAATTTGCGGGCGAGTGTTCTAACTCAATCTAGTTCTCATTAGGGATCTCAAGATCAACCAGAACATTAACAAAAGAGTAAGGATTGAAAAGGATTTTGACAATAGATAGAATACGTACTTTTTTTAGTGAAAAATGACCCTGGCTACCACTTGTGCTGAAGCTTTGACCTTTTTTTTTTACCTCTTTATATGCTTCCTTTCGGGAAAGACGTAATAGATAGTGAAACGAACTCTATCATGTCTAATAATGCTTGGGTTCTTTCTAATCTTCCTCCTGGTAGCGAGATAATTAGTTGTAAATGTAAGTTTTGAAAGAAACTTAGAACCGATGGAAAACTTGAATACTCTAAAGCTAGGCTCGCATTTAAAGACTTTAATTAGAAGGAAGAAATAGAGTCCCTTGATATTTACTCGCCTGTTGCGCGTGTATTGCAATGCTCGTATCAACTATCAAGACTTATAGTTGCTATTGCTTTTGTTTATAAGCTGAAAATACATTAAATGGATGTAAAAACAACATTTTTATATGGTGAACTATGCAAAGAAATTTATATATGGACCAACCAGATGGTTTTGTTGTAAAAGGCCAAGAGAGAAAAGTTTGTATACTTGTTAAATCTCTTTATCGATTAAAACAAGCTCCCAACAATGACATGAAAAGTTTGATAATCTTATTATTTTTAACCGCTTTATTATAAATGATTCTGATAACCTATGTAAAAAGGATGCTTGGGTCATTCTTTATTTAAATGGTCACGATATTCTTATATATGGTATTATTATGCATGTTATTAAGGAGATAAAAGATTTATTGTACTAAGAACTTAATTTGCTATAAAAGACTTAGGTCCCGTTTGACAGATGATTCTTTTCGAGTTTTGAAAACTGAAAAAAATAGTTGTGTTTGGTAACTATTTTTTTTCTTCAGTTTAAAAAATCAGTTTTAAAATGAAGGCTGTTTTTGAAAACTCAAAAAATGAATTTCGATTTTCAGTTTTGATTTTTTTTTAAGACCACCACCACCCTCCTACTGCTGGCAGCCACCACCCACCGCCGGCAGTCCCACCACCGTCGGCGGCCACCTCTGGCGACCAACACTGGTGACGGCAGCCACCAACCACCACCATCGTCGGCCACTGCCATGCCCCACCACTGCCACTGCAAATCACCACAAAAAAAAACTCAAAATAAAAACTAAGTTATCAAACACCTACTTGTTTTTGTAAAAAAAAAAAAAAGAGCCTTTGTCAATGTGATTTTAGGTATCAAATAGAAAAATGATAAAGATGGATTTCTTTGACACAGTCACATTTTGTGGAGCAATTGTTAAACAAGTTCAATAATTTTGGAATGGAACCTCTTTATATTCCTTTTTATCCAACTTGTTGATTAAGAAAAAATGTGGGTCAAAGTGTGTCTTAGCATAAGTATGCTTAGATAATTGGATCTTTGATATATCTTTGTAACTGTACAATACCTGACATATCATATGCAGTCTATTATTTGAATAGATGTATGTAGCCGGAGTTCTCATCACTGGATTTTATAGAAAGGATATTGTAATATCTTAGAAGGATAATAAATTATAGAATCCATAATTATGGTCTTTCTAGTGTTTTAATGATGCCGATTAGATCACTAAGTCTACTAGTGGTTATGTGTTCACCCTAAGAAGTGGTGCTATAACTTGAAAGTCTACCAAGCAAACTGCTATATCTCGTTCTGTAATGGAACAAGAGTAAATCGCCTTAGACTTGACTAATACCAAGGCAAAATGGCTTAAAAGTTTATTAGTAGATATAACTTTGTTGAGTAAATCAATACCTACGGTTTCGATACATTGAAATAATTAATCAAGTTACAATCTCAAAAGCCAAGAATAAAAATTCAATTCAAGGAAAAAAAAAGAGGCATAGTAGAATCAGACATAATTCCTATGAAAAAAATTGTTGTCTGGAGGTGCGATGGCACTTGATTTTGTAAGATCCGAGAGGAATATAGTAAACCTATTTACAGAATGGTTAGCGTGCAGGCTAATCATTGAACCATTAAGGGGAATTATACTAAAGCCTATAAGTTAGTCACCATAGCGGATACCTAACCTTCTATGCTTAGAGATCCCATAAATGAGATTCAAAGGTAAAAGCGAAGGTGTAGGGTGATTAGGAGAGCATTAGTTTTTATTTTATTTTTTGAGCCGATTTTTCTAGTTTTATTCATATGGTGATAGTGCTTAAACTGTGAACGCCAAGAAGATTTTTAAATCTGAATCAGGACAAGACAGGATTCTATAAGTTGTTGGTCACAGATCACCCTTAAAGGACTCGCCAATAAGATCATTGCCCTAAAGACACTCATGAAGAGATACATGCGCACGCATAAAACTGTTGTAACTCTCGTCATTCAAAAGAAGCGAGACGGTGGACAGAGGACGGGAGATGGTGCCGGCAAAAATAGAAAGAGGAGAGAGAAAAGAGAAAGTTGCAGGGAGAAAGAGAGAAGAAATTAGGTTAAAGTCAGAACTTTTAGCGACGGAAACATATCGTAGCTAAAAATGCCATTGCTAAAAATGTCGTCGCTAAACGTTTGTCATATTAAACAAAAACTTTAGCGGCGACTTTATAGCGACGGAACTTTTCCATCGTTGAAAGGTACTTTTACCGACGGAATGTGTTCCATCACCATAACCCTGTCGTTAAATATTTTTTTAAAAAATATCTAAAACATTTGATAGAAAATAAAAAATTAGAAAAAAAATTAGCGACAGATATTCCGTCCGTAAAAGTCTGTCGTGAATATCCACTACAACAAAAATGGACTGTAAGGACGCCTCCTAGCGTCCTTACAAGTATCATGTAAGGACGCTTTTGACGTAAAGGCGCTTTGGATGGCGTCGTAACGCCGCCTCATTAGAGGCCGTCACAATAGGTTATTACAACGCACAAAAGCGCCTCAACAAGGTGAACCCTAATAAGGCGCAAATAATCGTCCTATAAACTGAATCACATCAAACCCTATTTGGGACGCTTTTTAGCGTTGTTTTAAATCTTTTAGGACGTTTCTTAGCGTCCCAAGATAGATCTTTTCTGGAAAAAAAATATTTATATAATTATTATTTGTTACAACTATATTCAACAAATAAGCTAGCATTAAATCATTTCAAAATACAAGAACTTATAACTGTAATATCCACGAAATTATGTTAATCAAAAACCATCCTCTAGTACAATGCTTAATATTTAGGATTGACAAGTTATAAGCATATACAATACAAAGTTTCTTGTCAATCATAGAGACAAATGAGCACGTTCAAAGATCTACTTGGACAAGACAACATTATTCCAAAGATGTACCACTATGATATCAACGAATGCAGATTACTCCAAATCTCACAAAGCACCATAACGGACTGCAAAATCTCTGCTCTTCCATCGGCATTTATACAACTGTCGAACAATTGAGTTTCATCTAATCAAACTACAAGGAAATGCAAAATTAGACAAACGGACAAATAGTCATTTATAAAGTATACAATAGGACTTTAACTCATAAAGCAGAAATTGAAATAAGGACCCTAATGACATGCATTATGTTAATTACTGCACTGCCAGTTCCATACATTCCAGCTAAACAATAATGAATACTAAAGGCGATAGCATACATGTAAATGTATCAACATTAATGACTATATAATGTCCATCACATGGTAGTCTAGCATACATTTTTGTCAATTCTAATTGTCATCAGCCTCCGTCCATCTTCATGGTTATCGATTATTGTCATGTGTATTGCAGAATCTGTTATTCAAATAAGTGCATACTATGATGTGCAACCTCTAACAAATTGATGAGTTCTACAGACTTTTTACCAACAAGGTAAAGTATTGCGGTCATATCCAGAAATATGCATTAAACTTCTGGTAGGAAAATCTAATGTATAGCGGCCATACGGAGGCTGTAATACTGCACAGGCACATAAATAGGAAAATCTACAGCAGGCCACCCAGGATTGCAATTGCTCGAACAACTTGAAACTGTAATTAGAAGAGGATGATGTACAAATAGATTTTGGCATTGATTAAAACTCTGCTTCTCATCTCAGTAGAAAAAAAAATTTAATGTCGGCGTATAAGGAACCAACCTTCGTTGTGGAGAACTCCAGTCCCAATGCAAAAAAGAAAGAAAAACTGCACCAAATTGAGCCAGGTCTCGACCTATATGCATAGAAAACTTGTTAGTAGAAATGGCATGTACATATGTATGGTTTCATTCATAAAATCTCAATAAGAAAAAGTATACCCATGTATTAGCATTATGTCTGAGCATATGGCAATTTCTTGCTAATTCTAACATATGCAGTTGGAGAGAGATCTTGGTAAGCAAGAAAAGGCAAAAAGCACCACGCCTGATCCTGAGGCCATAAAGTTTCTGAGACTCAAAATGAACTCCACCATGCCACTTGTTCCATGTTTGTATAATATTTAGAGCAACAAAATGAAATTGCAAGACTCATATCTTACAGTTGCTCAATAAGGCAACACTTTGCAGAATCACTCATCATAAAAGGAAATGTGAATATAACTTACATCGATAGAAGCAAGATTAGTGAACCAGTATCACAAATGAATTGCTACTAACCCATATGACTGAAGTAAAATTATCGTCTCATATAATGACAGTGAACCAATATCAGTGTACATTCAACAAAAGTTAACCAGATTAGTGCGATGAAGCAAGAAAATGAGACAACTGAAAATAAAGCTTTTTAACCCTATTATTAGGACATAAAAAAAACCCGAGATTGTTAAGCACAAAAATATAGCATATAGAATCTCATCCAAAATTAGTCATAAAGTATTACATACTAATCATACAATTTCATGCGAAATCAGTTGAAAAAGCATTACATACAAACATACTTCATAGCTGGTAATTCATGAACTTAAACCCTCCATTAACAAAGGCCCAGTACAATGCCAAACTCGTATAAATCAGATTCAATGAGCCAAGCCAATAAAAGCAGATAACATTTACCCATTTACTGTGTCAAATAAATGACAACAGTTACTGTGTCAGATAACATCCAATTTTTCATTGTGGATATCAGCAACAATTTTTACATCTCAAATCCAAAACAATCCTTCTTGACAATAGTTGCACAACCATCTACTAGAGAAATCCCTTGACGTAATTCCTAATTATGAATCACAATTTTCCTAATCTAAAAGGCCAAATCTGACCAAATTCTACTCTATGTGGAAAAAGCCCCAAATTTCCACCAGAGGAGGAACCCTAAAGGTGGCATTTCGTTATCTAGAATTAACAAAATTAACCTAGAATCGTCTATTAGTGCAACCAAATACTGAAATACTAGGAATAATTCGTTACAAAAGGAGATGGTGATTACCTAAGAGTTGTAATTGAACCACAGATTGCTCCGCATCCAGTTCAGGCTGTCGCAAATCCTGCCAAGCAAGAGCTTGGCAGAATCACTGCTTTGTTGATTTTGTTCTTGTTGCTCTTTGCCCTTGGGGATGACCTTCCGCTTGAAAGCTCATGGAACGAGACAGGCTGGGAGGGAAGGAGGGAGAAGAGGACGGCAAAGCAGCGGCGGGGCAGCGGAGCGGCATTCAATCAGGTTCTTGTGGATCTCTTCGATTGAGGCAGCTCCGTAGGTTGGTTTACCTGTGAATAGAGGGGAAGAGGAGGGGGGATTATTTAGAAGGCGGAGCTGGCGGTGGTGTGGCGGTGGCTGTTGCTGTTTGAGGCTGGCCTTATCGTCGTTGAAGTAGGAAGAGAAGGGCAACCGCGACTGTGCAGGCGGGGGAGGAGGTGATGCGGTGGCGTTTTGGTGGTGGGGATTCGGGGTGGAGGACGAGGAGAAGAAGTGGAGGATGTTAGGGTTACGGGAAGAGAACTCAGATTTGCGGCTATGGGGACATTGGAATTCAGCGGAGAGATGGTGGCCAGATAGAATGAAAATAGGAAGATAAGGGAATTAGGATATATTTGGGGTAAACACTAAGAGGCGGATGTCTCTTGGAGGACCTTTCCGAAGGCTATCACTTTAGGGCGTTGCAAAGCGTCCTATAATGCATGACAAATAAAGACGCTTTTATCTTAGCGTCCTATAATGGACTTTTTAGGACGTTTCTTCTAGAGCATCCTTTTATAGGCGTCGTTACAGCTAGATTTTGTTGTAGTGATCTGTCGCTAAACATTTTTACCAACGGATACTTTTCATTGGTAAAAATCTTTACCGACGAATCTTTAACAATGGCTGAGTCCGTCGCTAAAAGTACATTTTAGTCACGGATTGTCGTTCGTCACTAAAAATCCATCGCTAAAGACTGTTTTTGTTGTAGTGACTTCACTATAGAACTTTGCATGTAATTTGTTTATGAAGAAAGAAGCAATAAGGGTTTTTATGAGTTAGCCATGCCCTACGACCAAACTGTCATGGTTGGATTATAACTTTAACCTTGCCAGGTCATCTCAACAAATCCCTTCCACATATTACTCTTCATATTTCCCTTCCTTGCAGGATTTTGTTTTATCTTCCTAGTATCATGTAAGACACATTTTTAAATTTATTTGTTGAGATGAGTATTATTTTAATGTAGTTGTGTTTGCTGTGTGAAGATTTGAAATTCTTTAGAGACTTTCTATATATGCTCTACATTTTTTCCAGTATGCCATTCATTCAAACATATTCAGTGTCTTATGTGTGATGAATGCCAGGTTTAGATGGAGTTCTTTGGAGAGACCTCTATGAGCTTGAATAGAGTTTTTGGGGATGGTAAAAATAGTGATGAAGAGGAGAAAGAGGCATAAAAAATGTTTGGATAAGGAACATAAATGCCTATTAATATGCAATATAGTTACTGAGGGCATAGGATTTGAGAACAATTATCTCAAAAAACCATGACGAACTTCACAGCGCACAGAAACTAATTCATACTTGAGATTCTTGAAGGGAATGAAACCCATTGCTATCAACTTTTTTGACTTCACCGAGAAGTTGGCGATGACTTAAAGACTTGTTATGGTTTAAAAAGCAGTCGTGGTATGATGATACATTAAGAAGTTGGCATTTTTTTGTTCATTCTAGCCCATGGGGTTGGGAATAAAATGGCTCAAGATATTTTTCAACACCGGTGAGATAATCAGTAGACATTTTCTCAAAGTGTTGAAAGTTGCGTGTAAGATATCAGAGGATATAATTAAGCCTGATTCCAACTACAATGACGTGATTGCTGAATACATATGCACGTCGAGTAAATACTATCCTTTTTTCAATGTAAGTTTGTTGTTCTTCACACTTATGATTTTTAGAATATGGTTTTAACTTTTTCTTGATTTTGATAAAGCTCCATTTCAATGTTATCTATATATTGGGGCTGTATTGGAGCCATTGATGGTACGCATGTCAAAGCTAGACTCCCACAAGACGAACAAGCCAAATATATTTGGAGAAAGGAATTTCTTACGCAAAATATCATGGCTGATGTTGATTTTGACATGTGTTTCATATTTGCATGGGTTGGATGGAACGAAACAACTCATGATACTGGGATATTTGGAGAGACACTTTGGAGACTAGAACTTACGTTCCCACACCCAAGAAGATGTTAGAAATTAAAAACTTTAATTTTTAATGAATATTTATGAAGGCTTTATAGGTAATGAAGATGCTTTGACTTCTAATCTTATCTTGTGACAAGTATGATGTTGTCAATGCTGGTTATTCAAACATGCATGAAAGGTTATTTCGCTCCATAGAAAGGCCCTAACAAACACTATCATATCCCCGACTTTCGTTGACGTAATCAAGCTACACGTAATCCTAGAGAACGCCAAGAGAAGTTTAACTACTTACACTCTTCATTGAGTAATATAGTTGAGTGCACATTTGAGGTATGGAAGGCGAGATGGCAATATTGCATGATATGACATACCATGATTTTGATGATCAAGTCAAGATTGTTCTTGCATCGATGGTTGCTCACAATTATATTAGAAAAAATGGTTGCTTTGACATTGCATTTGATATTGCTGAACAAGAACGATATTCTCCAAATGATGCAAATGGCAGATATGATAACAATGAAGGAGGCACTCTATCGACCGGTGTTATTGGGGATGACATTTATATGACCAATGTTCGTGATGATATATGTAATGCAATATCTGCTAGATAAATTTTATTTGCTTAAGATAAATTTTATTTGCAATTTGAGAATATTATCGTACTATAACCACTACTCTAAGATTGTGTGTTTTTTTTAATTTTTAAATTACAAAGTAACAACTTTCGTAGGTAGCTGAAAATAGCTATTTTTATAATTTATTTGCATTGTATTTATTTAACGTTACTTAGATATTAAAAAATTATTTATTAAGTGTCTTCTATGGTCATTTCGTCAAAATGAAACTAACTTACATACTCTTTATCCAAACACTTTTTGTAGCTTGTATCTACTTTATAACTACTTTTTTCCAAATAACAAACTGACTCTGATGAAATCTGATTCTGAAAATTGATTAAGATTTATGTTAAATCTGCTTTTTATAATCAGGAGGTAACAACCTGGGCGGTTTTTGTACTAGATGCGTTTTGTCACATTAGTCTCTAAATAAAAATTTTATCCATTTTAGTCCTTAAATATTACACCGTTTTTCAGAGTGGTCTTTTTCCATTTCCATCCAAAAAAATCAGTTTGTGGACCCCACACGAGGGGCACAAAGGACACTTCCCCTCTCCCCTACCTGTCTGTTTCCCTTCCTTCCAAAACAACACACCCTTCCGCAGCTTTTGAGGAAGAAGAAGGACGGACCGACCGGTGGTGAAGTGAACCTATTGGGCGTCGTGGTAGCTTCCCGATTTCTTTCTTTGGAATAAATGCAAAAGGTAAGCTATCGCGACGCCCAGTAGGTTCACTTCACCACCGGCCGGTCCGTCCTTCTTCCTCAAAAGTTGTGGAAGGGTGTGTGGTTTTGGAGGGAAGGGAAACAGATGGGTAGGGGAGAGGGGAAGTGTCATTTGTGCCTCTCGTGTAGGGTCTACAAACGGACTTTTTTGGACGGAAATGAAGAAAATGACCACTCTGACAAACGACATAATGTTTAAGGACTAAAATGGATAAAATTTTTGTTTGGTGATTAATGTGGCAAAATGCGTATAGTACAGGGACCACGTGGATTGTTGTCTCTATACTCAATACGAAATGAGCTCTAAGAAGCAGTCAATATAAGATCATATTGTCGCGTGCTTAATAAATTGTAAGATCTTTTGGAATAATTAACACTAAATCCACCTCTGACTGTCATTGCAGCAATTTTACAAAGATTCTCTACGGCAGGTACTTTAATTTTTTACTTTTAATTTTTGTTCTGACGAGAACATAAACACGTTTCATGATTAATCCTTTTGAAATTCTACAAACAAACACTTTGAAACTTTGATTAGAGTTTCTAAAAGTTTCACCTTGCCAAAAGTTCATAGAGAACACTTAAAACAATAATCAAACGCATTTTTATGAGCCAACAAAACAGTTTTTAGCGCAAAGATGAGAACCAAAAAAAAAAAACACATGCCAAACAGTACCTGAATTTTTATTTGATACTAGCAATCAGACACAAAAAATTGTCTCCTCATTTATGTAAGTTCAACAGAGACCCTGAATCTTTGAAAGCCAATGCTGTATTACAAGCCTAAACTAGTGAATGAACAAATTTTTGAAGGTCAAATCAACACTCTTAATTGAAGAATCTGCATCACAAGAGTGATGGAAAGAAGTGATAAATTTTGTAAAATCTTAGAGAAAAAGAAAGAGTGACAAATTATGGCTGATGAAACATTAACACAGAAAAGCCACAAAAAAAAAAAAAAATCCCCTAAAAGCGGTCATCTCTGTGTCTAAAGCATCCGACTTTCTTCATTATAGTTGAGACTAAGGTAATATGTCGCAGAAAGGGATCTGAGAACATTGGCGACGCATTCGGCGCTCTTCATCTTCGACTTCTATCAAGCTCTTTATGACAATATCCGCCGCATTTGTTATCACATCTGACCAGTTCCTGCGATACACCAAATGAAACGTAAGGAAACGAAGCGCACATTATATATAGGTTTGCAATGAAAATTAAAATTCTACTCGTTGGATTAGGTTTAAAATTGCTGAGAGCTTAATTTCAATCCTCGATCTACAGAAAAATGATTATTTACTGGATTGCATGGCATGTTTTCAACTACATGAAGAACAAGCAAAGGCTACAGGACCAAAGCATATGCATGGCATGTCTTACGTTTGTTAATGTCCTAGGAAATGGCTGAAAATTATTCCTTGTTCTGAACTTTTACTCTGAACTTTTACTCATTACGCAATCTATTGTTTAACCTCTAAATGTCCTAAATTTGGAGCGCAACAAGATGAAGGTGTTACGTATTACCCTTTTAAGGAATCGAACGTGAGGCCTACGGTGTACTTAGCCTCCTCAATTGCCGAGCTAAACCTCTTCAGCTCGGCAGCTGAACAACTTCCGTCGTCAACAACCCGAAGCTCCGAGGGCTTGATATCGCAAAAGATCGGTATAACTTTCTTCTTCGACGCAATAATCAAAGCCAGTTCATGCAGGCAAAAGTACGAGTCGCAATAACGCGGCGAGAACACCGCCACGCCTATCTTACACCCCATAATCCCACTATTGATCTTGTCAAAAAGTTTATCACCAGGCTTCATGTTTTTGCTGTCCAAGAAGGGATTAAGCCCAAGCCGGACAAGATAATCATAGAGCAATGGGGCCACTGATCGCTTCGTGTCTGCACGTCTATAGTTAATGAACACGTCGCAATTTTCTCTCCCACGACGGATCAAGCTTCCCCGATACGGTTGATTTGGTGGTGGCGGTTGATTTATAACCTTCTTAACCACGTCGGTCCGGCCCCTTTGGCTAAGAACTTCACGCATTATCATGTTCATGGCTGGGTTACGATGCATGGTAAATTTTGAAAACTTGTTTTTTGTAAGGGGTATAGTTGTTCTAATATTCTCTTTATGCAGATGATGTTATTGCATATGGCCATAATGTATTTATAGGTGCTGGTTTATGTTATGGTTTCAGTTGTGTGTGCGTGAGAGAGAGAGCTAGAATTTGTTTTGAGTTGACTATAGTATACATTGGTAACGTTGATTATGAGGAAAAAAGTTGAAAGTTCTCGATCCAAAGATTGAATAAACATTCTATGACCGTGTGATTTGACAGGAGACATGAGCACAACAAAGATCTTTGAATGTCTTACTACTTCTAGGAAACATTTTGAAATTCTATTCACCCTTCAAATACGGTTTTGTGACTAGTGCTCTCTCCGCTGGTCTATACTAAGAAACCTTAAAATTTCCCGACAACACTCGCAGAAGCTCCCTCTTACTAATTTCTAGGATATCAAACTAAAAATTCAAGGGAATTTGGATTCGTTCTTATAACTTTCAATGACCGATATAAGGACATTTTCAAAGGGATGTAGCTGCTAGGCACATGCTTGATTCGCACCAACAGTGTACTTTCCTTTTTTCCTTTTTTTTTTTCGATAAATTGGCAAAGGCGTAAATGGAAAAAGTCCTGATACAAAAGGCTTCAACCTGAAATGAAACATCTCTTAGCTCCTATTTGCTTAAACTTTAGAGAACTTGGCGTTACGACCGGTGTGATGAATTTGTAAAATCAATCAACAGAAAAGAAATTTCAAAAAAATTTATAGAAGAAGGAACTTTTATCTGGCTTTTTTCATGCCTCCCTCGCCACTCTAAGGTGAGGATATATCCCTCTGCCCAAGGATCTGTCCCTCTTGATTTCTCGCAAGCTCTAACAGAATTAATCAACATAAAATAACATAATATATAGAAAGTGACTAAACTATTGCCATCTACTTGTGTATTTCTTTAGTGCGAGGTGTCCTCTCCAATTTCAATTCCAACGGTCTCGTGACGGCCACCCTCCTCAAAACATCCTTGTCCTTAAGGATTTAATTTAGGATACCTATCAATGATGTCGTTATAATCCTCCCATGTAGCCCCCTCTGCCGATTCTCCGTTCCACTGCATCTGCCGTTTCTGCTTTTCTTCTTGAAATTCCTTTGGTCCAGAATTGCTAGTGGTTCCCTCATCCCTGAATCTTCATCATTATATGAGGAAATAGTTGTGCTAGTTGGTTCCTTAAGGCCTATCTTTTTCTTCAACAGCGATACATGAAACACTAGGGCTCTGTTTGGTACGACTTTCAGTTTTCAGTTTTTTTTTCTAAAAAAAAAGAGAAGAGTTCTGGTTTTTTTTTTTTAACAGTTCAAAAAACTGGTGGCTGTTTGACAGAGTTTATTTTTTCAAAAAATAGAAAAGTGCCAGCGTTTGATAGGAAAGCTCTTTTGCTTCTTTTTTTTATAATTTTTTTTTATTTTAACATAATTAAGATAATTGAACCGATAGGAAAGCTCAGAGAGAGACTTTCCCCGTCTTCCTTCTTGGGATCTCGGTGGCTTCCGCTCGGTCGGATGCTGCGCCTATCCTAGTAGCTGGTGGTTGCTTTCTTCGACAGTGATGCTCCAAAGTGACGAGTGGAGCAGCTGGCTGGTCATGCAAAGGACATGCGAAGGCTGTTTAACTGTTGTTGACATGGAGGTGCTTGCTCTTGGACAACGGATCCATTTTCATACCCGGTTCAGAGATGGAGGCGGTGGCTGTGGTGAGAGATTCTCGAGCTCCGCAGATGTGGACTCCCCCAGATGCGATTCGGCCGAAGAGATGAGATCGAGCTCCGTGACCGGCGATGGAGACGGAGAAAGGCAGTGACGGTGACGGGCGATAGAGGCGGTGATCGGCGAGGCTGTGGTCTCGTGAGAGAGATGCGAGCATAGCAGAGCGGCGATGGAGGCTAGCTGTGGACTCCTCTTGTGCGATTCGGCCAAATAGAAGACAACCCTAATGTTCCTTCTCTTGATTTGGCAGATGTATTCCCATTTTGCTGCTAGGAAGATTCGAAGGCCAGATCACTTAAGTGAGCCTTCTGGACCCGTGAAAAGAGGCGTAAAAAAGAGCTTTTAGCTCTTTTGGAAAACCCACTTCCTCTTTTTAAAGAGGTGGGCTTCTTTAAAAAGAGCTGCCACTACCAAACACCCCAATTTTTTGGGCTTCTCTCCAAATTTTAAAATTGAGCCAAAAAAGAGGTGAAGAAATGGGTGTCAAACGGCCCCTAGATGTATCTTTGCTTCCTTTGGGAATTCTAACTTATATGGACCTAGGCGTTGAAGGACCTTATAAGGGCCATAGTAACGTGGTTGGAGCTTGTTGTGCTTCCAGTTGGCAGCTGAGGATAGACGGTACAGTTGTAGCTTCAAATATACCATGTCTCCCTCCTCAAATACTCTTTCAGTTCTCCTTCGATCTGGATTTTGTTGCTTTTGCTCTTTCCAAATTAGTCTTTTGAGTATAGGAATCAATTGAGCTCTTTCTTGTAAAAACTGATCCACTGTGGCTACCTTGGTCTTGGTTTGTTGATGTAGGGAGAACTGTGGGGTATTACCCCATACAAGGCCTAGTAAGGTGTCATTCCAATGGTAGAGTGATGGGTGGTGTTGTACCACAATTCAGCCATTGGCAGCCACTTTGCCCAATTGCTTGGTTTATTCTCAACCATACACCTTAGGTATTGCTCAAGGCACTGATTAAGCCTTTCGGTTTGTCCACCGGCTTGTGGGTGGTATGATGAGCTATGATTGAGCTGGGTGCCTAATAGGCCGAATAGTGTTGTCCAAAAAGTACTCGTAAAGGTTGGGTCTCTGTCTGAAACAATAGAGCAGGGTATGCCATGGAGTTTGTGTATATCCTCAAAGAATAATGAAGCTATGGTGGCAATTGACTAAGGGTGGGGTAGGGCTAAGAAATGAGAGTATTTAGTAAACCTGTCAACGACCACTAGAATTGCTTCTTTGCCATGCGACTTTGGTAATCCTTCAATGCAGTCCATGGATATATCCTGCCAGGGTACGTTTGGAGTGGTTAGGGGTTGTAGCAGCCTAGGGTAGGCAATCCTCTCGTCCTTGCACCTAGTGCAAACTTCACACTAAGCCACAAATCTTCGTATCTTAGACCTCATGTTTGGCCAGTAAAAGAACTGTTGGATAGGGTGCCTAACACTCTAGAGTGGCCCCCAATAATAAAAGAATGGAAGATTTCTAAAATCTACTCCCTTAAAGGCATTGAACTTCCCACTTACCATTGATGATGGTACTTAAGAAGCCCTTGAGAAAATGAGTAATATGAGTGCTATTGGGGGTCTAAGAGCAGTTGGGCTATAATTTTGGAAGCAGTCCCATCTCTTTGTAGGCTAGATTGTAATTCCTGTTTCCAAACTGGGGTGGTGATGGAAATGGCTATACGAGAAGCTTCTTGGTTTCCCTCATGTATCCTCGATAGGGCATCAGTTGCTTTGTTTCTACCCTTTTCTTGTAGGTGACCTCATAGTCTAGGCCCAGCATTTTGGTTAGCCACCTTTGCTAAAAGATAGTGGTCATTTTTTGCTCTAAGAAAAAATTAAGACTTTTTTTGTCAGTCTAGATGATACTGTGACAAGTACTGGTATCATTTGCTGATGGCTAGCACGATAGCTAGCAATTCCTTCTTGTAGGTAGATAAAACCAAGTGTTTTGGAGCAAGGGCCTTGTTGAGGTATGCAATTGCTCTCCGTTCTTGCATGAGAATAGCTCCAGTACATGAGTGACATGCATCAGTTTCTACAATGAAAAGTATTGGTGTGAAGTCAGGTAAGGCCAACACCAGTGTGGATGTCATGACTTCCTTAAGTCTTTGAAAGGCATTCTCTACTTCAGGACCCCAGTGGAAGGAGTTTTTTCTTATAAGACTAGTCAAGGGTTTGCTAATAGTCCCATATCCCCTTACAAACTTCCAATAGTATCCTGTCAGCCCTAGGAATCCTCTTAAGGCCGTGATGTTAGTTGATCTGGGCCAGTTCTTCATGTTTTCAATCTTCTCTGGATCAGTTGACACTCCTTTTTCGGATATTATATGGCCCAAGTATTCAATCCAAGTATTCAATCTGAGGTCTAGCAAAGCTATATTTGCTCAATTTTGCAAATAGCAAATTGTTCCCGAACAATCCCAGGACTAGCTCTAGATGTGTTACGGGTTCATCTTGGCTGCTGTTGTATACCAATATATCATCAAAAAAGACCAACACAAACTTCCTTAAAGATGGCCTAAAGACCTCATTCATCACAGGGCTTGGAAAGTGGCAGGGGCATTCACTACAAGAAAATAAGTCTTTAGCTGCAGACTTTTAGCGACGGAGCTATTTCCGTCGCTAAAAGTTACTTTTTCGACGGAAGTACTCGTGGCTTAAAGGCCGATGCTACAAGTTGTTTACCGACGAAACGTCCGTCGATAAAAATCTCTAGTGACGGACTTTCAGCGATGGGTAAACAACGACAGAATTTCCGTCACTAAATTTTTTTTTTATTTTCGATCGGATTTTTGGCTTAGGAGAAAAAAATTTTGAAAAATAATTAGTGACGGACATTTAGCGACAGATGTGTGTCCGTCGCTGAAAGTAATATTTTACAGATTTTTTAAAGGATTATAGCGACGGTTGTTTCCGTTGCTAAAAGTCTGTAGCAAAAAATGGATTAAAAGACTACTTTTAGCGACGGACCTTTAGTAATGGCAAGGATCCGTCGCTAAAAGTCACGCAACCTTATTATTTCCTTTATCTTCGCTCTCTGTCGTACTTTCCCCTCTCTCTCTTCCTCAACCGTCCCCTCTACTTCCTCCACTGTCCCCTCCACCGTACATCCCTGCCCCTCCGTCCCTCCCACCACCACGCCGGCGACAAGCCCCCACCTCCGTCCCTCCCCACCACCACGCCAGCGACAGGCCCCTGCCTCCGTCCGTCCCCACTAACCCCCCACGCCGGCTACAAGCCCCCGCCACCACATTGTCCTTCCCTCTCCCTTCACATCTGCAGCCCCCATAGCCACCTCGCCGCCCCACAGCTACCCCACCACTACCACAACCACCTCACAGTTGCACCACCACGGCCATAGTTTTTTTTCCTCCGCCGCCTTTCGCGCGCCACTGCCGTTGCATTCCGTGCGCCACTGTCGTTGTCTGCCTCGCACCACCATTACCCGAACTCACTTTTTTCCCAGTTAGAAATTATAATGTTCTAGAAATTATTTATCGTATTGAATATGTTAGAAATTATAATATGCTATAAATTATTTATCGTATTAAATCTGTTGTTATATGCTAGAATTATAGTATGCTACAAATTATTTATCGTATTAAATCTATTGTTATAATGTAATTGTATGTAATTGTATGTAATCTATTGTAATGTAACTACATTTGATTTGTTATAATGTAATTTTATTTAATTTGTTATAATGTAATTGTAACAATTAAACCCTAATTACCCCTAATTTGTTTCCAATTAACCCTAATTGAATCAAATCAACCTTAATTATCCCTAATCTAACCAATTAACAGTAATTAATCTCGCGTAATCATAATTGAATGAATTAACCCCAATTAAACCCGATTAATCCTAACTAAATCAATTAATTGTAATTAACCCTAATTCAAACTAATTAAACCAATTAGCCCTTATTAATTTCGATTTACCCTAATTGAACCAATAACCCATAATTAGCCCTGATTAATCCTAATTGAACCAATTAACCGTAATTAGTCCCCATTAAACCTATTTGAACCAGTTAACGTTAAACCTTAAACCTTAATTAAATCCTAATTAGCCTGGATAAACCCTAATTACCTTGAATTTGTTCCCAATTAACCCTAGTTAAACCCTAATTATCCCTAATCTAACTAATTAACAGTAATTAACCCTGAGTAACCCTAATTGAACGAATTAACCCCAATTAAACCCGATTGACCCTAACTAAACCAATTAATTGTAATGAACCATGATTCAACCTAATTGAACCAATAAAAATAATTAATTCTGATTTACCCTAATTGAACCAATAAACCCTAATTAGCCCTGACTATTCTAAGTACATCCAAATTACACGAATTACATCCGAATTAGCCTGACAAAGCCTAAGTGCATCCAAATTACTCGCGATCCCCCTCCACTTCCCACCTCCATCACGACTCACTGACCCATTGCCACATGTACACTGGCCATCACCCGTAACCACGGCGACCGGCCACCGCACTGCCGGCCAACCGTCGGCCGCCCTCCACTTGTACGTATTATTTTAATTAAATGTTAGAATTTACATTTTTCAGTAGAAAATTATTTTTGTTACATGTTAGAATTATTCTGATATTTTTTATTTTTGTGAAAGGTCCTTTATTCCATTAAATGCAATACTTACATGCCTATGTTTATGCACATTCTACATAGTACACTAAACTCTCAATTATTCTGTAGTATCCCTGTTTTATCTTTCCCTTATGCCCTGCATAGTACTGTATTCTTTGCATTTGATGTGACTCGTTGAATTATTTTGATCCAGGACGATTGGCAGGACTTGTCAGATCCGGGACTCGCCAAACCCTGATCAGCCCTTCCCCTCCTAGCTCTTTATATCCCGCTCCCATGCCTTCCTGAATTTTGTTTACATTTTATTGTTGGATTGTGAATTGTTGGATTGTGATTGTTGGATTGTGATTACAGGTTTGGTATTCAAAAAATTAAAATTAGTTTGACTTTTAGCAACGGACTTGATTCTTTCGCTAAAAGTCGACTAATTTTAAAAAATGACGTTTAGCGACAAAAATTCCGTCGCTAAAGTTTTAAACGACAAACTTTTAGCGATGGAATTCGTCGCTAAATATTTTAGGTAATAAATTATTATAAAAAATAAATTAAAATAGAACAAATTGTATTTTTAATTTCATCGTTGAAGTTAACTTTAGGCGACGGATTGAAAAATTCCGTCGCAAAACTTTTAGAGATGGTCGTAGGCAACGGAGTTTTAGCGACGGAGTGTCCGTCGTTAAAATGTTTTCTTGACTGATTGCTGACTTTTAGCGTTGAATATGTCTATTGCTAAAAGTCATTTTTCTTGTAGTGATTGGTCAGTCTCAAGGGCATGATCCTAAATCCAAAGCGCCCTTGGTATGTCTTGAAGGCCGTTTTATGAATGTCTTCTTCTTTTACCCTGATCTGATGATAGCCGACCTCAGGTTAATTTTCTAGAACAACTAAGCCCCATGCAATTCCTCAAGTAGCTTGTCAATAATGGGAATTGGGTACCTGTTCTTGATGGTGATATTATTAAGGGCTCTGTAGTCTACACAAAGCCTCCAAGTCTCATCCTTCTTTTTCACCAAAAGGACAGGTGATGCAAAAGGACTTGAACTAGTCATTATAATTCCTACTGACAACATCTCTTCTACTAAGCTCTCAATAGTGGCATTTTGGTGATGTGGGCACCTGTAGGACCTCAGATTTACTGGCTGGCTACCTTCTTTGAGAGGTATTGAATGGTCATGTGGTCTTGAAGGGGGGAATGACTTTGGCTCTTCAAACACATCAGTGAACATTGATAGTAGTTTGGTCACCTGACTAGGCAGTTGAAATTCTCCATCCCCTTGTCTTTCTAGGGAGATAGAGTAGATTTTTCCAATGTCATGGTCTTTGAGCCCTTCCCAAGCAATTTGGATGGCATGGCATGAGAGCTCTGTAGAGCTAGATCTGTATGGTCTTGGCTCCTCTTGAAGGTCACTTTCTTTCCCTCATTCATCACGTACAGTAACCTTCTGTTTGTGATAGTCAAAGCTCACAGGATTGTTCTCAATCATCCATTCCACTCTTAATACCATGTCATAGCACCCCCAGGGGGAGTATTTTCATGTCAGAGCAGAATTCATACCCTTGTATGGACCACTTGAGGCTCTTACGTATGGTTGCGCTGGTGACCTTAGTCCCATTAGCAATGGTGACTAGGGTACTGGGACTCTCAGTGGTTTGGAATTGGGTTTTTGTGACTATGTTGGGGTTAATGAAATTATGGATGGAGCCACTATCTATGAGAATGGTCATAGGGCACAAAATCCCTTGAGTTTGATAGTGTTGATGTACGAGTGACCTTCCATGGTATTGATTGAGAGATGTAGGGTTAGGAGTGGTCTCATTTTTAACCCAATGTTGCATTGCATCCCCAATGTGCCCTCTTTTTCTGACTCCCATTCTTCTTCAGCCACCATGATGAAGAGTTTCTTGTTCTTGCATTTGTGTGAAGGAATGAACGACTCATCACAGGTATACCAAAATAAATCCCCTTTTCCCTTTTAAGCTACCTCTCAGCATCAGTAAGTCTCTTAGTGATTCTGTAAGAGTTCCTTTTTGCATTGGTGTTACTAGGGGTGTAATTTGGGGTTAGAGGTGGTTTAGGGGTGTAGCCTTTTTCAGAACTGAAGTTAAATTGGTAGGTTGTTTGTAACTCACTAGGGTTGAGTGTTTGTTGGTCTTGCCAAGAATGAGCAATTGGGCTTCTTGTACCTTGCTTTACTATAAGCTTCTGTTAAGGTAGTAGGACCAAACATTTGGACCATGCCTCTAACCTCCTCCCTAAGCCCACTCAAGAAGCTTTCTACAAAATATTCCTCTATCAGAGTGTAGTTTTTGGCCAACATCTGAGCTCTCAATTGTTCAAACTACCCTTGGTAAGCTGAGACTGTGGAAGTCTGTTTGAGTTTACTAAATTTATGCTTGGAACCAATCATTGGCCTTTTCTGACTTGATCCATCCTCGTGGGTCAATTCCTTCAAAACTAGAAACACATGAGTTTAGGAATCAGGGGTTGGTTTTGGTAGGCTTGAATTTTAGGTTGAGGTGCAGCAATTTGGTGGCCGTGGCCATTCGTGTTGGGCTTCATGAACGGGTTGTAGTGGTAAGGGTATGGCAATAGTTGTGAGTGCGGATGGTGGTAAAGGGTGGGTTGGATGATAGGGGAATTAGATGGTGGAAAAACTGTTGGATGCAACTACGGTGTTTGGGTCATTAGGCCAGGATTACTAGCAGGGGTCAAGTTCTGATATGGTTTCAATGTGGGGGCATTGATGTAGCTGGGTTTAGGTGGCTGCAATTGAAGCTACTGAGTTTAAATTAGGAGAAGAGTTACTCTGATTCTGGATGTCTTTAATGGCCTGTTGCTCCTTCTTATCCTTGTATAATGCTTCAACAATCAACGCCAAGTTTTCCATCGCTTCCTCCATGCCCAACTCAATTCTATTGATTTTCATTACCTCCTCGTCCAGATTATCCATTCTTTTGTCGATCATTGCAATTCTTCCATCAACTAAACCCACCTACATATTTACTGCCTTTTGTATGGATTAAAAGTCTGTACTCATTTCATTAAGCTTCTTATCTGTAGATTTAACTACATCTTCTACTTGCTTTAAACGGGTCTCAACCATGGTGATAATCAAAGAAGTGACAGGATCGATGCTCTGGATACCCCTTGTTACGACCGGAGCTGAGATTTGGTCGTAACTTGCGATGAATTTGTAAAATCAAATTACAGAAAAGAAAATTTAGAAAATTTTATAAAAGAAGGAACTTTTATTTGGTTTTTTTTCATGCCTTCCTCCCCAATCTCAGGTGAAGGATATATCCCTCTGCCCAAGGCTCTGTCCCTCCTGCAGAATTAATCAACGTAAAATAACATAATATATAGAAAGTGACTAAACTACCCCCATCTGCTTGTTTATTTTCTCAGTGTGCGAGGTGTCCTCTCCAATTTCAATTCCAACGGTCTCGTGACACTTGGCCTACCTAAATTAATCATCAATCACAAATTTTGGTGCCCTTAATCCCAGTTATAGTTCCTATTTATATCAAATCTCACTCTTGATTCATGACTCGTGAAATCTATTACTTTCATCAATAAAAATTTTTTTCCCAGTTATGCTGAATGGCTAAAGTTTTCTTTATTGGTGGAAGCCATTCATTAATTTTGCAGCTAATTTCAGTCACGATGTTTACCATCCGTTCTTTTTGTTTCCCTGCGATTTCTTTTGTGGGTGGTTCTGGTCTTCCTCAATTGAGATCTCAGCCTTTTCTGTTCCTTGTGTCTTCGCAAAAATACTATCTTCACTCTTCTCTTAGGTCTGGGTTCGGTATTGCAGATTTGGTTTTGCCACCTCCACATGTATCGCTTGCGGTTATTCGATTTTAAGAGTATCACTCGCGACACCTAGTGGCTGCTCGGCTATGGCGTGGCCTTAAAGATCAGAAGGGTTGATGTACGATGGTGGTGTTGGTAATTGGCATAAAGCCTTGACTTCGTTAGTTCACTCCCTTGGCCATGCTAGCAGGGTTTCAGGTTGTCTTTGGTCCATTTTGTACGGGTGGTGTGTGTATGTCCTTGTTTCGATGATTTTGTGCATCAAGTTGACCGATGGTACGTAAGAGATCGCAAATGCCAATTTTGGACTTGAGATAAAGATTAAAAATCATGGCCAAGCAACTGAAAAAACATGTCATCATTCATGAAACTTCAGCAAACATGATTTAGTCTTTTTGAAGCTTTTCGAGAACAAAAAGGAAAAAGTTGAGATGTTTACATCCACAAAGTGGACCAATAAAACATGCATCTTGATTCAGAGACCGGATGAAAAAACTTGAGCATCCAAAATCACACATCCGATGAAAACAAGAATAGATATCATCTAGATTCCTAGACACAAATGCATCCAGGATGGGAAAAAGTGGCGGCTCCTGCCTGATCCACAGACCAGACAAAAGAAGTATAGGATTTGTCAAAATTCACAAGTCTGACTTTAAACGAAAAACGATATGCATTCGGCCAAATTCAGACTGTACGAGAAAAAATGGATCCAGATTAATTCATATAAAGGAGGATAAAAAAAGGGTTCCGTACTCAGATTTCCAAATCATAAGCAAGGGTATGGCATTTAAGGAACCCCATCATTGGGCATCACCTCCTTTGGTTATGAATTTGTCTTCTACTTGTCAATTGCTGATCGGCAATTGATTGAGTTGTGTTTTTCTCACCCGCGGTGATCCCGTCATGTTTTGGTCAGAGTTAATTTACGCTACAGACACGGTGTTAGAGGATATACTGATCGTATTTCTTGAATGGGGGTGGCCACCTTATATACGTAGTGGCTTGGATCCCAATGTTTTCACATCCATGTTCATAAAATTATCTCTGCATATAAAAATATATATATATATATTCCAGTCATGATAACTTTTGTGGTTTTGGCATCAAACAGGCCACACATTGCAGGCACTGTAAGGCAGATCTTCTACGCCCAGTTTAGCGGATTCATAAGAAATTAATTCCTTGTGGCTGGCTGGTAAGGAGGCTTGAACCAAAGACCTCAAGCATATATCCCAAGATTTTTTACCAATTGAACTTTCTTCCACGGCCAGTTAAGAAAATTCGTGAGGCATTAATTCCCCGTGGCAAGCAAAGAGACTCGAACTAAAAACCTCAAGCATACAACCCAAGATCTTTACTAATTGAGTTTCCCCTTAAGCATGTATCAAACATTTCAATTAAATCCTTGGATAGATCGACCAAGGATAGCCAACAACGAGGGGGCTTGAACAACCGGCGATGAGGTGCAAGTTGGCCTTGAACTGATGTATTACATATGGGTATTTAAGAGTCTCATAGATGGAGATGACGAATTTGGGAGAAGCATATCCAGAAAGAGAGAGAACGAAGACCAGGGACACAGAGAGAGGGAGGTGTGTTGGGGAAAGAGAGAGGCGTGTGGGCTTGTGACAAGTGGCGGTCTAGCAAACCTTAGTCTTTCCTTCATGGGGAACTTCATAACTTGTGCTTTGATTAGTGCACCTTGTAATCTCTCTTAAGGAATTAAAAGCATTAAAGACTGTATTACAAATAAGGGATGATTTGATCATGGAACAGGGTAAGATTTGTCGTTACACATGCATTTGTAGGTCATTGGACATGTCTCTGACTCAGCAGGATCAAGCGATGTGCAGCCAAAGTGCACCATCACCAGGCGGCATGGAGAGCAGGATCCACAAGCATGCAGGCAATCAGGTAGCCTTGAACCCGCAATTTGGAGTGTATCAGCACCTCTCTTTGTCTCTTGAGATTCAGTCTCAACGGTAACAGCCTCGTTCTTCTCATGGCTAGCCCATGATGCATGTTCATCATAGGGACGGCGATGAACATCGTGATCTGCAGAAGGAAATTGAGAAGTGAATTTCAAGTTAGCAAATTAGTGAAGTTGTCCATGCATCTCTAACTGTCTCATCAAAAATTTTCTCGTGTTCTTAGGGCTCAATTCTAGAAGGCGTTCGCCAGTCCAAAATGACCTTTTTGAACATTGATCACCTTCTCATGTTCTGAATCCTTTTGATGACTAATTAAGCTAGTCTTTCGGTCCAAAATAATCAATACAATATGCTTCTTAAGATCCTGAAATATAGAATTAGGAGTACTGCGCAATCCTTAGCGTGCTGTGTAATAAAATAATGTGTTTAAAATGTTCTGGTCAATGCAAAAAAGTGCAAGGAATCGTTCCTATAAAGTGCAGACATCAGTTTTAAGCGATGAAGCTACGTTCTTGGTGAACATTGCGGCTCTTAAGTGACCCACATCAATTTTTAATTCCTGGTTTTGCTACAACAAGGGATCCAAATCCTGCAAAGTTGTACTAGAATGTTTGACCATTTTTGTTACTTCTGGTCATGAAAAATGAACTGTTGCCCAGTTTTTTATTTTTTTATTCTCTTGAACACTAGGCCCCTAAATGTAAAAAAGTATCATATTCCCTTACTTTATCCTCCTATGTAACTTGAACCAACTAATACCTCAAACCAAAGAAGAAACAACAACAAATAGAAGGCAAAAGGAAAGAACAAGAACAAGGATCATTTCATGTAGCGTACTGGAATGATGCTGGCCGGTGTTCAAAGCATGCACGGTGGCTAGGACGAGAAGCAGAACGGATGCCGCCTCTATAACGTAGCTGGGAGATTTCATAGCTGTGAACGTCTCCAAGTAGAACCAGTGAGCATGTGGGTAGCTAGCAGAAGAGAGTAGCAGGTGGGTGCATGCATGTGAAGTGAGGGCATATCACATAGCTAGAATTGAAGGGAATCACAGGCAGAAAATGCGTAGGGGGAGATGGTAAAGATCACATAAAGTGGGTGAAGCAGAAGAGTTCTCACATGGTTTTCTACTCAGCACTGAATTTCATGGGTTTCTTGTTACAAGGTGGCGGACTTGGGCTATATTTTGATCCTGATCGGTCTCATGATCCCATTTAGTACGTGAACTTTTTAAGAAGTCCAACTCAAATTTATATATGTTGTATAGTTACTTCAGATATTTTTTGCTCAAGTTCCAATTGATAGTGTAGATACTATTAGCTCAACATCGTTTAAATTGCAGTTCTAAAACATTCCCCAAAACAAAAAAAAAAACATCGTTTGTGGGTCACCTGATTCTTATTTTATTTAATAAATAAGAAAAACATACTTTTCGTGACAATTTTTTGTAGTGAGGGTAATTTATGCTCTAACGTTTGTTGCATTCTGCCTGTACATGGTCTGATTTATTAATTAATGCAATAAGAATATTTTGGTCATGATCTTTTCTTTAAAAGGACATGATTCTTGAACTGCACATTAAAAATTTGACCTTCATTTGTGTCGCTGAAGTGATTATATAGTTATACCTTTATTGACGAGAATGAAGCTCAAATAGTTATAGGAGAAATATTGTTATAAGAGGAGTTCAAATACCAATTCATCTGATGTAAAGGACAATTTAAGAATATAGATATGGATTGCAATCATTTGGACGAGCCATTTTTAACCAATAGAAGTAGGTTATTACGGGTTATTAAAACCAGGTGTTCAAATCTAAAACATAGCAATACGAAAGATAAGTCCACCATGAACAACAAACAAAACTCACCAACTCTTAACCAATGTAGAATATATATCTTAGCACACCCTCGCGTGGAAAGTAAGAGTTAAGGATGAATAAGAACGTCGAAAACCTCGATCAAATTACAACATGAGGATGAGTATATGGAACTCAATCCGAGTTAAGAAAACTACGGCACGAGGATGAAAACAAGAATATGCAGTGAGACACATTCGGTCTTTGAACGTTCTTTGAAATCACTCTCTTAATCTTGCTTGTCATGGACTCAATGAAACTCCCAAAAAATATTCCTGGCTCTAGAACTATAATAAATTATCAGTTGCTCTGAAGTATAATTAAGTTGTTAGAAATTGGACTCATATATATATATATATATATATATATATATATATATATATATATATATATATATATATATATATATATATATCATGCTTAACACTCTCTTTAACGTGAAAGGTTTGAGTGCACGTACGTGAAAAGTCAAATTCAAGTAAAATATAAATAAATAAAATGTACCACCACCAACTGTGCAAATAAACGAATATAAATTGCATTACGTATTTAGAGGGGATCTGCTAGCGAAAAGAATCGAACTGAAGGCCATGCCCAAAAAAACTCAAATAACACGAAACATGATAACTGGAGACAAGACTTTGTATAGGCTACTGTATGTAATACGTGTAAATAGTAACCAAATCATATCTAATCAAATTCTAAACGGTTTATTAAATACTACTCAATACGAATCCCATCTAGTTAAATCCTAACCAGTTTGTTAAATACTAATCACATTTGATTAGATTGTAGACAACCATACCAATTCTAGGACGTTAAACGGTTCAAAATGATTTTCAAGATATGTTTCCTTTGAGATGTAGGGTCACGCAATATAACACTAATGATGAACTGTTTTGCTTGTAAGATTGTAGCAGCAATAGTGGCCTGCAATCCCAAAGAATTGGCTACCTTAAGAAATCAAAATCAAACCCATAACTATGGTGCTTGGTGATTGTCATCGTAGACAATCAGTCGTAATATGTCCAGCCAGGTAAGGTAGATAGCCATCTCTGATGGGCTTCAATTCACCTGCATGACCTGATTGACACACCTACCAACACTTTTTCTAGCCCCAAGGAAGTGCCTCCTTTTGTTTTCGTGAAGCGATGAAACTTCTTGCGTTTTATTTTTGGCATAAACTAAACATATTAAGAGCATAAATGTAACACTACAGAATGATGTTAACTTGATTAAAATTTCTCTCTTTTGCAGGTAAATAATTGAAAAATGTCATCGACCGACTTTCTAGCTACCAAAGAGTGTATATTTACTTAGAAGAAGATGTAGATCTAACTTCACCGTACACCGTAAACTAAATGTGATCCGTGCCGAACTCTAATTATCGGTTGCCACTCAAAAAAGGTTCCAAATAAAAACTCCAAGCTTAAAAGGTATGTTTCACAAAGTTGTGGTTTTCGGAAAAATGAAAATCAAAACTAGTTGTGTTTTTACTCCAAGCTTAAAAGGTTTGTTTTACAAAGTTGTGGTTTTCGGAAAAATGAAAATCAAAACTAGTTGTGTTTTTTTTTTTTTTAAAAAAATAGGTGGATGTTTGGTAAAGCAATTTTTGTTTTGAGTTTTCTTTTCTCATTTTTTTTTCATTTTTCCTTAAAACGTTCTCTTCCTCTCCAAAATGACCCTCTAGCCACGTCTAATCGCCAATCACTACCACCACCAAACTCGCACCCCCCCCCCATCAAATCACAAATCTACAACGACGATGGTGTGATTGGCGAAGCTTGGGTGCATGGTGGAGGTGACGACGATGTCTCCAATGTCTGATTTGAGTGACGACAGTTGGTCGTTGTAGATTTGCAACGATGATTGTCGAGTGGAGCAGATCTGCGACGGTAGATAGATCTGAGACGATGCGATCGTGGCGGCACTAGTCTCGATGGTGGTCGTTGGTGTGTACGGTCGAGGGTGTTGGGTCGTGGTGTTGGCGGCAGTGGTGGGACGTTAGCAGTGGTTATGGGTGGTGATGGTGAAAATAGCAGTGGTGGTGGGTCGTGGTGATGGCGGTAGGTCTGGTGGTCATGGTGGTGCTCTGTGTGTTATGGGGGTTTTGTTAAAATGTTGTTCAATTTTTTGCTTCTAACAAAATAAAAATCAAAACTGGAAATTAAAAACTCTGAAATTGAGTTTTCAAAAACAGTCTTGTTTTAAAATTTGGTTTTCAAAACTGAAGGGAAAAAGATAATTTTTTTTTTGCCAATTGAAGAAAAAACTGAAAAAAAAAATAAAAAATCACGTCAACCGCTACCTTTGATTGCTGCTTTCTATCCAAATCCTCAAAAGAAGGGGCAAGACGCGCACACACGTGGATTCTGAAGCAACAAGTACGTTGAACATTCTCGCATTGAATCAGTTTTGCATAAGTGCCTTGGCTTAATTGCCAACGCATTAATTCGTGGACATAATCATCCTTCTGGACCGATGAAGCACACGAACAAGGGCATGCTGAATGTACTCTACTGCATCTCAGGCCAGCAAAACATCATTATACGCTCTACAATTGAACTGAAAAATCATCATCGACTAAGCTCAATAGCATAAGCAAATAATAAAGCTGAAAAGATTAACACCCTCATCGTCAAAATATTGCTTGACATATTGCTCCCCTCATATTGCTTATTATGACCGAATGAATAAGCACACCATTACTATTAACTGCAGACAAAAGGATAGCTTAGCACTTCGGTCTGAGTGCTTTCAGTTCTCACTGTTCTGGAACTTTAGAAATGTTCAGAGGTCATATGTATTTATATTGAGATACCAACAAATCAGTACATCACTAGTAACACGAATAAACGGAGTACAAATTGAACTATTATAATTGAAGACGAAAGACGCAAGCATGAAGAATCAAATCAAGAATGGGGACCAAATATGCTATCGTGGAGAATCAAATCAATAGACTTGCACGACGAGAGTTCTAACATCATTTCATGTTATTATCTATTCTAAACGTCTATCATGCATGCTTAACCGTTTAAACAATGTAGCACGGGAGACTCTCCCTATTCTCAATAGCGCAGAAAGAAATCAGCTTAGTCAAGCTCTAGGTAAAGTTCATATGGTTTCATTGAATTAACTGATGACTTCAAAATGTTGCGGTGGACATGAATACACGATAATGGACAAAGGGTCGAGGTAGGCTGTGGCAGTGGAACTGCCTTTATTCTTTGCCCACACACTTACCCTACAGCAGTGAGAGTGACAACCAAGCAAAGCCAACGAGAGAGATATATATATGAATATAAGAGGAAAAAAGACCTGAAAAGAGTCCACATTCTCCGTCCTGTTCACTTCAGGTACAAGTTTACAAGATTGCTACAAAGGACCTGAAAGTGAAACGACTTCTCAACTATCTTTCCCTCCTGCGCGAGCGCTCTGTGTCTCGTCTCGTACAAGCATTTCATCGAACACCATGCGTATGATAAGGAAACTGGCGTCGGCATTTTTGTATTGGGACTCAAGATTACTAAGGTGGGCTATGTCTTCACACTCTAACTATCGTTGGATAAATATCTGTTCTCACGCTTTCGCTTTAACCCTCGTTCCATCTTTTGTTTCGTGAACTGGTGAGCAAAGTCGCGGGACCCATATTTGAATTGTCAAAGCCCTCCCACTCTTCACTCGCATCTGCACATCCTCCTCGGCCTCCTCCCCACCGCTCCACCCCACCCACCACACACACGCAGTTGAAAGAGATGGATGAAAAGCTTCATGTAACATAGTTCTAAGAGGTTCATAGAGGCTTTCTACCCTCTAAAGCCTCTCATACAGTGAGCGACATGGATTCAAGAACTCGCGTTGAATACGCTCTGTTTCAGCTCACCCCGACCAGAACCAGGTACACAATGGCGTCCTACTTCTTTTCTATAACTTAGCAATGTGTCATTCAATCCGTCCGTCAAAATATCGCGCTTTGCTCAAATTACGTCTTGGTTGTGAAGGTGTGATCTGGTCGTTTTTGCCGGTAACGCGAGCGAAAAACTAGCTTCTGGACTGTTGGAACCCTTCCTTTCGCACCTCAAATCCGCCAAAGATCAGATTTCGAAAGGCGGATATTCGATCACTCTTCGACCGGCTGCTAATGCACCTTGGTTTACCAAAGCCACTTTAGAGAGGTAATTTGTGTAAATTTTTGAGTCCGTTGCAAATTTGAAATGTATCTTTTGCTAAATTATGAGTAATTTACTGGATCTGTGTCGTTTTTCTTCTTCTAGTATGCAACATTCATGTTTGGCTATGTACTTGTTTGCAACTTTCAGATGTTGGATCACGATATTTTTTTACTCGAATTCTATGGTTTGCTGCTTGGTTATTATTGCTCTCGAATCAATGTGGAATGAAATTCTCTACATAGTTGAATCTATGCTCCGTTGCAGATCTAGCGCTGTGTGATACTATAAGTTTGTGAATTTCGTTCGATTGTGCATTGAGAGCAGATATCTGCACTTTGTCGTTGTTGATTGGCTTAGTTGTTGTCAGTGGAATAGTGTGTGGCTCATCATTTGAAAGCAGATGTGTACTATACCTTTTTCTTTTTTTTTTCTAATCAGGTTTGTGAGGTTTGTCAACACACCAGAAGTTCTTGAGAGATTTGTGACTATAGAGAAAGAGATTGCGCAGATCGAGAGTTCAGTTCAGACAGTGGGGCAAACAACTGGAGCTACCGAGACAGAAAGTACGTATTCTCTAATGGATTGTATTCGATGCTTGGTCTTAGCTAATAAGTTGGATGTTAAGTACAATATGACCAGCTGCATCTTAAGCTTTCATTTACTAGCTTAAAATTATTGATTAATCTCGGTTGAAAAATCTGTTGGTCAATCGCTGTATTCTGGATTGTGGACTAAAGGTAGTCCCTTCTGACGGTATGATGATAATTTGTACAACTTTTGTTTGCCAACAATTATGTGAACCCTCTTTAACTGAATGATTGATTTCAAAATCTGGAATAAGTACTTAGCTCATAGACTGTTGGTTGATGCACCACACGAGCATTCTGATTCAATCACTTAGGATGCAGGAAATGTGTTGGCTGCTGATGAGAATACAAAACGCTCAGCTGCTTCGTCCAAGGTATATCATCATCTCCATTTATCTGAATTTTTTTAGGTGAAGTTTCTTCAAAAGTTTACTGAACTAATCCCGATCTTAATTCTGCCGCTGAATAATAGTCAAGAGGCGAAACAAGTGGAACTGATGGTGCTGTACATGAAGAAAATTCCAAGTAAAGTGAATTTGGTTTTCTCAGTTCTCTTGGTCTAATTAGTACTGCAAATGCAAATCAAAGAAACTTACATGTTTCTCCAACAAATTTCGCTATTCATATGGACAGGATTCATCTTCAACGTGTTCTACAGACTCGAAAAGCCATACTTGGGAAGGAGCAGGCAATGGCTTATGCTCGTGCCTTAGTTGCAGGGTTTGAGATGGACTACATAGATGATCTTATTTCTTTTGCTGATGCTTTTGGAGCTTCGCGTCTAAGGTGTGGAACATTGTAGTAATTACGGCATTTAGAGATAGACTTCAGTAATTTGTTGTTTTCCAAGGATCAACTTCCTTGCGCTAGGATAAATCCTTCCATATCTCCTTTGTCACCATTTACTTTTGTAAAGGACATCTTTTCAGAGGACTTCAATCTTCAGAAGCTGATTTGATTGATTACAAGACCTCATTATCACTTTAATAGGGCCTTGTTTGTTACTCGCCTTAGTCGCCTATATCCTAAGTCTGTTTTTAGAAGTTTGAGTTTCAAATGATTGAGAATACTCAGGGACTGGATTATGAGGTTAGTGCACCAAAGTTAGCTGCACTAATCGACTATCAGTTTGGAAGCTGAGATATGAATAATATGGACACGGTGACTGGTTAGCTGTTGATTGAAGGGTTTTTTTTTTTTTTCCTATCAGTTATATCGCAAAATGCAATATCTGTTTTGTTTTTCCTGGAAATATCTGGAAAAAGGGAGAATGAAGAAGCCAGGGGACTAGTTGACATATTCGCTTCATTTAAATTTGTTATCAACTGATACAATAGCTTTCACCTCTAAGATGCATTATTCTACCTTGATCCTATATTGCTTGCAATTGCTGTCATGGAGGTAAGTTTTGCGTTGCAAGTGAATAATATGATTGGAAATTGCTTGTTTGTTTCTGTTGTCAATCTGCAATAAAATAAATGATTACTAGACAATATGAGTGTTAACACTAAGTGGCAAATACATTTGACCAATTAGACTCGTCTCTTAAGGCCAGTGTGGTTGTCCCTCAGAATTAGACTAGATCATCGATTTGTCCTGTATTCCAAAGCCCACCTTAGCTGATTATCCATGTTCCTTGTATAATTATCATTTCAACATCCTTAAGAGCTTATTTCCCTTCTTTGGGTTTTTGTGAAGGTTTAATCACTATATCTGCTTTTTTTCAGGGAAGCTTGTATAAATTTCATGGAATTATGCAATAAAAAGAATGATGATGGTCTCTGGATGGATGAAGTAGCGGCAATGCAGGCATGCTCTGGTTCAGAATTACCATACTTGAGAGCATCTGGAGTAATACTTGCTGGGGAAGAAACGATTAATGCATCAGCATCTGACTCAACCGTAAGTCATGGAAATTTTGACATTAACCAAGGTATGGTTGTTTCTTTCTACCTTGAAATTTAATGTCTTTTCATGGAAACTTCTATAAAACAGTGCCAATACCGAAGACATCCTTCTTTTGGTTCTTTTTCCCTCTTGTACAACATTTGCTGGGTTGGGGTTGAAGTGCCAGTGAAATGTTGCAGCATGAAAAAAAAATGCATCCCTTTTTTCTTTTATCTCATTTGCAGTCAGATATTTTGACAACAATCACCAGGGTAACGAGATTGTCATGCTTAGAAACGATTGCCTCACATCCACAGTCATGAAGCTTCAATAACTTGGCAAGCTTTACTAACAAATAGAAATCTTTGACATGCCTTCGCCATCATCTTCGCTTTCTCGACCTTTGTTTGGCTTTTTTGTGGTATTAAAATTTGAGAAGCATTCATACTGCTAAAAACAGTAACAGACATATTTAGTATGAATTGGGCTATTAATTACTTAAAATCTCTAACCAAGCTTAAAGTTCAGGAGGTTATCTCGGACACTTCTTCTGCATGCAATGAGTATGCAAGCTTAGAGAATACTGTACTAGATGCCGTAATGGCCCTTCGAATTCTGTGTTCTGCAAACATGGCCTTTGATGAGTTCTGTGACCAATCCATGGCCTGAACTGTTGGACGAAGAGGCAACTTAAGCTCTCTATTTGTAGTATTTGTAAGGCCAGGGAAAAAAAAAAGAGCCCCGAAGAAAGAAATTGGGGTTCCCAATGCTTCTCCACGCTCAACAGACTAGAGTGATAATACTAGAGAATGTATCCTTGATAACACAACCCTATAATCATCCCCCTTGTATGTAAGTTTTCGACGAAAAGAGGTAATTACATTCAGATAACCGGAGCGTGTCATAGAGATGGGTACGGGAAGTGAGTCATGGTGAAATTTTCCATCATAAGCCGCAAGACAGGAAATGAAAGAACTTAGCTATCGATGAAACTCGAAAATCTCTTTCTGGGTGACAGGAGCCTAGGCCCTTGAAATACTCAAAATGCAGGATAATTCCTGAAGTTAAGGTCATACTTGGGGCTTATAGAGAAGCATATAAGGGACATAAATGAATGTGTTTTTAGAACTTTGAGGGCAGGAGAAACAGTGCAATTAATTTGGAAAAAATGCCTGGGGAAGTGCTGGGTATGGTAAATTCTGAAATGCATAAATGACGGACATATTAACCAACTCCCACCAGAATTTTGTTTTTCCAAAGAGAAAGTACTTACCGCTTTGTATATATGTGCTTATTGTACTATGGTATCAATCAGTTGACGAGAACTTGATCTCTTGGTTATTTCCCTGATATCTATCACTTCTCCAGATTACCTATTCGAAGAATACATGATACCTGCTTGAAAATCTCTCGAGGCAATACTTTAGCTATAGTGATTGTTGACCTTCGGTCTTCAAAAACACTTGCAGATAATAGCTTACCAGCGTGCACTCAGACACAATCAACAGATGGGAAAGGTCAAGTGCCAACAGGGTGGGCCGGCCATTTTCCTCAGTACATGCACAATTTTCAGGGTTCAATGTTTCAACAAATGCCACCTTCTCAGACCCCTTTGTACTATGCTGGAAGACAGGCCCCTCCATTTTATGCAGGGAATATGCTCTGGCCTCCAAATGTGAATGATTCCACTCCAACACAAGGAAAAGAGTCACAAACTGCAAACGATCACGGTGATTCCAGTTATGAGAGTGATACGGATCAGTATGTGGCGCAGGGAATCAGGAATTCTTCCATTGAGAAGATCCGTGATAAGAAGAACAAGAAAAGTTCCTCAAGAAAAGTTGTCATCCGCAATATTAACTATGTCACTTCAACGAAAGATGGAGAAAGGAGCAGTGCATCTGGGAACGATTCATCTGATGAGGATGAATTTTCTGACGGAGATTCCCTTAAGCAGCAGGTGGAGGAAGTTGTAGGGTCATTGATGAGACGTCATAAATTAACCTCCCGTGGTGACCGCAAACGAGTTGGGAGTAAGCATAATAATCTTTTAGATGGATCTCATACTTCCACCGATGAGGATCTTGAGAATGTATTAGCAAGTAATACTGGAGAAAAGAAAAGTGAGAACTGGGACATCTTTCAAAATCTGATTATGCGGGATGCAGATTCAAGATCTAGTGGTACAAATATGAATTCCTTACCGCATCAGGAATATTCTGAAACTAGTAAATCTGGGAAGCGAACGCCATTTGCATTTGATACAAATTCTGAGGCAGTGACAAAACTTCGTGATGTTTCAACTGATTCTTTTGCTATGATGGAGAGGGATACTACAACTGAAGGTAAAACCAATATTCGAGACTTTGAATCTGGGGAAATTGTCCGACCAGTTAATAAGAGAGAGAGCGGATATGAGGAGTTGTTATTTTCACATGGAACTGAAGAATCAGGAAACTACTCCCGTGGTGCTTTACCTAATTGTGGCACTGAATCTTCCATCATTAAGAGCCAAAAAGAAGGAGATTGGTTCATCACCAGCCGTCCAGATAAATTAGCTAATGAGAATGCAAGCATAGACCACGATAGCTTTGATATCAATTACGATAAACCTCTCTTAGGAGGTCATATCCCGTCTGGAACAAATAAAAAGGATGCTCTTGTTGACGACTCTTTCATGGTTCAGTCGCAACCAATGTGCGTACCATATCCCCAACTGGGGCCAGACATATTCATGGTTCCGGAAATCGTTGGAGCTACTCGGCTAAGTCACAGTGCAGCAGATAATCTGCAGGAGAAGGTTGAAGATGCTAGTGCCTATGAGCCAGAGGATCTCTACATGGTGCTTGGACGTGATTCAGCCGTTGACCAAGCTGTGTCAACTTGGGATCCTGAAATGGACTATGGAAATAACAGTCAAGTAATTGAAGCTGTTAAGAAGCATTCTGATGATGAACCTGCTCATTATTTAGATGCCAACAGTAAGGAAAGCTATCGTAAAAATAATGGACCCACTCAAGGAAAAGTTTCGTGTAAAGAAGCAAGGTCTAAAAAGTCAGTTGGATCTCTCGGAAATAGCAAATCTGAGATTGTATCAAGAAGCAAGAAACCTTCTGAAAGCAGAGTAGTGATGCAGAAGAACAAACCTGAGAAGGTATATTCAAAAACTGTTTGGACATTCCATAATTTCTCCTTTTGGTTTATAACCATTTTCCTTTCATTTAGTAGGAGTGATTTTATTTTACTGACGTTGGCAGATTTGTAGAGTGATTTTATTTTACTGACGTTGGCAGATTTGTAGAATGATTTTTACTTATCGCATCTGATACCTGGATGTGATGTCCGTTTAATTTTTCCGTCCTCCCTTCTACCTATTTTCCTTATTGCTCTATATTCTGCAGGAAGAGGAGAAGAGAAAGATAATGGAGGAATTACTAATTCAGCGTCAAAAGAGAATTGCTGAAAGAAGTGCAGCTAGTGGTTGTACTCCAGCGACATCTAAGAAAACCCAAAAAGAGAGGAAGACAACCGTGGATTTGAATTTGATGAAAAATGGAAAGCCAAAGGCTCGGGTCGCCACTCAAGAATCGATGAAATTGGATAAGCCAATCCTAAGGAGTTCAACCATCGATCGCCTTGCAGCTGCCCGGGTAACTCAAAAGCGGGCACCAACTGAAGTGAGACCCAGCCAACCAAGAAAATCAACCTCGAAGGAAAATAGGATTACGCGCATTTCCCTGTCACAGAAGACTGTCGGAGCTGAGAGCAAGAAATTAGGTTTGAACAAGGTCAGTCCTTCGCATAGGGAACACAGCCTAAAGAATTCAAATGGGTTGCCTCCTTCTGTATCTGACGCTGGTAAGAAGAAGGATCCCGCGGATGCCATTGCTGCCCTGCCACTACAGGTCAACACTTCACAAGCAACTCAAGCCTCTGATGGCATTAATAATTCTGAGGGCATCGACTTGCACGGTGTTTCTTCAGGTGTGAAGAACGGGGATGGGATTACGCAAAGAAATACTCTAACTGACAATAGCTGCAATGAGTTATCATCTGATAGGCCCTTATCAATGTTAACAAAAAACCACACTGCACAACTGGGTGGCGTGGAAGGTAACAATAAGGTTATATCAAAGGCATCTCCAGGTTTCCATAAAGATGCAACATTTATTGGTGATTGTGGTGGACTTGTCCCTGATATGGCTGAACATTCTTTGCCCACATCACAGAGCAAAGCATTAAACTACAGCACTTTGAACGTCGGTGAGGCTGGTGGGGGTGGTGCGAATGAAAAGCATTCATTCTTGCCTGAAACTGCTGTTATTGAATTATCCACTCCACCACCAGATATTGAAATGAGCCCAGAACCTAGTCACACCAGGAAGAAGTGGGTCACTGATGAAAATTCTCCTAAAGCTATTAAAGGATTCAAAAAGCTTTTATTGTTTGGTCGGAAAAGCTGAAGCTCTCTTGTTAGTTATTCCCTTATACTTGGTTGAGGGATCAACTAGTTTTTTGCAAGAGCTTATCCTTTAAGCTCTTGCTTATTACTTCGGATTTTGGAGTGGGATTTGGACCTATTTTTGTTTTTGGTTGTTCAGCTAATGGAAGTCATGAGGCTGCTAGATAGTGGAAACTATATATTTGCTCTGTTGCATATTAAGTCCTCGGATGTCGCTGCTGCCATGTAAAATTCTGTGTGAATTTAAACAGGTGATCCTTTTGTTCTCGACAACCTACAGATTTAAGTCGATATGGTTAATTTGCTGTTGCTTGTATAATTGTAATTTTCAAGTGTTGGTATATTTTACATACATATTTGTACATACAGAACCCTGTACTGATATTTTTTTGAGGTGTTATTATAGAAAAGTGCATAGGATATCTCGTTTGTTTTGAGCTTTGTTGTTTGCCTGTATACTTGCAACTATTAGTTATATAATAATCTTTAAATGATCTTGTATGTTGTATAGTTTTTATTTGCTCTCTCGAAATGTGTTTGATTTCTGAAATATATACCTTAATCGCGTATATAGAATCGACATATGCACTTCACTTTCTTACCTCCTTATCTTGTCTTTACGAGGACGGGGTGGGGGGAGGGGGTTTGCTCCGCAGGAGGAGTTGTCAAAATAACCTATCGAAGCAAGTTAATTCTCACAACTTTGTTTCTATCCAACAGAATTGCCATAGTGTAGTTTTAACTCTTTAAGTGGAGAAGAGTTTCACACTGTACAGTTAATCTAACACAAACATATATTGCATAAATGACACACAGTACAGTTTTAACCTAAGAAGCTGCAAATTATCTACAGTACTGTGACTGATGAGCTACCATGAGTGCTACCACCACATCCAGCGAGCTGAACGGTTATCTGAACTTCTCTGCACGCATTCTTTCTTGAGAGTTTTGAATTTGGCTACTAACTCATCGTAGTCTGGAAGCTTTGGGTGGACATGGCTTAAGCGAGGTTCAGAATATTCCTCCATCGCTCCAGTACAAGACTGAACCGCCACTCCTTGTTCATTGTCAGAACTGCCCAGACCAATCATTTTGTTCTCTTGAGACAAACCACCGAATATGGCGTACTGTGCATCATTCTTGATTAAGGAACCTCTTCTTCGAGTATCTGAGTCGTTCTTCTTGGTATAATTAGTCTTAGAGCTCACATTTTCAACCCATGAGTCCAACGTTGCAACCCTCTCTTGATCCTGAGGTGTAACGTCTGATGTAACCATATTTGAGAAGCATGTGTCGTCGTTCATATGGTCTGCAATAAGATCAGTTCTTTTGGAGCTATCAGAACCAGCTGTACTAGCCGAACCATTGTAAGAATTCCGTACAGAAAATTTTGAGCCAATTCTTCGCAGCATGTCTTCAAATTTTGACGGTTGCATGTGGAGCTGCAAGTAAAAGATTCTGCTTAGCTCTTTGGTATCATATATCCAGTGTTAACTAAATGGAGATCACCGAAAGCATGCAAATTTAGGTTCAATTGAAATTTCACTCTCACCCTTCGGCCTCCTATTACAAAGTTTTCGTCATCAGATTTAGACATCCCCAAACATGCGTTGTACTCTCCTGCTATTTCATTTATCAGCTGGAGTTTTGCATTATCTGGCACAGAAATCTTACTTAGGTTGTGCTTTACTTGAGAATTCACGATGTTCCCTGGTAGCAGTTCAACGTTGTCCCTTTCGAATTCCTCACCGAAATAATTTTTGAACAGCTTACGTACCAAATGTAGCTCTGGCAGTTCGCCACACCTTGAGGAAGCGAATATCAAACTTGAGGCTGCTTCTTTCACCTCATCTGACAATTTGCTGCAAAACCAAGTCCTAGTATTAGCCGCCCGAAAGTTCTGACACGAGAAATTACGAGAACCAAAAGACAGAACGCGAACCAGAAGTCCTTATTTACCTGTGCCTGCTAATATCGCGAATATTAGAGTAGATGCAGTCACAAAATTGCTCGATCTGGTCATATGCTGATAACTTGCACTGGTCTTTATAATGCTGCTCAACCTAAAATCACACATTTCAGTTACTGCTTGAGAGTAGCTTAAGAGGGAATGAAGGAAACAATGTAGCGTGCACTAGTCTTCATCAGGGTTGCGTATTGGATCTGCCCCTGAATTCTGTGCTTCCAACTACCTGAATGGCTTCCATATTTTGCAAAAAGACTTCGTTGATGGGATTACTAAACAATAGCTTGGTGTGCAGACAGGTGGCATGGTAATAACTACAAAAGAGTGTATAAATGAAGAAAGTGAAAAAGGCACGGTTACGGTAGTTATCATTTATTATCGAATTATAAGGAGGAGATAAATGAGCAAAAAACCAAATGTTTGAATAAACCGCACAAGAAGGAGGAAACCGCCAACTAGTGTCACAGTCGATAACGTTGAAACAGACATGGAAAAAACGTGCCACAAGAAGTCGATTAGTGGAGATTTTGAAGGAAACCATGATTAGCACGATTGAAGAAGTTTCGGAAGAAGCAATTGATCATGGAGATCGAGAAGTGTCTCCAATAAAAATAAAGGACAACAGTTACCAAGGAAAGGCGGTTACAAATATTTAAAAGCAGATGGAAGACAACGGAAAAGGACTCATCAACAAATTTAGACTAGGGATATTAGCATGTTAATTTTTCTTCGGACAATTTGCTAGATGATCTGCATAGTATCTATAGAGAATCAAGTACGTTGTAGAAATTGTATTCGTTGTGTTGTAAGAATCATCTTTGCAATTCCAGTGGGCGCATCATCCGTTGATTGTTTCAGCATTTTATCCCTAGTTAGTTTTCCTTTTTAGTGAAGTCCTCAGGCCTAAGAGGTAAAAAAGATCTCACACGGTTCATCGATTGTGTCACAGGCACACGATCGATAGTGAATTTGCCCAACAATGCAAACATGTTCATTCTGAACTTGCTTCTTCCAATAGATTATCAGAAGAGAAGTTACCCTAGAGAGCGCTATGTGCTGTTGACCGTTGTGGAGGAGTTGAGCTATATCGAAGCGTGATTGCCTTACGATGGCATTTCTCCTGTTCTTCTGGATCACCAAGAGATGCTTGACTTGCTTGATCAGCCTCTTGCTGAATGAAACAAGGGAAAAAGGGAAACGGTTAGAATTGTAGCGGGGGATGTACCATTCTATCAAGTCACACCATGTGCCAGTACTTCCACCTTCTTTGACGGGAATAATGGAAAATGCAATATGACAGAAAGATATTTATAGTCTCTTGTTAAAGCGGATGTCAGCTCTGAGTACTTGTACGAGTACTTGTACAGTCCGTTTCAGTATGTTGAACATTACTTTGACAAAAGTCAATCGTGTAAGAAAGCTAATGGCTTCTGTTGGAGGAACATATAATTGCAGTATTAGATGCTACAACCATTTTAAAGAGGCATCGCTGTTACAAAAGTTAATATTACTTTGACAATATGACAAGCAAAAAAAAAAAGGTTTGGGGATACATATCACATCTTCAATAGAGGTAACAAGCTGAGAGTGAGACTGAATTTGTTGTCAATCTTGTGTATCGAAGCCTTAAGGCAGGTTTCGCCCAATTTCTAATTCAAGGAGCTGGCGTGGTTAAACTCGTAAACCTACTCAATGATGAAGCCCCATTACTGACTGGGCCACATTTCCGGTGGTCTAATCTAACCAATTTAGATCTTGAAATTTACTCAATTGATGCATCGGAGCCAAGTGATTTGGACTGCGTCGTACGCTCTAACAAGTTTACGGTTAAATTGTCAAAGTTCAGTATTTAATTAATTGAAGCAAGTGACTTTGCAATATTACTAAAAGTCTTAGGCAATTTGAGCAGTCTCGTTTAACATATCGTAATATATAATCTTGATAAGAAGACAACCCAAAAATATTAGCGCATTTCACACCACTAAGAATGCACCACGAAGCTTTCTTGCTATCCTCAACATGTGATTTACAGTGATCTAAAGTCTAAAACAATTCAATTGTTCAGCGTCCACGAGCCTAAAATGTTTAGGCATGATAGGGGAAGTCTTGCCTCACAAGCAAAGTGGCTCTCAAAATATCGAATATGCATATGTACTACAGAAAGCCTTGGTTAACCAGCAATTTTCCCATAGTAAAACCATCTATATATGCCGGCAAGATGGGTTTTAGCCCATGCCAATGTGGATTATCAATTAAATTAAACAAAAAAGGAAGAAAATGAGAGTGATTTTCTTATCAAAATTATTACGCATACGATATTACTAAGCACAAAAATGACAACAGATTAGCAGAAAATGTTTGTTTGATCCGTTGACAAGTTGAAACGTATTGCATAAGTAGAGCGATCGAAGAAATTAATAAAGGGTTAATTAGCATATTCTTACCACTTGGAAGCTCTTCTCCACCGTGAGCCTCTGATCAGTCCAACTGCTACATGAAACACGTCAAAGCACATCCTTTTTTGTTTTCCTTTTCCTTTTGTTATTAACTGGAAAAGGTGTCCAAAGAAGTAGCTATGGAGGGTTTTGAACTTTTGATGGCATGCAATGGATTAGAAAACAAAGGAACAGAAAATGGCTTTGGAGAGTTTGATCAGACTAGAGAGAGCTAATATGGACACGGATCGTCCATATATTGAGCAATAATGTGTCAGCTAGACTTACCCTACTAGAAAAATATGCAAAACAAACTACCTTTTTAAGTTGTTTATTTTTTCTACTTTAAAATACAATGCATAAATGTTAACTAAAAGTTAAATATACGTTGATGTGCGAGATGTGATTCCATGTTCAAAAAATATAAGGCTAGCCGCTGCTTTTGATGTACGTGTATGGGTTCTAAGCATCTCCACCGTAAGGCGAAAAATGCTTTATAGAAATTCCGCGCTATGTTTTAATTTTCACCCCTTTGATGGATTTTTGTCTCGCTGTGGAGTTTTTTTACAAGGATTGTCAATAGAGATTTGGAAAAAAAAAAGGGGGGGGGGGGGGGGGGGTAGACATTGAAATTCGGCTTACTAAAAGATTTTGGAAAATATAATAATGAGGAAAGGAAATTGGCCGGTAATCCGGGATAGGACTTATGAGTTGATTCTTTCCTATTTATATGTTTTTAATCTTCATTTTCTAATATTACCAAAATTAAGAAGTAATTGAGATCTATTCTGTTTTTCAATTGAGATTTACGTGTTTATACTCAATCCATCTTTTATACCTAAACTAATTAAGGAAGAGAAAAAAGGAGTCTACATGCAATACCTTGATTACTTTACCTTTTTTCGACCTCTAGTTGATAAAAGGGCTACAATTGGGTTATAATCACAAAAATTGGAAGTAAAAAAGATTACACCATAAATAATTTCACCCTCTTATACGTTTTACCAACACCTTTTGTCGTAAAAAAACGTACTTTTAGTAACAAGTCTTGACCTTTTAGCAACAAATAAGGAGATGAATTAGCATATTAGAGAGTAGAAATAGTCTCTCTGTATAGATTAATAGTAGATGTTTTCCTATTGCTTTTTACTAGCATTTAGAAGAAGGGATGTTGAATGCACTTCACTTTTTATGGTGACAAAAAGAGGTCACTGAAGAAGATTCATAAAATGTCTCTAAAAATCTTAACAAACCTATGATATAGATAGTAAGTTGTGCATTGCAAATTTGCAATTATCAGTGCCTTTTTTCATTAAAAAGAGGTCACTCCATGTATGTACATCAAATAAGAACATTGGCAAAGGTCAATGCAACCAGAATATGAAGATTGTAACACTTGTTCAAAACTACTAAATGTTACTTATAACATTAGCATGAAGTGCTTTGAAAGCTTATAGAGCCGTTCATAAGTAGATTCGACTCAACTCTTAACAAAACACTGAGCCAAGACCTTAATATCAATCAATTCAAGCTTGAATATCACATGGTATTGTAGAAGTCCTAATCGATCTCATTTAGCATGTACGGACCAAGATTTTAGATGTGAATAGGGGGGAGGGGGGTTTGCACGTGGGTAGGTGGGTGTAAATCATGTATATATGTCTATGTATGCAAGCATTATATATTGTAGTATCAATTAGGAAGTAATTAAGTCAATAGATCATGAGCTAAGTACATTACATTAGTTTAACTCCAGTCCAGTGTACAACAGGGCTGCCAGCCCACACATCCTGAAAGAAGCATGATCTTTAGCTTGTTTTGCCTATCAGGCTCGCATATCCGTCTACCGAGATTGAGTACGTGACAACCTGAGCAGGTAAGGATATTCAGATACGATGGAGTATATAATGGATAGTAGAATTACCGCTTCTTTTGTTACTGTCTAGCGGTATATATATTCTGATGCTTACTTTGCTCTGGGACTTTTTATCCGTAAGGCCATAAGGCCGTACTACTTTATCCCCTGTAGTCTCTTCCTTTATCAATACAATTATCTTATTATCAAAAAAAAAAAACACCATCCCTCATGGGCCAGAACATAATTCATCTTCAGCATAAGCACAACATAATTCCAAAACAAGAGGTGTCTCACGGCCTATAATTGAGTGATTTTAAGCTTCCTCGGTCACAATACAATAAGGAAGCCAAACCACAATCACGTATAGAACACAACCCTAGTAAAACTTTTCGGCTAATTGATGCAAGAAGCGCCGACGCTACCAAGAACCATAAGAACGATCAAAGAGAACTGAAGATGGCTTACACCATGACTGACTTAGTTAAACTAATGAATAATGTACTTTGTCTGGTGATTGACACCAATGTGACATAGTTGGATCGGAGCCACATGTAACGAATTTAGATGTGAATAGTCGGAATTAATCATGGTACAAGAAGATGTAAAAGGAGCCACCGACAAAGAAAACCCAGAGGGTTGGGAAGGGGGGGAGGAACTTATTTACATGGGCATTTGACCGCCGTATCGAAAGCAACCCTAAAAATGTACACACAAACTCACATAAAAAACCTACAAACTAACCCACCACTTGCCACGGAAGCTGACGGTGGTGTTGGGGATGAATTTCAATGCTTAGCCTTCACCGTTGGCGACGGATCTACTGGTGGCAGTTGTGTACTGACCTTTGTGTGTCAGGGAAATGCCAAGGTCGCCCCTTAAAATCAGGGTAAAATGGAACGAGCAAATAGGTGGAAACAACCATGGAAGCCAACCAGCAGCTGAGTCAGGCCAAGGATATGCAGCAGAAGAAGCAATTGGGTTTGGAATGAAAGTGCAGCGCGTGAAGAACAATAAGGAAGGAAAATAGAAAAAAATGGGAAGCGCGTGGCTAAGGCTGACTAGGTCAGCACTCCAAACATGAGCATTTAAATAGATTTCCTTCCATTAGAGTATTAATGACAAGAGGTTATTGGTTATTAAATACCATAATCTCTGTCCTAATGCAATTATAGTTTTATTATCTTTTCTTTTATAGTTAGTAAGAAGTGGTTAGTGAGAATAGAGATGAGCTGGTAAATTGGTTGTAACAGCCTACATATATGGGTAGGACACGTGAAGGAAAAGTATCATGAGCATTATTCAAGGAATATTTCTTCTTCTTCTCTCTAGCCAGTTTCTCTTTCTGGTTTTTCTTGCTTGATACTCTATGATTCTTCCCCAAACCTTCGATCAAAATATACACATACACATTAATTCACCATTTTGATCACACTGTACTACTAGGTTCATCATAATTGGTATCCAGAGCCAGAATTTTACACCTTGAAAACTACCAATTATAGCCAGAAATAGTGACAAAAAATGGAAAGGCATGCCTAAAAATTCAACAAACAACAACTAGACGAGCATGTTAGCTTGAAGGAAGCACAATTCTTCAATCATTTTGGAGCAATTGACGACCAACTGGCTGAACTGAAAGAGACCATCTCTGATATCCTTGAGCTCAAGTCTTCAATAGACTAGCTGAGGGATGAGATACCATCTATGAGACAAACCTTGACTCAATTACAACACATGATGCAACAATTGATAGCAACAAAAGGTGGAGATGTAGGGGAGAGCTCAGGTTCGAAGCATTTGAGGCAGAGTAAAGGAGATGAAGGAAGCCACAGGGAGTACCACCAGGTCACAAATGGTAACCTCTTTACAAAACTACCTAAAATTGAATTTCCAAGGTTATCAGGAGAAGACTGTTACGGGTGGGTAAGAAAAGTTGAAAGATATTTCGAATTTAATCCCATGGATGCGAACTTAAAGGTAAACTTTGCCTTTGTACATTTTGAAAGGCAAGCTGAGTATTGGTTCAGCACTTACATCAAGCCTAGAGGTAGAGTTTATTGGCAAGATTTTGTTAAAGATTTGCATGCTCGGTTTGCTAAAATGTTTAAGTATAGTGTATTGAGTGAATTCCACAAGCTGAGACAGGTGGGTACTGTAGAATAGTACTATAATGAGTTTGAAACACTGAGATCAATTCTAGTCAATGAAGGGGGAAAGTTTGATAAGCTCTAATTTACTCAGAGTTTTGTGAGTGGGCTAAGGGATGAGATCAGGTTGGAGATTGAAAATTTTGACTTCTATGACTTGTCTAGGGCCATATTCCTGGCTAGAAAACAAGAGGCCAATCTATATAACTCATGGCATGCCCCTAGATCTGCACAAAGAACAAATTACACCAACCATATGTCCAATAACGTCATAGTTAGATCCTAACCAAACCTTCCACCAGTAAGACCAAAACCTTTGTTAGTACCACCTATATCAACCTATAACCCCTCAACCCAGCCTACTAACCAAAAAGCCTTATTACCAACTCCTATATAAGCCCCCCATCCAAAAACTACCCAGGACCTACTTTGACAAGAGGAGAAGAAAAGGCTTGTGCTACTGGTGTGATGACATGTTCTCTCCAAACCACCACTGCAAGCACAAGCAGGAATCAATGTTAATTGTTGTTGAAGAGGAGGAGGAACCTCCCCTATTTATGATGAAGAAGGGGAAGCACCACAACAAGAAAACAAAAGTGATGAGACTATGGAAAGAGTGGAGATAACTGTGAGTGCTATCACAGGGAATGCCACCCATAATGCATTCAAGTTATGGGGAAAACAAGGCCAGAAGTCCTTCTCTATCTTAATTGACACAGGGTCCACCCATAATTTTATTAACCCGAGAACTATTGAGAGGTTGGGATGCACTATCACTCCCACCATGCCAATGGCTATTATGGTTGTATATGGAAATGAAATTGAAAGTGGTTCCATGTGTGAACAATTCAAATGGTCTATGCAGGGCCATGAGTTTACTGCCAAGGTAATGCTACTACCCTTAGGGGGATGTGACTGTGTGATGGGCCTACAATGGCTTAAGGAGCTTGGGGAAGTAAAGTTTGACTTCACAGCTATGTCTATGACCATCAATCAAGGAGGTAAAGAGAAAACATTATATGGAAGTGACAACAAGGCAGAACTAAAGCTTATTTCAGCTGAGGCCATGTATAAATATCACACCAACCATCCTGGAGCTCTTTTTGGACAAGTTCATACCATTACTACTTTACCTAGTCCAACTCAACAGGAACCAGCTTACAGCCCTGTTGCATTAATTTGAGGATGTGTTTGGAGATCCTATGGGATTACCCCCAGCTAGAACCCAAGATCATCATATTCCTTTGATTCTCAATGCCCAACCTATCAACCTGAGACCATACAGAATACTATAGCTCAAAAAATAGAAGTTGAGAAGATAGTGCAAGAGATGCTAGAGGCTGGAGTAATACAACCAAGCACCTCACACGTTGGAAACCTTGTTTTATTGGTTAAAAAGAAGGATGGGAGCTGGAGGATGTGTGTGGACTACATGGGGTTAAACAAGTTAACATCAAAAACAAATTCTCAATTCCCCTAGTGAATGATTTGTTAGATGAATTACAGGGTGCACAAGTTTTTTCAAAGCTGGACTTAAAAAGTGGCTACCACCAGGTTAGGGTTAGCCCTGAAGATGTACACAAAATAGCATTTTCCACCCACCTAGGCCATTATGAATTTCTGGTAATGCCTTTTGGGCTTACCAATGCCCCTGCAACCTTCCAAGCCCTAATGAACAGTGTGTTCCAACTATTTTTAAGAAGGTTTCTGTTGGACTTCTTCGATGATATCTTAACTTATGGTCAGAGTTTTGAAGAGCATTTGCATCATTTAGCTACAGTGCTACAAGTTCTTAGAGAAGACAAGTTGTTTGCCAAAAAATCTAAGTGTGCTTTTGCTATGGGGGAGGTGGAATACCTTGGGCACTTGATATCAAGAAAAGGGGTATCAGCTAACCCACAGAAGATCAATGCAATGGTCAATTGGCCACTACCTAAAACCATCAAGTAGCTCAGGGGATTTCTGGGATTGACTGACTATTACAGAAAGTTTATACCATAGTATAGAACCCTAAATAAGCCCCTCAATGGCTACTTCAAAAGAATAACTTCCATTGGAATGCTGAGGCTACTCAGGCATTTGAGACATTGAAGCTAGTTATGACCAGCACTACTGTGCTAGCTCTACTAGAATTTTCTAAGCCTTTTGTTGTAGAGGTAGATGCATGTGACCAATGTATGGGTGCAGTATTGATGCAAGATGATAGGCCTTTAGCTTTTTTCAGCAAAGCTTTTGGTCCAAAGGCCTTATCAATGTCTACCTATGAGAAAGAGCCCGTGGCTCTGGTCCAAGCAATTATGCATTGGCAAGCTTACTTAAGCTCTCAACCTTTTACCATCAGAATAGATCATTGTAGCCTTAAGTACCTCTTGGGGCAGAGGATAACTTCTTTACTTCAGCAAAAGTGCTTGTTTAAACTTTGTAGATTTAACTTTGAAATCTATTACAAGGCTAGGGTGGAGAATGGTGCAGCTGATGCACTCTCTAGGCTGCCTTATAGTGAGCCAGAGCTGCAAAGTTACTATGCAGTCTCAAAAGTGACCTATTTGGCTAACTGAGTTACATGATGGCTATACAGGAGATGATTTTATACAGAGCCAAATTCAGCAACTGTCTCCAGAACCATGTGCTACCTCAGAGTTCATAATGGAGCAAGGTATACTGAGATACAAGGGAACATTGTGCGTGGCCAATCAAGGAACACTGAGATCTTAGATAGTCCAAGTGTTTCATGCTTCAGGAGTAGGTGGCCACTTAGGCACCAAGGCAACACTTAAAAGGATAGCTACCTTATTTTATTGGCCAAATCTCAAAGCAAATGTGAAAAAAATGGTGCAAGAATGTGACATTTGTCAGAGAAGTAAACATGAACACCTACCCAACCCAGGCTTACTCCAACCTCTGGCTATTCTTAGTCAACTGTGGAGTAGTGTGTCCATGGACTTCATAGAGGGGCTGCCAAAGTCAGATCACAAAGAGGTCATCATGGTAGTAGTTGACAGGTTGAGTAAATTCTCTCATTTCATAGCTCTTAAACACCCCCGTACTGCTACGGATGTAGCCCAAGCTTATTTTGACAATATTTTCAAGTTACATGGGCTACCTGACAAACATACTAAGTGACGGGGGGGAGTGTATTCCTTAGCAATTTCTACAAAGACTGTTCAAGCTTATGGGAACTCAACTTCACCTGAGTACATCTTACCATCCACAAAGTGATGGTCAAACAGAGAGAGTCACAACCAATGCCTGGAAACATATCTCAGATGCTTTTGTGGTGACAAACCAACAAATTGGTGTAAATGGCTAACATTAGCTGAATATTGGTATAATACATCCTACCATAACTCATTGCAGATGGCATCATTTGAGGCATTATACGGCTATATCCCTAAGTTGGTGAATATGCAACCTCTTAAGATTACTCAGTTACCTGTCCTTGACTCATATCTAGATGAAAGAAGAAAAGTACCCTCCCTGCTTAAAGACAATTTGGCTACAGCTCAAGCTAGGATGAAGTTGTTTGCTGATAGAAAAAGGACTGAAAGATCTTTTGAAATTGGGGACGTGGTATACCTCTAACTTCAACCCTATAAACAAAATAGCCTGGCCCTAAGAAGAAACCTTACACTTTCTCCGAAGTACTACGGGCCTTTCCAAATCCTTGCTAAAATAGGCTTGCCTACAAGTTGGATTTGCCACCTGACTCCCAAATTCACCCAGTATTCCATGTATCTCTATTGAAACCTACATTAGGCAAACAAGCTACTACCAACCCCCATTTGCCCCCCACCAATGCAGCAGGACAAACCCTCATTGAACCCACTCAAATCTTAGGCAGAAGGATGATTCCCAGAAATAATGTTTATGTGCCCCAAGTTTTGATAGGATGGTCAAATATGAGTGAAGAAGATGCCACTTGGGAAGATTGGGCAGTCATGCAACAAAGGTTTCCAGCTGTCACTGTAGAGGAGGAAGCACAAATTAAAGAGGGTGGGAGTGTCAGGGACATGCCAAGGCCACCCCTTAAAATCAGGGTAAAATGGAACAAGCAACTAGATGGAAGCAGCCATGGAAGTCAACCAGCAGCTGAGTCAGGCCAAGGATGCGCAGTAGAAGAAGCAATTACGTTTGGATGAAAGTGCAGCGCGTGAAGAGCAATAAGGAAGGAAAATAACAAAATGAGGCTAAGGCTGACTAGGCACCATTATGGCGCGTGATCAGCACTCCAAACATCAGCATAGGTTTCCTTCCATTAGAGTGTTAATGACAAGAGGCTATTGGTTATTAAATATCATAATCTCTGTTCTTATGCAATTATAGTTTTATTATCTTTACTTTTATTGTTAGTAAGAAGTGGTCGGTGAGAATATAGCTGAGCCGGTAAATTGGTTGTAACAGCCTGTATATGGGTAGGACACGTGAAGGAAGAGTATCATGAGCATTATTCAAGGAATATTTCTTCTTCTTCTTCTTCTCTCTAGCCAGTTTCTCTCTCTGGTTTTCTTTTCTTGCTACTCTATGATTCTTCCCCAAACCTTCAATCAAAACATACACATAAACATTAATTCATCATTTTGATCACACTATACTACTGGGTTCATCACATTGTGATAGGCACTGGAGTGCGGTGGTGCAGTTTTGAGGGGCAAGGCTGTCCGGTTGTTTGGGTTTGACTGATGATGCTGAGTTAGGTTGTGGCTGTCGTAGTGTTGTTGGATTCCGTTTGGCGGGGTGGATAGACGAAGTATGGTGGTCTCTGTAGGTTGCTCTTGGTGTTTAGTGTGGTCTTCTGCGGTGGTGGCCACACTGATTGAGGGTCTTGTTGCGCCACTGGTGGCTTTGCGGGGTTTCTGTCAGCTGGAGTCCTGGGTGGGTTGGGTTAGGCAGATCCAGTGGTGTTATTGGAGGTGATTTCGGTGGCAATTATGTCCAGCGGTGGTTGACGAAGGAGTGGGGACTGCTGTTGGGTGACTTCTTGACATGATTTAGGGTGGTCGACGACGGGTGGTGGTCAGGTGGCGGTGGTGAAGGCTCGCAGATCTGATGTCGGTTAAGTGTCGTGCGCGGTGGCCTTCGGAATCGTGGCCTTGTTTTGGACACATGTGTCGGATATTGGCCTGCTCTATTTTGGATAGGAGTGGCATGTGATGTGACAGACTTATCTCTATCTCTAGTTATTATTATTATTATTATCTAATTCTTTAAAAATAATAAAAAATAAAAATCAAAAAGTAAATTGTATTCTTCACTCTGCAGCAGGAGGGAGGCCGTTTGAAATTGATTCTTAAAAATAAATTTTGATTAAATCATAATTAATATTTAAAATCATCTATAATTCATTTTAAGTATAATAGATTAAAAGTTATTGAATGTGTTTTGATTTTGGATACAAAGGGATTAAAGTAAGTTTAGTATAACAAATTTATCAGATAGTGTATTCAAACTGAAGTTAAGCATTTAATGTTGTTTATATGTAAGGTATTTTGGTAAATCTCGTGGTCAAACCTGATTCTCCAAAACTCATTAAATTTTAATCCAAGAAATTAGGATTACGGATTTAATCAGTTTTGAGCACATTAGATCAGATTGGATTATTATTATTTTTTTGCCAAAAACTTTAAAACTAATTTAATAAGGTTTGACAAATCTAAAATCAATCTCAAACACCATCTTAATCTTATTTTGTTTTGAAGTAGCTTGTTGGCTATAATAATAATAATAATATTACGTTACTTACTTAGTTGGCTTATTTGTTCATTGATTTTATATATTGTGATGCTTATTGAATGGGTTTTTATTTGTATACGTGTAGCTGTATCAAATTTGAAACCTTTAACTACATAAGAGTTACTTTCATATGTATATATTTTTATCTTTAAAAAAAAAAGAGGAAGCGACGTGCGACAAAGTCCTACTTAGAAAAGTTAAAATGAAATAGTAGTCAGTTTTTCATAGGGATGGCAATTTAGTCTGTGTTCGGCAGATCTCTGACCCGCCCCGAACCGGTAGAAGCCGGTTATTTTGACTTTGACCAGGTTATGGGGCGGGTATGGTACTTTTTTTTTTAACTCGCAGCGGGTACGGGTCGGTTTTGGTATTCTGCCTAATCTATCCCGGTATCCGACCTGCCCCGAACCGGTAAAAGCGGATTATTTTGACTTTGACCGAGTTATAGGGCGGGTATGGTACTTATTTTTTTAACTCGCAGCGGGTACGGGTCGATTTTGGTATTCTGCCTAATCCGACCCGCCCCGTGACCCACAGTATGTATTTTATGTACAATGTTTTATCCTAACCCTAAGTCTATGAAATCTTAGTCGTTCGTCTAGTTTGAATATAAATACCGGAGAGAAAATCTCAAGCAGATGAACACATATCTTCTTCTCTCTCTACAGCCGCACATCTCCTTTCTGCGCCGCTACAGTCACCATCTCCACACCTCCTCTACACGCCGCCACATCTGCCATCTCCACACACCTTCTCTCTGTGGCGCGGTAAGGTTACCATTTCCATACACCTCCGATCCTTTCTTTCCCGTCGCATCGTCACTGCATGAAGTCTGCCTCACCACTCTCAGTAAAATCCCCTTGCCGGGAAAGTTCCTTCGCAATCGTTGAACCTTCACCAACAAATCTCCTTCGCCGCCAATGAAGCTCCTTTGTCGCCGACTGCAATGGCGGTAGTGGCATATCGAGTGCCTCCTTCATCGATTTCCGCATGGCTATCTTTTTTACTTCAGACATTTTAGATTATACAAATTAATGAGATTCTTCTCTCTCTATGTGTGTACACCCAATAGGGAATTAGATTGACTTGCATTGAGATTTTTCAAGTTTAATATTTTTGTCATGTTGATATAGTGTGTACCGTACTGTTTGTACATAATAGGTGGGGATTATGATTGTGTGTGTGGAGATTTGTTGTTATTGGTGGCCACAAATCATGAATATTATGAATTGAGTTTTTGGAAAACATAATGGCAGAGAAAACAGTGAAGCTATGGACGATGGCTATGGTTTGGGAGTTTGGATCGATAAATTGGATTGCATGCACCGGGGCAGAGCGAGGCGGGCCGGGTCTTTTTGTAGTCTATCGAGGATGGTATTCCCATCCCTTGAACCGATGGCGGGACATGTCAGAGTCGGGTTGTGTACTTGGACTACCGGGCCGGGTATGAATCTTGTAAAATCCGCTCGACCTACCCATTGCCATTCCTAGTTTTCCATCAATTTGGTGTCAATTTATTTTTGGGTAGAAGACAAAGAAAAGCTAACGCACACGGATACACCGGAGATCGAGAGAGAGAGGACTCGTTGTCTTATATAGTCCAAGGAAAGAGGAATCGTCCATCTCACGCATCGCCGCGAGCCGTTGGATCTCCAAAAGGTACCATCTGTCACCGCCCCCAAAATTACGCCCACCGACACCCGAACTCATCATATACTACTACTCCCAATATAAATCCTTCTGTCTGCACGGCCACGGCTCCTGCTTCAAGACTTGTACATCACGCTTAACCTCTTGTACCCTCGACATTCTCGGTAAGATCTTGCTGGCGAGTTTGGTGTATCGTTGGCAGGTCTCCGTCTTCAGTAATTTCTCACCCATCTATCTTTATTGAATTGTTTTGCTGGTTTAATACTACTTATTTATTCATCTGCTTCTTCCCTGTCTATATTATATGTAGAGAACGGATAGAGCAAGTAAAGCCTGAGAGAGAGGTGTAATAGAGAGAGAGAGAGAGAGATCTAGATCTGACTGAATCTTGACTCGTTTTCAATGGCGTCGAAATTCGTAATGATCGTCGTCTTCGTCTTGGATCTCATTGCTCTCGGCTTGGCCGTTGCTGCTGAGCAGAGGAGGAGCACCGTGAGTATTCTCTTGCTCTACGCATCTGCGGTTCTCTCACTGACACTGTGTGTTGGGGTGTTCTTTGCGTGTGGGCGTGGTGTCGTATTGTGCTTCAGTAGTTAATGGAAGAACAATTGGTGCGTGTTGTTTGTGTGTGCGTGTGCGCGTTTCCACTTCATCCTTTCAATTGGGTTTTTCCTCTGATTTTTTTGGAATCATATGGCAGGTTTAGTGCCGTGCTAACATTAAAAATATTGAACTCAAAGAGCAATTGTAGATTCAGTAAGTATTGTTTGGCAAGTTAAGCTAGGGTAAAAATAAAGTGTGAAGCCACTGTTTAAAACTTTTCATGAAGTCGCGGATCTGTTACCTTGCCTATTCCACTTAGACAAATTATTTATTCAATTCATATGGATCTGAACTTTCGATAGTGTAAAGCGTTGGGTGTGCATACCTTCTTGGTCAATTTTTATGAGCAAATTTAGTTGCTTGCAAATTTGAGTCCTGGATGATTTGAGCCATCTTATCAGGATAATTTCCATCAGATTGGTAAGATTCATAGAAAAATAAAGATTGGGCCTTTCTTTCAAGTGGATCTACATCGTTCCTCAGGAGTAGTTGCGGTCCTATTGTTTTTACGTTATCAACATAACATTTGGTTAGCATTGAAGTTAAAAAGTTAAAAATTCCTAGCATATATTTTGAGATTCGAACACTTTCACTTTGCTTTAAAGGTTAATATTTTGTTCTTAGAAAGTGCCACTAAAGTTCCTATCAGCTTCCTATATTTTGTTGTTTTAGTTTCAATTCACCGGAAAATTTTGATAGTTATTTTTGTTTTGTATAGACAAACTCAAAATTCGAATAATACTTTTTTTCGCTACTCAATGTCAAATGTACTTTTTCGGTATATATACAACTGAGATACTCACAAATGTTATATGTGAGTAGCAATTAGTTGAATTATTTTTAAGGTACTCCGTATTATGCAAATACTAGAATGTATTAATGCACGCAAATGATATAACCTTATAGGTGTGATACATGTGCTAATGCATATAGACATATAATTCTTTTTGCTCATCTCATGCAATTGAAAACCAGAAATGCTTGAAGTTTGTTTGATGTCGCTTCCTGCACCAAATGTGGTCATATTAGATCAATTTTATAACATTGGCCACTAAAATTTTTGCTTGAAGTTTCTTTGATGTCGCTTCCTGCACCAAATGTGGTCATTTTAGATCAATTTTATAACATTGGCGACTTCCTGGGTCTGCCCCTGCTTGGGAGTTATGTTTGCTTCTTATGCTTTATGCTCTTTTGATTTCGAGAAAATTTTGAGATCGTTTCGAAGCTTTTACTAGTCTTGGTATGTTCATGTCTTTGTGAATTAGTTATTGTCCATTAAATTTGTAATAAGCATATCCTTCCAGTATGATATATGGGTATCATTCTAGGTCTAAACAAGTGTGGTGTTGAGTGTGTGTGGTGTTTGTGCGCGTGCGTGTGCGTGCTGATGGGCTAAACAAAGGGATACTTCTGTTTGTGTGGAGTTGGATTTTTATGGGATTCAACTAATCCTGCTTTCTATGAGATAATGTGTTCTTGGCTTGGTGTCTATGGTATGTGGATGCAATCTTACTCCCTTGGTCTATATCAACCAAATCAAGCAACTGAAACCACCGATCCTCAGTTTCCCCAATCTCTGATTATCAGCAAACAATTCAGATTGATTGTCAGTGTTTCCATTCATGAAATGACCAACTACTTGTGTGTTGTTAGGCCACAATTACACAGGATTCCGAGAAGGATTACAACTATTGTGTATATGACTCTGACATCTCGACCGGATTTGGTGTTGGTGCTTTTCTATTCCTCATGGCTGGCCAACTGATTATAATGGCAGCAAGTCGATGCTTCTGCTGTGGGAAGGCTTTAAGCCCTGGTGGTTCAAGGGCTTGCGCCCTTCTCCTCTTCATAACCTGCTGGTAAAGCACTAGAATATGAAACATTGTGATAAATTGAATTGCCAAGGTTCAGAAACTTTGGTTTTTGAATTTTTGATCAACCCCATTAACAGCCCATTACAATGTTAGCAAGACCCATTATAGAATCTTGTAGTTTTTAGCGTTATACTGAAAATTGCAAATATGTCTCAGGGTGACATTTTTCATTGCTGAGGTGTGCTTGCTGGCTGGTTCAGTGAGGAATGCTTACCACACCAAGTACAGGACCATCTTCAATGAAGATCCTCCCTCCTGTGAGACTGTTAGGAAGGGTGTCTTTGCAGCAGGCGCAGCTTTCACTTTTTTCACTGCCATTGTCTCTGAGTTTTACTATGTTTCCTGTTCCAAGGCCAGGGAGAGCTTCGCTCCATATGATAGAGAAGCGAGTGTTGGTCTGGGAGCCTATAAATAAATGAGCTCAATTAAGGTGATCATGACAATCATCTCACTGAGATAGCCCCAACTGTGACTGTCCATTCATTATCTACCCTGTTGTGTGATTATGTCGATTGCATACTCTAGGAGTTACATGTAGATGCACCTTGTAATTGGATACATATTTTTTGGTTCTTTCATGCTACAGTAAAACGTGATGACGTGACATAATTATCATTATCAGCTCTTTCGTGTTACCTTGTCTTTCTGCTTATCAGAATATATGTACTCATGTCGTCTAGGAGTTCTTTCTAAGATTTTTAGTTCAGAGGATCTAGAATCTGAGATAAGAGAAGCTACTGATGTGCCTTCTGGAGTGCTTGTGTTGAGCATAAAGTTCTCTACTAAGAGCCTGCTAAGTTTTTTGCACAATATAAACTTCTAGCACTACTACTAATTAGTGCCAAGGGAAAAAAATAGTTCTCTTCCCATTTTTATTGGTAATATGACTAAAAACCATGAAACTCTGCATTGACATTGATTTTCGGACAGTGGAAGAGGGGATTTGACTTTCGATTGCACCGATATTCTTTTTACTTGCTTCTTAAACTTGCCAAGAAAATCTTGTGACCTCATGAAATGGATGTGGTCGAGCCTCGAGAGTGAAAGGATAGAAGTTGACTTTCCAAGAAATAGCCAAAGCATACATTTACAATGACATGTTGCGAAAATGCTTCATTGCCGAAAGTTGGGTTTAATACATGCAAAATAAGGTGCAAACACCAACTTAGGATATCTCATATATATGTTGTCCACCGTGCATTCCTATCTCGACTATGGTGTGGATTTACAAAAATCTGTGTACCAAAATATATGCGCAATAAAACTCGGGTATGTCAATACAGATTGAATGCTTTCGCAAAATGTCATTCTAGATTGGATTAACATGGATGTTGGAGAGAGGATAGACAAAAGTTTATTATTGTAGAGATTGTTTTATAGTTATTAACATTTAATTAACAACGATCTGGCGCTTCCGCCACCAATCTCTGTGTGTGTGTGTGTGTGTGTGAGAGAGAGAGAGAGAGAGAGAGACCAGTATATCTTGACTTTAGATAATTAATGTGATTGTAAATTTCTCTGATGATGAGATCCTTGGCATGCTCCTGAGAGAGACTTCTTCACTAACCCTTACCATAACATAGCACGCCTGTGGCTTTCCTTTCTACTTCTTCACTAACCCTTACCATAACATAGCACGCCTGTGGCTTTCCTTTCTTTATGTAAGTAAATACTGTGTGACGATGAATCTACCGGTGTTTCACTTACCCGTGTTTAGGTAAAGTTGTAATGTAATGTCAAAACTGAATATTTTTGTGTCTTAGTTTGCAAAGTGAGAACAAGTGACGACACAAAATAACTTAGAACAAGAAAAGTAGTATCGTTCCAGGGAGGAAAATGCTATTATCCGCTGATCTGGGCTGTCTTTGAAACTTCAGCAGCCGATGTACATTAGCAGTTTCGAGGAAGTCAAGTAACGATAAGTAAATTAATAAAGATACATCGATGAATCATTCGCTTTATGTTAATTTGAATGTGGCAGGGCCTTTTATTTGACTAGCGTAGGAAAATGACTGGTAAGTACAGGACCAGTCTTTGGCTGATGTTAAGAAATTGAATGGAAAAGATCTTGAAACCCCAGAGGGCAGAGACCAACACAAAACCATCACACTTGTGTGTTTATGTCTCGACTTCAGCCTACAGTTATCTATTACTCTTTTGTAAGTCATCTAGCTCTCGTCACCAAGACGGCTAGACCCACCCTTATTTCTGTTCCATGATGTCCCCATTCCCATTTGTTTTGGTCTCTATTTCCCTCTTGAGTTCTATAACTTGCTGTAAGATTTTCCTCTCTATCTTTGTCTCTCTGTTGTGCGTATGTCAATCTGATGATCTAGTCTTGTTCTCCTAGCCAGTACAATCACTTCTTGCTGGAGAAAAGAAACGATTTTCGCCTCTCTGTCCTTTGAGCTCATTTTTGGTTGGGCATGGAAGGTTGCCGAAACATTAGAAAACTTGAATACGGGGATGATGGAGATCAAGACATGCCTCCTAAGGCATCGAATTCGGGGTTTGGTAAAGACGGGGGCAAGAAACTCTGTATCAGCGCAGAGCAACAACCACCAGCGCCATTTTACAAAACAGCCTCACCCTTGTCCAATAGGCCTTTGAAGAAGAATTTCAGTAGGCCTGAACAAATTTACCTAGGGGGATATTCTTCTGAGTTCACTTGTCAAACGAGTCCAGATCAAAATTCTCACCACCAGCCTTCAAGACTTGCTTTCCCTTTCGCTCTTGATGAGTCTGTAACCACCACATATCACCAGAACTTCAGGCAAACTCATTCGCCCTTGTTTTGTGACCTGTCACCTTCAGGACATGGTCGACAGATGATTTCTTTCGCGTCCCAGCACCACGATCGACACCATGCGAATGTTGAGGCTCTTCCTGGTCCTGTCAGTACCTCCTACGCGAAGCTATACAGGGGAGTGAGACAACGACATTGGGGTAAGTGGGTGGCAGAGATTCGTCTCCCTCGTAACAGGAATCGACTCTGGTTGGGCACGTTTGACAGCGCAGAAGAAGCTGCCTTGGCTTATGATCGCGAGGCCTTCAGGCTGAGAGGAGAAAATGCGCGGCTTAATTTCCCACATCTCGTCCTTGGCAACGGAGCTTGTGAGAAAGAGGTGCCATCAGCTTCAAGTTCATCTTCCTCCTTGTCTTCATCTTGCATCACAAGAGAAAATTCTCAACTCTGCCAGAAGCAGCAACATGAAGAGGATGTTCCTACTTTATTGTCCGATCACGTGGAAACAGTGGCTTCAACTTTGGGGCAGAATTTCAACAATTCTGTCTCGGACAAGTCAAATTTTGTTGGGGCCATTCCATCTGAATTCGGATGGAATGAAGTTGGAACAGTTATGCCAGAATATGTAAGATCAGGGGAAGATTCTTGGTTCAATGCAATCCATCTTGGATGCGATACAGGTAGCTCGGTTTGGGAAAACATGGCCATCACTAATCATTGGCTTCAACCAAGCTCTATCATTCCCAGCTCTGATGTCCCATGGCAACAAGAAAATTTCACTCCGGCTTCAAACCCATGGCAGGAAGGTAGCTAAGTCATAACCGGAAGCTTCAACCCCTCCCAATCCCCTGAAACCACACACACAGAGGTATGTTGAGTTTTCTATCTTGCCCATGAAATTTCAGGAAGCTGTTCTTTTCTTTTGCTTCTCCTTTCTTTGTTAAGATAAACTTCATTTCCACTGTGATCTCAACTTGCTTGTTCTCCTATGATACAATTGAGTTTATATTTGCAAAGAAGCATGTGTACAGCTTTCCTGCTACTGATGAGAAAAAAATGTCTTGGCATATGCTGAAAAATGATTACTTTTTTTTGGTCCATATTGATTTCTGAATTTTGGAGAGAGTTATTTTGTGTCGTTAAGAGATCAAGGAGAGGTTATTTCCACCCTCTTAATACGGTATTCCACCCCTTCATTTGTTGCTGAAAGATTAACTATTGCCACTACATGAATTTTAGCGTCAAACGGGACACAAAAGGCATATAAGGTAGTGAAAACGGCGTCTCCCAACAGATTGTTGTGGCAAAGTTCCTTAATCTACAATCTTAAGGATCTGACCTATGCTCTCCTCGAAGCACCAAACTCCAGGATACCTGGGCTCTAGATCTAAAGTGAGAACTTCTTCAGAAGCAACCCACTCATAATCCATATGCGGAGATTGATGATTTACTTATTACGCTCATTTGGCTCAGATTCTGAGCCAAAGCCCAAGACTGCCACTGGACTATACTTCTGTGCTTAGTTATGAGTTATGATATGCTTCAATCTGTCGAATGCTAACCAAATATGTCTAATGTTTTGGGCCCAAATGCTTCACAAAAGGGCACAACTTCAGAAATACTGAAAAGCAGTCCAGGGTATGGTAGCATGCTATACCAAGAAAAAAGTGTCCCCATTTTAACACTTCTAATGTGTCTAATGACAATGTTACCGCTCTTTTATGCGCGTAATTTGCACGATATACAGTCAGAATAAAAAAAACACAAAAATGGTAATAGCTATTTAAGAATTGTCAATAGGACTATTCCCAAAACAAAAAAAAAAAAGATACGGTGTTTACACACACAAAGGAAAATGAAAAACTACGATGGATGGTGTGGCACACCACATTCACGAAGGATCCTATCTCTTACAACGGCATTACTTTTCTTCAAGAATCACTAAGTGAATTGTATATGACAATATAGTTAAATCGGTCTTTATCATCAATTTCGTTATAGAACTAATTTGAACAACGATGTTTGATATGTAACATACTCTTACAGTTTATTGTTTACTTTCTTTTGCCATTTATCCTAGTAAAGAACCCTAACCTTTTCTCGTAGTATAAGTCCTCCTTCGTTATTATAGGAGTCATTATTAATCAGTCACCCAAAGTAGCTACATATATCTATATCAAGGCAGGACATTTTCCTGCACAAGCAAGTGATTTTGAATGGTGCTTCTCCGAGAATGCCAAAGGCCAACCTCTGCCTTAAGATATGGCATCGTACTTCTTCCTTCAGTATGTTTTGGTTATTCAATCGAGAAAAGTACAGGGCACATGCAAGCTTTAAAACAAGCTGGAAATTCTTGTTGCATTGACATCTCTCCCTCCATTGAGTAGCTTCCATATGCTATCAGCCGTTCTCGACATGGCAACGCGCTGCAAAGGTCTGTATTTCCAGCTACTCGATAGCTGTTGATGTTGGTGCCAAGTTCCTACTCCGCCGGCCTGGTACGGACCGATTTGGTCGAGGCCAAGTGTTGTTGCGGTCTAATGAGGGTGGGCCGAGCGTGGTCGTGCTAAACTTTACGATCTGTAAAATGCATATAGGGCTTATTCAAAAATCATAAGTATACTCCTTCGTCAGCTAACTATGCGTACCATTAATGTATGAACAGCTGTATTGACTTAAAATTTGCGTATAAAAATGAAGGTTATGGGAGGCGATGCGCACATAACGATGACCAAAAGACCTAACTCATGGAGGATTATCACATCATGTCGATCTTTCCCAAATACCAAAGAACATAATTTTCTCCCAGTACAAAATCATGTGTAATTTACTTTGCTAGTGCACTTACCGTCACAATAAACTCTCTGGCTATTAAAGAAATAGGCAAAGACAAACTAAAATCGCCGATCAACGACGTGATTTTTCTCATATCTATCTCCTTGACTATCAAAGGAAACTAACGAACAACTGTCCAGAATCCAGAATTTTAGAGACGATGAAAATTGTCCTTTAACAATAGCAAAAAGTTTTGGAGTTATTGTCCGAGTGACGGTGAAAACTAAATCCAAACAAATAAAAATAGCTGCATATTCTCATTTTCTTAGGCAAGCTTTTTGCCGTGTTTGAGGAGGCGATTGAAGAACGAGCGTTTGGGACTGAAGCTGAGCTCTTAAAATCTAAAGCCCTTAATTACTATTAAATGCACTTGCCACAGTTGTCAAATCCTCATTTAATCACTTCGTAGTGGTAGAGGGAGGGGGAGCACAGCCAGCATAGCTTCTGAGATTTTTGTTTTGTAACTCTAGACTACATGATTATCATGACCACATTACTTGTAATTTCATTACTATAGTGCTCTTCTTGATTTGTCTATGGAGACAAAATGAGAATTTATAAAATTTACAATGTTGGAAACCTTTTTATTTGCCATCATATGCAAGTTAGGAAGAGCTTTTTAATGTAACGGTAATAGTTATGACATGGTGTAACCAGCAGATGAGATGAGAGAATAATTGAATCATCATCCCCATCTGTCTGAGAATCTCTCGGTCTTGTTACATTTCAGTCATTCATTACACTACGTCATTTTTATCATCACTAGCTAATGTGACCGTGCAAATGCACGGGACGTGATACAATTAGTTACGGTAATCATGTACTTTAATATACGTATTAAGTTCATATTCCAAAAGACAAATAAAATAATAATTAATTTTTCAGACAAATGAGCTAGTTCATTTATACATCTTTAATGTAATAGTTGACATTACTTTTCTCCAATAAATTAGTCAACTGTCTATAATATAAGTCATAGCAAAATAGAGAGAAGCTTTAAGCCCATAAGGGAAAAGATCTAAGATAAATTTTACCAAAATTTTATTTTTGAGTCCTTTTATCCTCATTAACTGTTTTGTAAATCAGAATCTAGTAAGGAATATTTGTACATTGTATATAATAATAGATCTAATTGTCTTATTTAGTGACAAAAGAGTGTGAGTTTAGCAAAAAAAGGGTATTGATTTACTTACACGTTTTCTCTTTATTTTGTATAAAATATTGACAAATCCACATATATGTAGTCACACTTGATATATTAATCTTTCATGAGAAGTACGGTAGTATTACATGTACTTTTTAGATCGAAAGCTCATTCCACAAAGAAATTGTTCAAACCTCAAAAGCGGTGTATTACATATCTTGAGATAAAAAAGACATTAACAGTATAATAATACTTTTATTTGGTTGTAAAGAACAATCATACTACCTAAATTAATTATGACTAACTTAACTAAACTATCAAAAAATGAATTCACTTGCATTTGCTACTAATTGTGGATATTAACCCCGAGTCAATTGCATCGGGATACAATAGATCTCGCCAAGATCCCAGAGATATTGGTATAACGCTATCAGCTCCCTATATATATATATTACACTAATAATTTTCTCGCAAACTAGGATGGCAAAATTTATTTAAACTAGAGGGAGTTCATAAGCTAGTAAGCGGATCATTCTAATCTTTAAACCACTCTCTTTTCTCTTTAAATAAAATGTTAGTGTGGCATCCAGGGAAAGAACTCACTCCGCCGCCCACATGAAGGCAACAGCCACTAGAATTTTTTGGTCTGTTTGAAAATCATTTGGTTTTCAGTTTTTCTCCAGTTTTGTAAACTGAAAAAAAAAACGCGTTTGGCACATAATTTTTTTTTTCCTTTAGTTTTGAAAACCAGTTTTTAGAAAACTCTCATTTTAGAGTTTTGGATTTTCAATTTTGATTTTTATTTTGAGACCACCTCCACCACCACCCACCGACGCCTCCGCCCACCACCGACGCCTCCGCCGGCCACCGCCCACCGCCGCAACCACCACCAAACAAAAAACTCAAAATAAACACTGAAGAATCAAACATCCATTTGTTTTTGTAAAAAATAAAAACTAAATTGGTTTTGATTTTTTTTTTTTGAAAACAGAAAACTAAAACTGTAATAAGTTATTTCAAACTTTACCTTAGTTACCTAGGAGGCCCTAAATTTAGCTAGTTACCAACAATCAAAGACTACAAACAGTTGCCCAAACCCGATCCAACAAGACAATATTACATACCAAAAATAGGAATGTTGATAGGCTTCGGAGAAGAAATATGATCCGTTAGGAAAAACCCGAACCCGAGACTCCGTGTTTTATCTTATTTATTTACGAACTTTTGTAGGTAAAGGTACAAAGACAATTAAACATAACTCCCAAAGTTTATCTAATAATGTCATACAATGGCAGCGCATAGTTTTACTGTCTCGCTTAACACAATCGTAATAAGAGTGTCAATTGCAAAGAAAATAAGAAAATTAGTTTATAACGTCCCAGTACATGTACCTGAACCTCTGTACAAAATATATTGGGATAAGTGATAATTATCGTAGGACTAACCTACTTTACGACACACTATACTGTAGGTTTCGGAGCTACTGATAGAGCCACTCCGATCTCTATTACACAATCCGGTTATGTTACTGCCTCGTAGTTATACGATTGATTTTCAGTGTAAAAATTCGAGAGAAAATTTTACATATTTTGTGCATCGACTGGATTAACTGGCTGCACAACATTGCCTTTTCAATTTATGATATATTGCTCAAATTTTTAGATGTACTTTATATTTGCTTCAGTAATGCTTATTAGCAAATGCTTTATTTCTTTGTAAACTTAATTTTAAATTTTTACTGATTAATCTTCCATTCTTGTGAGGAGATTATGCAGATGGAGTAGATCGGACTAAAGTGTCAATATTAGTACCATTTTCTCACATAATTACATTGGCCAATTTTGATTTTGCTCCATATAAACAACCCCAATTCTTTCATGTAGTATACCTTTTTGTGGAGATGTGATTAATTACCGTTTGAAGATAAAGAAGCCCAATATCAGCACAAATACATTTGTGCTGTTACGTCATGATTGACCATGACTCTGGCTTTGCTAGGTAGGTTAATAGTATATTTGATAAAGAAGAAAAACTCGTTGCTCCGCCTGCAAAATAAATTATTCAAACTCGACAATTCTGAACATTTTTTTGGGCCAAGTCAGAGCAGAGTTCCGTCCATCTCTATCTTTTAGTTCCTGAAAAGAACGTTAAAGAGATCCTCCTATGAGATTCAAACACAAAATCTGGTTTATTCAAGATCATCGGCCTACTTCACACTCCATAATAAGAATAAGAATACAAACTCGAGCTTAAACCCTTTGGTGAAAGGAACAAGCCTTCAACTGTGAAAGCATTCAAGTCAACAACGAGGGGTAGAGGCCCCCAAAGCTTATATATTGAATACAGAAGAAATAGACTAAAGATTATGTGTGGATTATGTTAAGCTTGTATCGATCAGCTCTGATATCATGTGAAAATATCCAACTCAAAATCAATTAGTAACAATGAGTGAGACTCACGAACCTTATATATTGAAGTATTATTTAATATTTTCTCAACGTAAAATTTATATCTCAACATCAACATCCAAGTTTTCCATAAAAGTAATTTGTCTAATGCCCACTTGAAGAAAAAGAACATCCAAGTTTAAGACATATGGCTATGTGACACAGGACGATTAAGTGATGGGTAATCAAGATTGTTAGTATAATCCTTTCCGGGCAAGTGAGATTATAATGCAAAGCATCATTGTGCTATCAGCTACGACCTGAACAAACCCCTGCTTTCGTCCATTTTAATTTGTAATTATTAAGGGGAATCGCTTTCAAGCTGAAACAGGCTGTTGGGAATCAAGACACGTGGTCTGCCAATTACTAGTTAAGACACGACCACGTTAGGCTCTGAGGGAGTTTGCCTTACTTAAATCAAGAATTAGTCTATGATTAATTAATGATGACAGTGGAAACCATACATGCATAGCAAAGCAGAGCACGCCCAGCAAATGTGCAGGCTGTTCCTTCCATGTCCATGCCTAGTTTTCGTGCATTATTAGTCGAAGGTCGTGGGGGGGGGGGGGGGGGGGGGGGGGGGGGGGGGGGGGGGGGGGGGGGCACGCACTGCATGATCGGTTTGGTTATGTAAGTTTGGGAAAGTACTCAATAGTCATTTTTAAAGCACCAAAGACCTCGAATCCTAGTTTATCATGTAGGTGGTGTGAGTGAAAATGATTTTTTTTTGGTTCTAATGTTTGCAATTGTAGCCGTAGAATATGATCGATTATACTCATCACACATGAAGTTTATGATATTACAGTCTGCCACATAAGGTTTGAAAAACTACACTGAACTCAAAGGATAACCTGAAATGACAATGTTGCCCATCACCGCAACACCCCCCACCCAATCTCGCTGTCGCCATTATCGCCCAATGCCCCAGCAGCCATCACCGCCTAGTCCCATCGTCGTCATCCGCATACCATCACTACACCACGACCAAACACCACATACCCACGTCAACAACAATCAAGGGTTTCAATTCAAACCCTAATCACACATACTTAGATCTAGGGTTTCAATCGTAAGGTGCGATTGAAACCCTAGATCTAACTACAGGAATCTTTTTGCAAATGGCTCAAACCACGAGGGTATTTTTTGCAATTTTTTCTTTTGTAAATATGTTAAATATGAATATCATTTATATAAAAAAACTAAAAAAGAAATTTCAAAATTTGGGGGGGTACCGTGGCCCCCTCTCGTCAAGTGGGAGTTCCGCCCCTAGGCGTTGGGGAGAATGAACCCCACCCCTTTAAGGGGGAGGGTGTGCCAAATCCCGATGCTCCCAACCCCCTTTTGGGGGAGGGTGCTCCTTACCCATTTTAGGGGAAGGCGACGTCGAGTTCGGACTTTCGAAAAAAAAGAAGGAAAAAGAGAAAAAAAATACTACATACACGTGACTGGAGCGTGCGGCTTGGGTTGACAAATTTAAAAGCGCTGAACTTGGACCATTGAAAATGTTGACGTGTCATAAAACATGGAACCTATAAGCGGCCAATGGGTGCGGCTTGGGTTGACAAATATGAAGGCGTGCGATAAGTTTGGGCGGTGATGACGGCAGCGGGATTGGGTGGGGCTGATGGTGGTGCCGGTTGTGACTGGCAAACGGAATGGTGGCGGCGGGATTGTGAAGGGCTTACATCGACGGGGCACGGTGAAGGGGCTGCGGCAACATAGACGCACAAGGTTGGGTGGTGGCAGAAATGAGGGGTGGTGGTGGATGGGGCTTGGTGAGAGCGGTTAGGGTTTTGGCTTAAAGGGCTGATGGCAACAGGCAATTGGGTGGAGCAGGAGGTGGCGGCGGATAGGGTTTAGGTGAGTAGAGTAGGAAAGAAAATTAGGGTTTGGGAAGAGAAGAAGAAATAGAAGGCAACTTTCTCATTTCGTTGAATTATACTCTCACAAATGTACTGTTGCCGTTAGTTTGAACAATTTTTTTAACTCTTGCAACACTTTTGCGACCACATGTGTATCTTTGCAACTTTTGTAACTATAGGGGTTTTTTTACAAATGACTTAAACCACGAGGGTGTTTTTTGCAATTTTCTTTACAAAAATACCATTATATCGTAAAGTAATCAATTAGGGTTTCGTTTTATTGTATTTCCAACCCTTTGTGGCATCAGCCGTCATAATCTTCTTCTTTCTCATTCTTTTGTGTCATCTTCATTTTTTTTCAAATTTTAAACTTTTGGATTACGAAAGAATTTGAATGATCAAGGTTAATTCTTTTTTTAGTCTAAATTATTATAAAATGTTAACTAATACATGTACTATTGTACTCATATAATCACATTAATAGTACTCTATACTCACATTGATAATACATCTATATAATAATCATTAAGCTTCATTCATGCAAGATTAGTAATTCTTTGTTGATTCACCTTACCAAGTTAAATAAATCACTATGAATAGTAAACGAAAATTATTAGTAATGAATTGAATAATTTATTATGCATTCAACGTATACAAGGAGTGACACTAATTATAATATGATCAAAAAATTTTATGCATTTGTTGCCCCTCTCGATTAGATTTTCTGGATCCGCCCTTGCCAACGCCGAACCTCTTTTGAAAGGTTTGGCCGACGTCTTCCCCTAAGAAGGATCTCCTCTTTAGACTTATATTCCTGGGGCTCCCGACTCCACAACTCCCGCCGCAGCGCCCGAGCGTCGTCTCCACGTCACGTGCTCCGGGCATTACCGTCGCCCCGCTTGAGCAGCGTCTTCAGTCATGTGCCCCTGGCACAATGACTCCTCGGCACCTGTTGCAGCCCCCGAGGGCCTTCTCCCCAGCACGTGCCCCTAGCATGACGCCCATCTGGGCGACACCTGTCGTCGAGCTCGAGCGTCGTCTCCGCGGTATATGCCCCCGGCACGACACTCATCTTAGCAACTCCCATTGATGCACCCAAGCATCGTGCCTGCATCACGTGCCCCCAGTACGACACCCACCGCTGCACCAGAGTGTCGTGCCCCTAGTACGACCCCTACCTCTGCGACACATGTCGCCACGTGCCGTGGGCCGCTGCCATGTCACGTGTCCCGCACAAACACTCATTACCTCGCCCCGGGTGTTGGTCCATCCATTCACCGCACCATGCGTGCTCAGTTGTTTGCCATTTCAAAGGAAATCTCATTGCCTTTCCGCACTTGTTTTCCTATTTTCCAATTGCCGTCCATCCGTTCTGTTCTTAGAGCTTTATTTTTGAACTCTACAATTGTTAGTCAATTTCGTTGAAGTACTTCTAGTTATGGGTTACATAGTACTCTCACATTCCTTATTTAGCATCGTTCAGTTCTCCCCCAATATCCGTCCAACAATTGTGCACCATTTCTCCTACTTCTAGCTTAAAATTTTCAAAGGTGTTGACAGTACACAAAACTGATAGCTTGTGTCGGTATTTCACTTTTATTTCAGAGGTTGGTACAATGCACGTCTTCCACTGTTATCTTCCTTTTGAAAAGATTCGCATCCGTTGATAAAGCTTTAAGACATGCAAGCCAACCGAATATTATGATTCGCACGAAAGCTTACAATGGCAAAGAAACTGTTGTTTTGATTTTATTTGTGGAGCTTTGATTTCTGTTCTTCAACATGAACCCCCTTCCATGATGAGCCCATAAGCGCATCGTTATTACTGTAGCGTTATACAAATCTATCATCTCTTATGCAACTTTCCAGCCGAACTCTTGTTATGATGTCAGCTTCTGTTGGCTAAACAAACGCTAGTAGTAATTAGGCCAAGTTCATTAATAGTTAATCCAGAACTTTTCTATTGTGTCATCATCAATTGAGCAATCTACAGTGGCATATAGATGTAACTCAAGCCTAATCAAGCTTCAATCACCAGTCTTGTAACCACAGTGCTTTTGCTCTTGAAGAATGAATTGCTCAAGTCACATAGTAAGTAGTCTTTGGATGTGATTAGCTTTCATGTTTGTTCGTCACAAAGTGCATTAGGTACCTATAAATCATGAAAACTCATTTGGTGGTCTTCGTTTGAGCATGAAAACATCTTTAATCGCCTTTGAATCTGTTGTGGTGACCGGTGTTAATAATCTCTCGTTACCTCCTTTTGGCAGAATTTGCTCCTTGTAGCGTTTAACGTAGGTCAAGAATCTTTTTTTCGGTGATCCAGAGACCTATTTCTTTGTCTTTCCAACCACCTCTACGATTTATTTACACTTGTCATGCTCTTCCGCCAATCAGACCCATTAATCAGCACAATGCCCCGTTCGCTTATGACTTGGTGTTTCAGCTTAAGACAACAGATGATTTCTGCAGATCCACTTGTTATCCCAATGCCTCAAGTCCCCCATATTTCTTTGACTGCTCTTGCCTTTTCCTTTGTCGTTACGAAGAATGCAAGTTTGTCACTTGGGAAGAAGAGGTGTGAGATCCTCTAGCACCTTTCTCATGTGTTGCGCCATTAATATGGATTTTCGCATAACAAAGATGAAAGATCTTGCGTGCACGAGATTGTCGTGTGACGCAGGTTCCTTCGTCGGAGACCCTTCTTAGGAATGAAATAGCCTAACACTTCATTATTGAACTTTACATAAAAGAATACCGCCGTCTAGAAACTTAAATTGTTGTTTCAAGACACAACGCATCGTTCGGAAAACCATTTTTAGTGACAAGCTGAACCTCGCATTTGTATATTACCTTTATTCATCGAAGTGGACTTCTTCGTATCTGACCTTTTGTAAACCCAAGAATAGATTCAGTTAATGTAACCAATTACCTTTGCTCATTGTTCTTAACTGAGCTTGACTTCTTGAAGATGCTGGTACACTTAGCAAATATTACTTGAGTTCAAAAATCATTTGTATCTGTTTAGATCTATCTAATGAATTTGTGGGAAATGATAAAACGAAAGTTTTAATAAAACAAAGAGAACACAAGATGATAAGATGAACGATGTATCCAACTTTTAAGACGCGAACATTCAAATGGGCAAAATCATGACAGCAATAATAAATTGTGATTTAGCAACTAGTAAATCTACTGTTTTATGTAGCAAAATCTGATTGGGCAGGCCAAGCAGTAAGATTTGAATGCTAATGAGACACTACTAATCCCCTTCCCCCCTTCGACATTTCCTACAAAAAATTTACTCGCATTGATTCTCCCACACCTTCCATCCCCCCAAAATCCCATTGGATTTGCCCTTTTCAGTCTCCCAACACCACCACACGACACCGTTCGCTTTTCCGGCACCACCCCCAACTGCTTTGCCTAGGGCTCCGTACCTCGTCGGATCCGAGCCCCGTATCTTGTCCGATCCGTCCGACCATCCACTTTCTGTCTCCCAATCTACTGTGAGTGCACACATTAAAACACACTTTTTAGAGAGAGGGGGAGAGGCGGAGGGAGCAGTCGATCGGATTCGGGCCGGGCATTTTCATTTCAGATGGGCATGCCCGAACGATGAGCAGACCCGGTGACCAGAACGACGACGAAGAAGACACCGCCGACCGTTTCTACGAGTCCCTCGACCGCATCCTCTCCTCCACCAACACCTCCTGCTCCTGCTCCTCCTCCTCTTCGGACTACGACGAAGGGAACGACGCCGTTCGGGATCCGAATTCCACCCCGGGCTCTCCGAATCATGCCCCGACCCGAGTCCCGAAATTCCCCATGGGCCTGCACAACAACTACGACGTCTGGATCTCCCAGCCCTCCTCCGTCGAGGAGCGCCGCTCCCGCCTCCTTCGCCAGCTGGGCCTCAGCCGCGACCCCTCCCGCCATAAAACCGACAAATCCGGCAGCGGTGGCGGGAAGGGCTTTGAGGAGGTCGGCCGATCGGTGTCGTCGGATCACTTGACACGTGTGGTAGATCGTACGGGCGAGGTTTCTTGCAGTGGCGATTGTAATGGCGGTGGGGTAATGGTCCGATCGAAGTCCGACGGTGACGTGGACCATCGTAATTCTTCGGTTTTTGTTGCTTCTGATATTCATTTAATTGATTCGGTTTCGCCGTTGGCGGCACGAGCTGTAAATAATAGTGATAATGAGAGTGTTCTTGTGAAATGTAAGAGTGGGAACAGATCGGGATCGCCGATCGGTAGTGCAGTTTTGCCGAATAAGCCGCCCACAGGGAAGAATAGTAGGCGAGAGCGTGTTGAAGAGATTAGAACCGATTTGGGGAACGTAAATGTGGAGCTGGTTGCAGGTGATGTGGAGGGATTGGAGGATGATGGCTTGGAGTGTAATGGGGTTGTAAGCGTCAATGATGATCCTGTTTATACGATTAAGAATCTTGACAATGGGAAGGAGTTTGTGGTGAATGAGGTTAGGGAGGATGGGATGTGGAACAAGCTCAAGGAAGTAGGGACTGGGAAGAATTTGACTATGGAGGAATTTGAGATGTCTGTTGGGCATTCGCCTATTGTGCAGGAATTGATGAGAAGGCAGAATGTGGAGGCGGGCAATAAGGAAGGGTTGGATTCGAATGGAAATGGAAGCGGCGGGAGTGGATTGACGTTGAAAAAGAAAGGCAGTTGGCTGAGGAGCATTAAGAACGTTGCTAGTTCCGTTACGGGTCATAAGGAGAGGAGGAGCAGCGACGAGAGGGATACTTCATCGGAGAAGGGCGGGCGGAGGTCGAGCTCTGCCACGGATGATAGCCAGGATGCTTCGTTTCACGGGCCGGAGAGAACTAGGGTTCGGCAGTATGGCAAGTCGTGCAAAGAGCTCACAGCGCTTTACAAGAGCCAGGAGATACAGGCTCATAGTGGGTTTATTTGGACTATTAAGTTCAGCTTGGATGGCAAATATCTGGCTAGTGCTGGTGAGGACTGTGTCATCCATGTGCGGCAGGTTGTGATATCGGAGAGGAAGGGTGAGCTTTTGTTTGATAAACCAGAAGATGGGAATTTGAATATTTTACTACTAGCTAATGGGTCACCGGAACCTACATCTGTTTCTCCAAATTTGGACAACCAGCCAGAAAAGAAGAGAAGAGGGAGGTTATCCATAAGCCGAAAGTCAGTGAGCTTGGACCATGTTGTGGTGCCGGAATCTGTTTTTGCTCTTTCAGAAAAACCTATCTGCTCATTCGAAGGACATCTGCATGACGTGCTCGACCTGTCGTGGTCCAAGTCTCAGGTAGGATATCTATTCTCATTCCATATAGTGAATTTCTTTTGTTTCATTGTTACTTCTGCTAGCTGCTTAATTTAGAAACTTGTTTGAATTGTGTGAATTACTTGCTTCTCATTTGTTTAGCTTTTTGGTTATAGTTTGCTAATGCACTTTCTTTCCATTTTGGCAATGAACTCTAGTGTAAGGAAAATCATTGCTTCTTATGTTGAACCTCTTGGGTCGTCTGTGGTATAATGTTACATGAGGTAGCTCTAAGTTGGGTTTAGTTTTAGTGGAGAAAAACATGAGGTTATGCAGTTGAAGCATTCAAAGGTCAAGGTCTTGGTTTTCAATTGTATTTTGTTGAATACAATTTATTAGCAAGAGCACCAGGATGGGACGCCACCCATGTACATAAGAAGTATTACACCTCAAAGATTTAGACACTCAATTGGAGGAATCTAGCCTTCTTAGGGATGACTTTACTCCAGCAAATCAATGACAGACATAGGCATCGTCCTCAGCATACCTAGGATACCAGAAATCAACATCCAAAGATTTCTATTTGCCCGCAATGTAGCAGTAAATTGTCCTCAGATTCAACATCGCCTTTGCACCAATAAGACCAGTTTACGTTTGCTGCACTTCCTCAATTATCACTAGTTAATATAGCATTTCTTGAAGCCTTTTAAGGGAAAGTATACCTTAAGAGGAGCCAACAGTCTCCAAATCAAGGACCAAAAGTTGAGACCTATCCTTGTTGGTAAGAAAAAGGATGTAGCAAACATTGAAATGTGCAGTTTTTGGTTTACCTCGATTCAGTACAACTAAATCCGAGTCATTGGGGTTGACTATATGAATAAATTTTCCTCGACTCTGGCCTATTTGAAGTTATATGTTTCTACCAGTCAAATGCTTACTCAGTAATTCTACCCATTGCCATACCCCTATTTTCTTCACGCTGACTGCTACTAGTTAGTAATTCTGCCCTTGTCATTTTCGCCCCACCCCTAATTTGTTCATGCCCATTAGTTTGCTACTGGTTAGTTGCTCTTACTGGGTTATCCAAACGCCAGTGCAATTTCACCATGGTTTCTCCTAAATGAAACTGTCCCCACCTTCTTGGTAATGGTTTTTATACAATCCAATATTAGTTGTGTGTAGATAGATGACTTGAAAGAAAGAAACACGAGGCTCTGTTGTTGAACGTCAGCATAAATGACTGGGAAGGGGGGCTCAATTATGGGAAGTTACATGGATAATTTCACTGAGGAATACTTTCATCATTAAGTTACATTGTTAGACTTAATGTTGTAACTGCTAAATCATCCTAGGATCTTAAGAACATTCGGATACTGGATCAAGCAGTAGGGAATGCTGTAGAGTAAATGTGACTAGTGATGGAGTTATAGCTCATGGTTCACACTAGTCCAGTGGCGTGTAAATTCAGTTTCAGGTGTACCTCGAGTGAAAGAAGTGCGAACAGAATTGATTAAAGTATGCTGCACTACTTCGAAGCAGGTTTTCTTTGACTACAGTGGCAGTCTTTACATTATAGGCAGGGTTTGCTAAAAGCAATGTGGCATATGCCAGCGGCCCGAGACGAACCGCTACCACGACCATACCTCATTGTATAAAGGATGGCCTAACATGTGCACATGAAGTCAATATTTGTTTTCCTGTAGACAGTCATAGCCTGGCCAAATCACTATTAGCAGAAGATGGGAGCTTGACAGTAGACATTTTTTATATGGTTGGAACTTCAGGGATTCTGATTTGGAGGTTTCAAGCTGATCTTTTGGATTGAGGGATATCAGATTTTCCCAAGGAGGGAGATATTTCCGGTATGTAAATACAAAGATTATACTAATCATCAAATGGGTCATAGGAAAAAGGTGAATTGAGGGTTGTCTTGTGCGCCACGCACTTTTGAGTTAGCTTACATGGTCACACCTTGAATGCAAATTGGAAGAATGGCGTTTTATTAAAACCCATACATGGATGGCTAAGTAGCAAGGACGCGGACTGAGGGGGACAATGGGCACTGCAATTTTCACTAAACCAAAATCTGAACACTGCTGAATTTTTATACATATATGTGTGTGTGTGTTTGTGTGTGTTGATCCAAGTTTCAAGCACATTCCACCTCGTAAAATAGTAAAGACCAACTAATAAAGTCATGCTGGACGTGTAGTCATAAAACAAGAGGAAGGAAAGAAATGAATAAAGATGTAACCAAAGAAGAAGCGTAACAGAGAAATAAGAAAAAACATCAGAGCGAAGAAGAAAGAGAAGAAGCAGGAAAGAGCTCCAGTGAGAGTCCTCTGACTCCTTTGTCAGATTGCCTTCGTTGAAGAAACCCATCTCCCTTTCAGTTAGGCAGAAGTACGCGTTTGGCATATCTAAAAAACCCCAACTTGCTGCAAATAAGTTCAAATAATTGCTTTATGCCCCATACGTATCGGACATTTCTGCAAGACACGATGTCTGATTATTAAAAGTAAAGAAGGAAGTTTGGAGGTGCCCGGCAGCGTCCAAGGAGTGTAGTGTTGGACACGTTACGTCGATCCATATGAGGTGTCCGTGCTTCATAGCCGGACACAAAGTGGGGCTGAGAATGCGCACATCAATGCTACCCGGTACCATGCGATTGCGGGAGCATCGTTCACTGGACAACCCTTTATTTAGATGGATAAAAACAAGGTTAAATTCACAAATTGTGTACGTTCTTTGACATTGCAAGTCATCCTATTAAGGAGTTACTAGAGCTCGCTTGAAGAAATTGAACAGGTTTCCTGAGTACCGAACTGGAAACCTTTTCAAAGGAATGATGACCAGCTCTTCGTTTTCCCCTCCTCACATAATTTGGATATTATATGTTATTGATAAAGTGGAATTGGGACATGGAAGTCTTATATGGTGATATGTGAACAAGCAAGTTAAAGCTGGTGTATCTTTGTCATGTTGAATCTTTGAGTATTGGTAGGGGTAACCCATTTGTTATTTTGTTTTATTGAAGATTTCTTTGATTCTTAACTAGCAAGCACATGTTATTTGCTTGCATAAACAACCTGAGACTTGTTATGCAGGAATCTAGTTTAGAATTTGTTATTAAGTCAGCTTCAATAAAGTTAAGGTTGCATGGATTGTGGAAAGGGTTGAGCTAGTATTGCCGTGGACGTGGTGCCTAGCCTTATATGTATTTGGAAAGCTGTTCTAGTATAATTAAGAACTTCAATTGTCTATCCTGATGTAGGCATGGCAGTATAGAAGTTGCTTGGAATAGTGGCTTGATTCATGTCGCCGGTGAGAAGTTGTAGTCATTTATAAAGGTTTTGGTTGGATTCCTAGCACCAGACTCAAAATAAGAGGCATCTCTCTACAGATATCTGTTGGAGATAAGAACCTATATCATTTGCTTGAATTGGTCGACGTACATAAATGAACAAGTTCATTATGATGAGAATATGATCATAAGACGGGTTTATTTTTTCAAGTTTTTCTAGCTTATTGATCTTCATTTGAAGTCAACAGAGTTAATAGATAATATCGTAAATCTTTATAAGAAGAATGAGGTTTGTTGGTGATGCTTTGAGACTGCTGTCGAGTATATCTTTAGTTTCGCCACACTGTTTAGTCTTTTTCGAAGAACATTGTTTCAGAGTTGTTGTAGGCACTTTTTGCTATGTCAAACATATTTCAAAGTTTACTTTGAAGTTTTCAGTTTACAATTCATACAATATATTTAAGGTCACATAGCTGGTTTCTATCTTATTATTCTTTAAATATTAGATAGTATTAGAAAACTTACCTGGTATTCCCGGAACCATCACTATACATATTAATGATTTGGGACCCCAAGTTAAACTGTAAACTTAGTTATGTTGGCAACTTTGGATATGCGCAGCGACTATTTGCTATGCATACTTTTTTGAGAAATTGAGCCTCTTTTCAGATTGGAAGATCGTGTCTGTTGAAATATTCATCAAGATAACTGATGGACAGTTCCTTTTTTTTTCAGCATTTGCTCTCATCTTCAATGGATAAAACAGTCCGCCTATGGGACTTATCTAGCAAATCTTGTTTGAAGATCTTTTCACACAGTGACTATGGTAAGTAGCAGTGCTTTAAATAGCTATTTATCCTTTTTGCGTTGTCTTACGGTTCAAGTCTCGCGGAGCCTATAATTTTGGTAGTTACAGAAGTATGCTGTATGGAAAGTCGTCGTCCTTGATAAAAGGGATTTGACACTTCAATTATTGTTAACAGACATGTATATACTTTCGCCGATACTATTAATTGCTTTTTTGGCGTTTTATAATAGATTTTTCTAACTGCTTGCCATGAAGAAAGTCCTTCCGCTTCCGTTTCATTGAGCTACTAATTATATTGCTGTTTCTGGATTTTTCTTGAACAGTAACTTGCATCCAGTTTAATCCTGTTGATGATAGATACTTCATCAGTGGGTCGCTTGATGCCAAGGTTCGCATATGGAGCATCCCTGATCGTCAAGTTGTTGACTGGAATGATCTCCATGAGATGGTCACCGCTGCTTGCTATACACCAGATGGTCAGGTTGTGATTTCTTGATCAATCCGTAGTTCCATATCATCTACCAGAGTTTAATTGTCACTTAACAATTTTTTATTTGTTTGCGAAGGCTGCACTAGTTGGATCATACAAGGGAAGCTGTCGTTTGTACAACACATCAGGTACGAGCTACACACACTCTCTCTCTCTCTGACTAGCACACTTCCATTGTCTACTTTCTCGGCAACTTATGCTTTTTCTTTTTATTTTCTAGATAATAAGTTGCAGCAGAAAGGCCAAATCAATCTGCAGAACAAGAAGAAGAAGTCTCATCTCAAGAAAATCACCGGCTTTGAGGCAAGTAATTGGCCTTTTGTCATGATGAATGTATTGCACTGTTTAAGGGTGAAATATGAGGTTTGAATTCTTTTTAAAATGTAATAATTAACTAACTTTATGACCATGTTTCTTCCCATAAACTATTAAAATTGAAAACTTGCGCACTGCAGGAACCATGGATAGGGGTGGGGGTGGGTAGGTGGATTTCCTTTCTTTCCCCACTAAATATTATTTTTAGAGAATTCCCTCAATATGCATTCAATGTCTTTTGGCTAATTATTTTTCATCATACAGTTTGCTCCAGGAAGTGCATCAGAGGTGCTTATCACATCTGCAGATTCACGAGTTCGAGTAATTGAGGGCGTTGATTTGGTTCACAAGTTTAAAGGTAATGCTGACATTAAATTCATGATACCTTTTATTTGTCTAGCTGATCACAAGGTTTTACCACATTCATTTTGGTGGAACTTCTACCTTCAGAGTTCAGACTAGATGTAATTGACCAATTCAATATGATCACAAGGTTTATTTAAAAGCATTTTTCCTCTAACTTTGGTTTAAGCATCACAATGTATGGGTGTCGTTTTATGATCATCTTCATGCAGGCTTATTTTCCTTTAACTGTCAGGCAACATGGTTGTCCCCTGCACACTATGATTACTCCTCCTTACTTATGGCTTATTTTTTCAGTTTCTTGATAGCAAAATCACATTTGCTTACTTCACTTTCTTCTTCCCCCTTTCAAGCTTAATGGCTGGTTGCTGTGTGGATACTTGATTGTAGAACTGCTTTCTTTGGACAACTGTAACTGAAAAGTGTGTGTTCCCCCAATCAACCCTTGTATTTTCGTACAAGTGTAGGCCTAAAAGTTGAATGACCGTATATGTTTTGAGCATTTGGCATGCTGACTGTATATGCAGCTTGATCTAGTTACTTTGTTTTATCTTTTCACTGCTTTACATTTAATTGAAACAGATCAGAAGTTTCTAGTGGAACGCATTGTATGACATTGGCTTATTCGAATTATATGTCTATCCTCTTGATAACTATTTGCAATAGCGCCCTGTGTGTAGAAGTTATGGAATAATCTGCTGTAGTAAATATGGCTATTGTCTGGCGAGAAAATTTCTATCCTATGTGGTGGTTAATTTTCTTTTTGCCTTACCCTAAGAAATGTTAGTTTGTAAGAAGCATGCCTTGCAAAATATCAAAACTTTTTTTCTTCATAGATAGAGATTGTGCATCTTCCTTTAGATTGGAGGTTGAAAAAAGTTCGGATGTTGTCTCTAATTTTTTTATATATGATGTTTCATCTAATGGGATGCTTGTGTTTTATTTACGCTTATAATTTGTGGACGCTTTTGTTTTTCTTCTCTTCACCTTTCCTCCTTTTGTTGAGCACACTTAATTCAGGGTGCATGCTTGTTATGATGCTTGCATAAGTTTATAATGATAAGAATCAAGTTCGTTACACGAAAAAGCTTAGATGAGATACAAATACGTAAGGGTGCATGCTGTCTGTTGGGCTGTTGGACTGAGAAATAGATCCATAGGACCCTGGGCTTTATAATTGAAAACGTGACACTGTTTGGGTGTCATACAGATGAGATTGACTTCCTTGTGTTGCTTTAACTTGTCCATTAAGAATCATTAAGCTTGTAACGGTAATAGACGAATCAGAACAGTTTGCAGGAACATGCAATAGCAATCTGCTTATTTTTGTCACTTGGCCATCAGATCAATATTTGTCTCTTGTTGTCAATAGCAAGACTCACTCCTTGTATAGTACCAGTTTTTGTATCCAGGAAATTTGCTACAATTATATCAATGTGCTGTTATTTCTTTCACAGGGTTTCGCAACACAAACAGCCAAATCTCAGCCTCCCTTACAGCCGATGGAAAATATGTGGTTTGTGCCAGCGAGGATTCTCATGTGTACGTCTGGAAACATGAAGGTGACTCCAGACCTAGCAGAAGCAAAGGGGTTACAGTCACTCGGTCTTATGAACATTTTCACTGTCAAGATGTATCAGTGGCTATTCCTTGGCCTGGGATGTCGGATACATGGGGATTCCAAGATAGTTGCTCTGGAGAACCCAATGGACTGGGTGATCATTTGGATGAGGTGTCTACAGTAAATCATCCTCCTTCACCAATTGAAGAGACGAATGGTAGTGAGGGTTCACCATTGGCATCTGCCTGCTCTAGTAGTCCACTCCATGGAACCATCTCTAGTGCAACGAACAGCTACTTTTTTGATAGAATGTCGGCGACATGGCCAGAGGAGAAACTATGTGTAGCTACTAAGAAGCATAGTCCTCATCCTAGTGCTGATTTCTCCAATGGGGCAATCCAAAGTAGTTCAGCCTGGGGTATAGTGATTGTGACTGCTGGGCTTCGAGGGGAAATCAGTACTTTCCAAAATTTTGGTTTGCCAGTTCGGATTTAGGGGGCTACAAATTCTACAGCAGCAGCAAGACACACTGCCAACGACCCTTTGGTACCCTCCAAATGACGAAATTTGTACAGATATTTCGCGAGATTTGTATTATTGGTGAGTTGCCTTCTACATTTTATTTTTTTTTGCCTTTTTGCTTGTTGAAATTGGGACATTGATGAAGAGCCAATTGGAGTAGGCATTGAGAAAAAAGAATTAGATATGTTGGGAGGTATAAGTTACACCTTGAATTTAGAAGCCGACGGATTTTTTTTTGTCGGGAATTGTAGAGTTATGAGCAGTACCAAAGCTTATTAAATTACAGAAAATTCTTTTGTTGTTCTCCTGGGTATCTTGCCTGTGTATTTTTAGGTTCAGTCGTGAAGCTGATTTAGGATACAAGTGTATGTAATTTGTGAAGAAAATTACAGTCATCTCAGTTCAAATTCATTTTTCTTTTTTAGAGTTTCTCCCAAATGAGACAGACGTGTTGTCTATTTTCGTTGGGGTGGAAGGTGTTTTTGTAAATTATGAAATTGCCTCAGGTGGGAGTATTAACTGTTTGATTGCAAAATCATCAGAGATATCTTTTTTGCATACTACTGATCGGATTTTTATAACTGAAGACAGGAATCCTGCCCAATGTTGCAACAATTCTCGATCTCTGTTGTTGTTTTTAGGAAAGAACCAAAGAAGAAAAAAAATTCTATGTATATTTTCGCTCAACTAGAGATAAATGACTTTTTACTATTCCAATTTTCTTGGAAGATTGTTTTTATCTATCATCGCTTTATTCCCTTTTGGTTGCCATCACCCCATCCACTGCTCTCGCCAGCCACCACCACCACCTAGCCACACCTCCCACCGGCAAAGTCGCCACCACCCACTTTTCAGTTGCCACCGCCCACTCTTCCACCATCACCTAAACACCATTATCATTGCTACCCACCTTTACACTGCCACCGTTAACCCACCGCCACCTAATCTCTTGCACACGACCCCAACCGCCAACTAATTCGATTTCCTCCACCACCACACGTCCACACCATGCCACCACACCACACCACTTCACACCACCCTTTTAAAAACACTTGCAAGACAAATATACACACGTTTGACTTTCTATAATCATTTTGATTATTCCATGAACATGCTTTCTTTTTTGGTTCCAAAAGGATTACGATACATGCACAAAATAATCACTTGATAACAAGAAATAATAAACATAAAAACCAAAAAATGAATTAGATATACATTGCGACACGGTCATGCTTTCAACTTTGCGTTCCAACTGATGTGCCCATTGTGTGTTCTCATAACTCGATACTTAACTTACTAAGATTTTGAGCGACCCTATTGGCACTCTCTTTATGACTAATATACCACATAAATAAAAGAATAAAAATAGCCTCCATAAAATATTAGTGTTATTGATGGTAGCCAGCAGGCGCTCCATTCTCTTAGGAGCGGGGAGGTCCCGAACAATATCCGAGCCACAGAGAGTCAGAGGGGCAGAGTATCGGAATCTATACGCCCAAAGTCCATCATGACCCCTTTCGCCAAAGACCCTTTATCCTCTTCAAAATTTCCATGCCCAAGCCCATAACAAATGCAGTGAAAGTGAAACCCCTCGGGAAGCGCACCTTAATATCCTCCTTCCCCCTCTTGAACTGTATAAAAATTAATTAAGAAAGAAAAAGGGTCTAAAATATCGTACGAAATCCAATTCACGAAGCCTGATTGGTTGCTACGAGTTGAAGTGGCGGATTCATCTGCAAATTATTATCTTATCTAGAAAGTGCACACACAGAGAGAGAGAACCCATCTTTTGTCACAAGCTGGAGAGAGTTTCTGTGTAAACCTTCACCACTATAAGTATCATCAAGAGCGCGCCCTATCTTAAATATCCAACACTGCAAGGCCAGCTCTACTTCTTCCAATCCAAGCACTCCTCTGCATATCTACAATGGCTCTCCAGGCTACTACTCTGCTTCCCTCAGCTTTCTCCATCTCCAAAGAGGTTTGTTTGCCCTTTGCTTTTGGTTTAGGAAGCATAAGTTTGTTGTGCAGAGTGGCATGAGGGATTGAATTGTTTTGGGGGGATGTTGTGTGTTTGCAGGGCAAGGGCAGTGCAGCTCTGAAGGACTCGAGCCTGTTTGGAGTTCCGCTTTCGGACCATCTGAAAACTGAGTTCAGCTCTTCCGCACTGAGGACCAAGGTACCAACATCAGTTCAGTTACTCATGTTTTGCAGTGAGCGTAGATATTGAGTTTAGAAAAGGCCTGCTGTTCAAGAACAAATGGAGAACGCCTATCGCGATTCCTGTGCAGCCTGGTTGTCCCTCGAAATTGAATTGGCTCGTTCACTTTTCCGTAGCATAATAACTTAAGAACTCACAATCTTGATTTTGGTAGGTATAGATATTTCCTCAAATCTGGCAAATTCTGTTTGATTTCTTTGAACGGCAAAGATCAGGAACTTGAACTTTATTCTTCACATTATTGCCATATTCCCGAGTAACTCCATGTAGGATGGTGGATTTTTATGTTAATTAAATTGAAGAAGGATGAGGCAATTGTAGTTTCAGGGAAAGCCAAACTCACTAAACCAAAACTTGAAACCTAACGCCTTGAGATTGATTTGATGCAGAAATTGTCCCGTGGGGCCTTGAGAGCGCAGGCAGTAGTTACAACTCCAGCAGTTAACCGGGCAGCAGCGGATGGGAAGAAAACCTTAAGAAAGGGATGTGTGATCATCACCGGAGCCTCCTCGGGATTGGGTCTGGCCACGGCCAAGGCTCTGGCCGAGACCGGCAAATGGCACGTAATCATGGCCTGCAGGGACTTCCTCAAAGCAGAAAGAGCGGCCAAGTCAGTTGGCATGAACAAGGAGAACTACACCGTCATTCATTTAGATCTTGCTTCGCTTGACAGCGTCAGGCAGTTTGTGGAGAACTTCAGGAGATCTGAGCGGCCGCTCGACGTATTGGTTTGCAATGCAGCAGTGTACTTGCCGACTGCCAAAGAGCCTACATATACAGCCGACGGGTTTGAACTTAGTGTTGGGACTAACCATCTTGGACACTTCCTGCTTGCAAATTTGCTGCTTGAAGACCTGAAAAAGTCTGATTACCCATCAAAGAGATGCATCATTGTCGGTTCGATTACAGGTAATTGGAACAATTTCTGCTCCGCTCAATTTTTACAAGCTTTCTCGATTATGGATGCTCATGTGACCTGAAGGTCACGGGCTGAAATGTAAAAAGGCTGCGTACATCCATAGGCCCTGCAATGGTGGGAGTATCGTGCATTAAGCTACCTATGTGCAGCTCAACTTGATTGCACGCGGAAAATCCACCTCCCAGTTTAATCATGAACTGATTATTGTTATCAGTACCAGCTTATTATCAACCTGATTCGTGTTTATACATGACTAACGGATACTAAAAATGTGGGTTGCTCCAATGAATGCCTCTTAGGAAACACAAATACCTTGGCTGGAAACGTACCTCCGAAGGCCAACCTCGGAGACTTGAGGGGTCTTGGAGGTGGTTTGAATGGGCTCAACAGTTCAGCCATGATTGATGGTGGAGAATTCGATGGTGCTAAGGCATACAAGGACAGCAAGGTCTGCAACATGCTCACCATGCAAGAGTTCCACCGCCGTTACCACGAAGAAACTGGAATCACCTTTGCTTCCCTTTACCCGGGATGCATTGCCACAACAGGTTTGTTTAGGGAACACATCCCTCTGTTCAGGCTTCTATTCCCCCCGTTCCAGAAGTACATCACCAAGGGATACGTCTCCGAGGAAGAATCCGGGAAGCGACTTGCACAGGTAAAGATTAAGAATGATCAAGAACGGAATTCGACTGCTGATTAAGTGTGCTCATACAATAGCCTTCATTCCGGTATTAACTTGTCATTGAATTTGATGTAGGTTGTGAGTGATCCAAGCTTGACAAAGTCGGGAGTCTACTGGAGCTGGAACAAGGACTCAGCATCATTCGAAAACCAATTGTCTCAAGAAGCCAGTGATGCGGAGAAGGCCCGTAAGGTGTGGGAAGTCAGTGAGAAACTTGTTGGTCTAGCTTAAGTGGGATCCTAGAGGTTCCTGTTTACTAATCTTAGGTGTGAGAGAAGATCTAGGTCCATCTGTGACGTACTCCTGGTCGTTGTTAAGCAATTTTCTCGTGTAAAATTAGGTTAGTTTGAGTCAAAGTTGACAATAAAATTACTCACTCCAATTATTCAAAAATTGGCAATAACTACTAGTTCTACCAAGGGATTCAAAGAGAACATGAGCTATTGGAAACTAACTGCATGCAACAATTCTATCACCTAAGGCGGCTTCACACTGAAAGGGGCAGTAAATCTAAACCTTGATGGAGCAACAAATGGGGGTTCCTATCTCATCTCAACATCCATAGCCTGTAGGAGCTTTATGTGAAGGATCAGTAACCCAA